>VZSV01000014.1:861850-939490 GCA_013398735.1 Nothocercus julius
TCCCCCGGGAGGCAGGCGGGCGCGCCCCACGCTCCGCAGCCTGTGCGGAGCCGACCGCGTGTCCCACCCGCGAGCGGGCGTCAGGCAGTCAGGACAAGTCTCTGGAGTTTTTCTTTTCTTTCCCAGATGAGACCCGGAGTCATTTTTCACAAGACCAGGTTTTGCCCACGTTCCACAGGTGGGCTCAGTTGGATTCTGGCTGTCTTCAGTCCTTCTAGAGGGGAACAGCGAGCGCGATGCCTGCGGGTTCCGGCAGATCCCCTCGGCGCCGCGGAGCCCCGAGGCTGGACCGCGGCCTCGGCACGACCAGGGCCCCAGGCGCACGGAGGAGCCGCCGGTGCCAGGGCCATGTGGGGAAGGGAACTGGCCTCTCCACCGCTTGCCGGGCCGGGCTGCACACGGGGCCTGGATCGAGGCTAAGGGCTGATTATAGCTCACATTTAACTGATTGCTGATTTCCTGTGCTAGCCAACACCTGTGCGAGCACTGGTGGTGACTCTCCGGCCTGCCATGGTTTTTCCTGTTGTGCTCCATGTGGTCATCCTCGCCTCTGACTTGCTAACATTATCACTCCTCCGGAACATGTCTCCCTATACACAGCCCAGTTCTCCATACACTGCCCTGGGAGGGCAGGAGGGTGCGAACGGGGCAGTGACCAGCCCGTGGCTCCGGAGCAGCTCCCACGCCGGGGCTCATTCTGCAGCCGGCAGCGCTGTGCGAGTGCCAGCGGTGCCGGATAATCACCACTCCCAGCACTGAGAAAGGAAAACAGCGGGAATGAGCCAGCCCTACCCCGTCCCATCATGGAGATGTAGGACCCTGGGCAATTACTGCTATTTCCCATCTGTGCCCCCTTCCCAGAGCTCCGTTCCGCTCGAGGCTCCACGCTAAGTGATGTGCAACCTCTGGGTCTGGTGCACACGAGGATTCCGGCGGCTGAAAATCTCCTATGTAAAAGGGGCAGGAAGGTGAAGCTGCGCTCACAGATCCGAGCTCACCATTCCCCCCGGCTGTTTGCTCCTAGTCCCTGCCCTGCTGCTTTAGACACAAGATTGTTTTTCCATCTTAAGCATCATCCTCCACTGCGAATCTTCCCATATTTGCAGTAGGACCCACTGACATCGGCCGTCTCGTTTCTCCAGACACAGACCCTGGGCGGATTAGTAGCCTGCATATCTGTGTCTCTGTCGTAAGAAAACATTGCTAGCCGAGCGTCCCATCGCACCCGTGGAGCCTGCGGTTCTGCCTGCGCCGTCTGCTGATACGAGCAGAGCACTTGGTGAGCAGAGCACGTTTCCCGTTTACAGAGTTTTCAGATAGCCGCACTTGTGCCGAAAGGGCCGGTCCTGTGCTCTGCCCCGCGCCGCGGCTCCCTGTGCCTTGCTAAGGGAAGCAGTGGGGCGCGGATGGGGTGACACCTGGGAAGCAGCACCCTGGGGGCAGCTGGGAGAGAGGCCGGCAAGGCCCGGCGGCCGCGCGGCCTCGTGGGGCTGTTCCCTGCGCAACAGCGGCCCCGGGCGCGAGGCTGGTCCTGCGGGGCGGCGGGCACGGGTGACGCAGCGCTGCCCCACACGGAGCCTGGCGCGGGCTGCCCCGCGCATTGTGCTCCCGCGCGTGGCCCCGCGCTCTGCCGAGCAGCTGCCCAGCGGCTGCAGTGCCGAGCACGGAGCTGCCGGGCCGGGTCTCGGTTTGTAGGCACCAGGCGGGAGTTGGTTTCCCCGAACGGCTGTAGCTGCTGCGGCAGCAGCCCCTGGCAGCGTCTCGGCGGGCTGCGCTCAGCTCCCTGCAGCGCGGTGCAAGTGCAGCTGCCGAGGAGGAGCTGCTGCTCCTCGTCTCGGGAGGAGGATGAGGGCACCTGCACCGCCGGAGTGATGGTGTCTCTGTCCCCATCGCCCTGCTGATCCCGTGGACGTGCGAGGGGTCAGAGCAAGTCCCCTTCGAGCGGCCAACGCCAGCTGAGGCTGGCGATGAAGCGGGGGAAGTGGCCAAGGAACAGCGTTGCAGAACTTCAGTCACTTGCTTTTAGACTCAGCAAAGGAAGAAGCTGAGTATTTTTTCAGCTATGCAGCTCACGCTCTTTCTCTTATACCGACCTCTGCTACAGATGCCCAGGTTTCTCTGCGCAGTGTTCAGCTGTGCGTCTCAAGAAGCTGTTCACATGTCTGTGACTCCTGCAGCAGGCGATGTTCTGTGTTGATATCAGTGCAAGTTACTAAGGAATGAGGAAGGACCTTGGCAGGAGGAGATATTCTTGTGGATTAGGGAAACAAAGGAGGACAGCTAGATTTGCATTTAGTTGGGCTCTATCTTCCCAAGGCAGTGACTTATGTCTTGGCTTTCTTATCAAGTACAGGAGGTACACTCTTCTGTTTCAGTTAGCTCTTGTGGGCTTAGCTTCTTAAAGTCTGAAAACTCTTATTCTTAAATGGAAGATGGTAGTAAAGGACAAAGTGATAAACTAAAATGTATAGGGTCTGGTTCCTGGGAGGTCAGTGTGTTCAGGGCACAATGATTCTAATTGTCTAGACTCTCTAGCGCTACTTGAAAATACCACGTAACGAGGAACACAAAACAAATAGCTGCTGTGCGAAGCTCCTACATTTGGTGTCTTGAATCCCAACATCCAGAATCGAATAGAAAAAGTAAGCAGCATGAATTACAAGTGATTTTATCAAACATGTTCAATTGTTCCCACATAAGAGTGTAAAAGAATCTCTCTCGGAGGCAGATTTTTTTTTTTACATAATAATGGGAGATTCCTAATTGAAGGGGCTCCTCCGGCAGACTCAGAGCGGACTTTCATAAGGCAGGAAGTTGTCATCAGCTCCTGCCGTCGCTGCTTCGCCCTTGTGTTTTCCAAGCTGAAAGTACAAAATGCAGCCACAAGAGGGAGGCAGGAGAACTCACATAGATGCTGGTACCATAACCCCAACTGAAAACAAAATAAAGCAAAACACGTTTCAAACGTCGCTCTGTGCTAAAATGATTCAGTAGCACCCTCATTGACAGCAATGGCTGTTGAGTGACTCCTGCAAAAGGGTATTCAGAGTGCATAATAAATGTGAAATGATTAAATACTCTGAGAACAGATAACTAGCACAACTTTTGATTAAACCTAAAAGACAAGAAATTACTTCATGAGAGGCTGAAATAGACTTCATGAACATAAATTTTCACTAAGTCTTTGTACAGGACCAACTCTTCCTACCCTCCACTTTAGAGTCATTATATGCCACAGCTTTAAAAGTAGCTGCTGCTAAAGAAACTGGAGCAGAAGCTCTAGCAGAGTTGGTGTTTTCCTCTGTGCAGCCAGAGTCTGCGAGTGGCTGGCCCAGAAAGCTGTGGACTACTCCATGCAGAGAGAACTCATCACCATGGGAAATTTTGATTGTTTTTGACTGTTCTTTTTTTTTCAACCAGACACAACATGCATTGAAAGAGTCAACTCTCACACCTAATTCTGAAATCTGGGTCCCAGCTGATATTCAGTGACACACAAAGGGGCCAAATTCTGCACGGATTCACAGTCTCTGAAAAGCAGTGAGAATTGTTTTTCCCTGGGTTTGCCCTATGGAGCTGGTCAGTAACACAGAAAAAATGGGCCCTTTCATTGCCGGGTGCTTCCCAGCGACTAGAGCACTAGAGCAGCAGCCCCTTAGGCTCCGGTGAAGCTGCTGAGGGTGAACACAAAGCTCCACCCGTGGAAATCTGCAGTTCACTGGCACAGTGGGACACACACCGCAAACCCGTAACTTACTGTGCACAAGTATCACATTCGGATTACACTCTTACCATCCTAGAATTTTTAGTTCCTCTCTCACCGTGCAATTTAAACACTGTTTTTGACAATGTGATGTAGTCCCAAGTGCAATTATACTTGCTTACAAGCATTGCAATTTTATAGTATTCGTACTAATCTTTTTATTGCCTCCATTTTCCTGCACTGACCCTACCATGGTTTGTAGACTGGGGCTCAAGTCACATTTTGCTTAGTTCCTGACTCATCTCTTGACTTCATGGGACAGTAACACACGTTTTCCTCCGTTTAGACTGTAACTTCAGCATAACCTATTTGGCCACCTTTGCTCCCCTGGTTGTTCCGCTCACAACAGCTGTCACTTCCCAACTGCCAGGGACATTTCAGGCTCCTGTGCAAAGGGTAAGTAACAGCTTGGGGGAAAAAAAACAGCCTGCGGGCTGATGCAGTCTAATTCCGACAAGATTTTGATTCAAGGAGAGGTGAGAAGAGAGGAGGCCATAGCGATTGAGCTCTGTCTCTAAATGGAGAGTTGTCTGCAGTTTTGCTTTTCTTCCTGTTGTCCAGAAGACAGAATTCCTGTGTATTTCTATCTGCTTCTGCAAGATGAGATACAGAGTTTTCCCCTTTCACTCCCTCACATTACAAGTGCTCTCAGGGTCAATAAAGTCTCTGAACTGGCTGTGCCCTGACAAATTGCTTCCACACGGAAAAGCAGATGTTTCCTCTGCCGTTCTGCGTACGGGGAAGCTTTTACAAAAGGGCTCCTCACCTCAGAAAGCAACTTGGAGCTGCACTCGCACTGCCCTCAGCCTCTGCCTGCAGCAGCTCTGGGAGCTGGGCCGGCTGCTCCCCGCTCATCTCTGGAGCGGCTGCAGCGGGGCAGGAAGGGCTGCCTGGCCCCGAGCGCCGCTCCGCAGAGGTGCCCTCTGCACCAGGCCTTGCCTTTCCACAGTTCAGCGCGCAGGACAGCACTTCTTTTCTGCAGTTTGTCTTTACAGTATCACTCCAAATACTCTGCTTCTATATTTTCCTGGGGTGCATTAGGAGGAGCGTCTGCAGCAGGTCGAGGGAGGGGATCCTGCCCCTCTACTCAGCCCTGCTGAGGCCACACCTGGAGTGCTGTGTCCAGTTCTGGGCTCCCCAGTGCAAGAGGGATGTGGAGCTGCTGGAGAGAGTCCAGCGCAGGGCTACGAGGATGATCCAGGGCCTGGAACATCTGCCCTGTGAGGAAGGGCTGAGAGAGCTGGGCCTGTTCAGCCTGGAGAAGAGAAGGCTGAGAGGAGACCTGAGCAGTGTCTCTAAGTACCTCAAGGGAGGCAGTGAGGAGGATGGGGCGGCCTCTTCTCAGTGGTGGCCGCTGACAGGACTAGAGGAAACGGCCACAAACTGAAACACCAAAAGTTCCACAGGAACTTAAGGAAAAATTTCTTGCCAGTGAGGGTGACAGAGCCCTGGCACAGGCTGCCCAGGGAGGCTGTGGAGTCTCCTTCTCTGGAGATCTTCCAAACCCGCTTGGCCGCAGTCCTGAGCCACCTGCTCTAGGTGACCCTGCGTGTGCAGGGGGTTGGACTGGATGATCTCTAGAGGTCCCTTCCAACCTTAAGCAGTCTATGATTCTGTGATTCTATGATATGGCAGTTGGTGTTAGGCTTCTAATGCTGGGCCCGTAAGGACAGTATTTTGGGGGGCATCGATGTGCTTGGCAATTGCACCTGCTGGCATGTGGAGCTACAGCTGGGCTGCAGCATGTGGCTTCTCCGATCGGCTGCTCCTCCTCAGCTGACCCTCCAGCAGTTCTTGGGCTGCAGAGCTAATTAGGGGGTAAGGCAAAAGGCAGCTAACAGCACTGGAAGAAAACGGTGGTGCTTTTTCACGCCAGACTCTGCTCTCTCGCTCTAGTAGCGTCTTTCATTTGGGTACACGTTGCACTGGCACTCTGGTGTGTCCCGCTCTCGTAGGGCTGTACTTTGCCTTGTCCTGAAGGACAGCGCTATTGCCAACCAACTTTCCACTGCTTGGTTGCTATTTTTATTTTTCTGTAACTTGCCTTTTATTAAACCTTTTATTTTTTGTATTTTAAAGCTATCAAGGTCAGCTCAATCCTGACCTCCCGCTTTGGTACTCTCAAATACAGCAAATAAACTGATATTGATAGCAGGCACTGAAGCTTCCTTCCTTTCCTATGGCTTGATTTATCGTTTAGGTAAGGAATCAGGAGGAATCCTTCCGTACTTTCGCTTTCTTACAGTGTAAACTAATTGATTTAATAACTGTCAGTCTTGCTGGGAGCACACGCTGCGCTCTCAGCACGCATCCCAGCAGCCGCTCCGCCGCTACGAGACTTGCTTTGGGTAATGGGATGACCCAGCTCAGGGAGCGCTTCTGCAGAGAACAGCGGCCTGCACCTGGCCCCCGCGACAGCGACAGAGGTGGAAAGGTACCTGGAATGATCTGTGGCTTCATCGAGTTTGAAAACATACAAATAATCACGCCACAGGACTCTGTAAATGGTTTAGACCTCACCCACAGCCACAAATGCTCGGAGGATCTCCCCTGTGCTTCCGTTCCTGCTTCGCAACGACCAGATGTTCTGATCACAGGAAGACGCTGCCCTCTCTCTCTCTCACGGATTCATGACCTTAGTGGTTAGAGAACAGATGAGGTCCATAAAGTAGGAAATAACAACTGCTAAACCAGGGAGTAAAATGTCAGTTCTTGAGTACTTTTTCCAATATGGTTTCAGTCAAAATGTAGGATTCTGCTTGTATTATACCAGCACTGCTCCATATGTCTGTTTCAGCTATATATGTCTGCTCCATATGTCTGTCCATATGTCTGGTTCAAGCCATAGGCCTTCTTCACCTGCTTTGCAGACCATCTTTGGGTCTAGATGATGAGATGAAATAATCTCTATACAATCCCATTACCTCTAATATCTGTCCTTCCTTGTACCATTCAAAGCACTTCCTTTTCCTCCTTTGAATTGTGGAGGGTTAGTACTGAGTGACGGGGATATACAGCACATACTACACACAACTTCAATTTCACAGTGAAAACGTGGACATTCTGTTCCATCTTAACATTTATTTAAGTTATCCCACAGTTAAAAAAAAAAAAGACCATTTCATCCCATTTCAACTGCTGAAAGAAAATGAACTAAAAAATAAAGCACTTCCGCAAAGTTACCCAGTGTATAGACTTTCTTATTTTACAAAACAAAGAAGGAGGAACATGTTACAAAATAATAATCAAACCAATCAATGTCAATAGTGCAACGAATGAACTGCAAGTAGGGATGGAAGGAGGGAGGGAAGGCTGCATCAGTGGATGGACTGGTGCATGGTTAGACGGCTGGACTAAAAGGAAGGCTACGAGCAGCTACGGCAGCTCTCAGGGAATCTGGTGTCTCACCCAACTGATAACACGGGTTTGATTTACGTGGCAGGAGAGGCCAAGCTCTTGCAGTGAGCAGTTCCACGGGTGAGTGCAGTTATAAACGGGAGCTAACAAGTCACTGAAAAGCATTTTACAACCTTGGAAAAAAAAGATGATCAACCCAACTTGGACATCTTGCCAAGTAAATGTCAGTCAGCAACACATCAGAAAAGGCGAAGTATTTCTGTAAGTTTCTTATGGAACTTGTACAATGAAGAACCTAAAATCTCTCTCTCCTTCATGGGATGATTATTTTTGACTCTAAATAAGTAATTTTAAAGGATACAAATATCTTCAGTCTGATACAGTACTTCTCAGCTAATTTTGCCCATTTTTTTTTCTGCTATCAGACTATCTACAATAAATAAATGTAAGAGAAGTTTGATCAAATAGGCTCAGGTGCTCAGAGATGATGTTCATTTTTCCCCTTGCAAACATACTGTTTTTTTTATGCAAAATTCCTGGCAAGAGCTCAAGTGTTACCACAGTACAAAAATGAAATAAATCCATAATGCAAAATAAAGGAAGGTTTAAAGTGGGAACAGCTTCGGGGACTAAATGTGTGCTTGCTTTGAAGGCACATTTCCTGCATGAAGCATTTGAATACTACAAAGTTTTCAAATAAACTGAAGAACAGTGATTATATCTTTCTCAAAAGGAGAGTTAAACAACTAGTTAAAGAGATGCTTCCCCAAGATGAAACCATCCCTACTACAGGCACATTTTCGTCTTTTATCTAAATCCTTTCTGCTACTCTAAAACTGACAAAAAAGCTCATCCCCATCAACAGTCTGTCCAAATTATTACCTACGGATGAGGGACGTGTGGCTCGAGCACACACGGTTCATACAGTGGCAGACATCAACTAACACTGAAAAGCTGGCACTGGGTCTAATCACACAAGAACACTGGGAGCCTCTACAAAGGCACTGAGATCCCAGAGCTCAAATTCTCAGTGCTCAGAATGGGCCTGGACTGAAGAAAGCATGCAGCAGCCACACCTGGTGCTATCAACATGAGATTTTCTATAGAATTTGGTGCATAGCGCTATTTTGAAAAAAATCTAACCACTTACTCTAGTGCCTTAATGGGAAATAAGACCTTTTGAAAAATCTGGTCAAGGTGAATCACATTAAATCTTGAAAATTCAATGGCAGGAATATTGGAAAGACATTTCCCAAAGGCCAAAATGGATTAAAATAGCTTTTGTTCTTATTGTTTATTATAATAAGCCATGGCCGTCTTCCAGTTTCTCCTGTACGTGCCCAGTAGCCTTGGAAGAGATACTTCTGTTTTACAACTAGGTAAGAGAGATTAAGTCACTCCTATTTTCCTTTATGTTCATCTTTCAGTTTGCCTGTCATGAAGAATTCTGTGGGTGAAGTATGATAGAGACCGCAGAGTTTAGAATTCAACAGAGATGGGCAATGACTCTGAGTTTTCTCCTCACTTTAAGGAGTACAATACATTTTGGCTATTATTTGTGTTTACAAGGGCTGGAGAAAAATGAGCCAACTCCTTTGGGTCTGCAGATTAGAGCTGGAAATCTCTTGACTATTCCTTTCGCAAAACTCAAACTTCAGTATCTTAGAACACATTCAAGTCTGTTTCATTGATTTTCTTGCTGGTCCTTCTCAGAAACTGTACTGTAAAAGCAGTAGAAAAACAGGAAGAATATCCAGAAGTTTTTTGAATGACTTTGAACTGCAAACAATTAGTGAAAAGAAAGAACAGTGAGAAAAAAAGTGAACTTTGTACAGACGAGTTGCCATGAAATTCATCACAGCCAGCCTGTAATAGAGAACATGAATTTAGATCTGTGCTGTTATTTAAATTAATTAATAAATAATAATTATGAGCACTTTATCGGTAGTTTGCATCCAATGAATATAAACTACTTCGTAAAAATTAGTACCATTTTTTACAGAGTGACATTGCAACTAACTGGCAAGCTCAGAGAAGTTCTCTGGGCTTCAGTGGGACTATCTGCAACACAGCAGCACTGTGGGCTCATTAAGAAGTCCTTGAGGGATGGAGGCTTCCACTAACTTCCAGCAGTGAGATTTTGCTGGAGCATATTTGGGTATATATATACATATAAATATATATATATGGAAAGGCATTCAGACTTCCCCTAAAATTTGCTTTAAAGTCAACCACTAAAGGTGTTCAACTCAGTGTAATTAACCTCATGTTTTATCTGGGACCTTAACTACTATAGTGATTTTCATCACTGTAAAACAAATGAAAAACAAAACAGTGAAAGCAGTGATGAATCAGAAGTAAAAATCAACTTTCTGTTATGTGAAATGTAAAATACTTTCATAACTTTTATAAAAAGTTTCCATTTTAATTCATTATGATGCTAAATAGCATTTCTAAGACCTTCCAAATATGTGATTTTAAAGCAAGCAGTAACCCTTTAAAAGATAGTTGGTTTAATAAATTACTTTTTCATATTTAAAGTTACTTGGAGACAAAATATTATGCAAGTCATGAAAACAACTACAAAAAATTTAAGTATTTTGACCATTGTTTTATCTGTATTATAATATACATGAATGAGTGGTTTTTTTTGCCTTTTGTGTTTTTTAAGGAAGATTTAAGACCTGTTGTTACTTTTGGCTAAGTGGAGATAAAACATCACCCCAATGAAAGCCTACAGTTCTAGTGCTGAAAAAGAAAAAAAAAATGTTGAGTGCAGGATAAGTTAGGGTGTTTTATAAAGATGCTTGTACAGAAATTACTTGTATTGTAGGTTCAAAATAGAACATGAAAATAATATTATGTTGCAAGGACAGACTGTACATGTACTGTTATTTTTCATCAATCATCAGCCATATTACCCACTACACAAGAAAACATTAAAAAAGTTATGTCTTTTCCTTAAGTATCTTTTTACTAATATCCCTTCTATATATCAAATTATTATAGCAAATCCTCTGTTCCTAGCAGCTATAACCATGTTCAGTCAAGATAACAGAACAGCCCAGACTGAAAAATGAATATTTTAAGAACTGCAAAAGTTTTCCTGTAGCTTTTCCAGACCCCAAACGAACAGGTGCCCTGTGACATGCTGCAGGTCAGAGGAGAAGGTGAAGAGCAGATCAGCTAGATGATCAGCTGTTCTGGCGGTTGTTCATCTGCTTGATGCTGACTGTGCTTAAGATGCAGAGTTTACTGATTCTCCAGAATGATGGTCGGGATTTTCACTCTGTTGACATCTTCAGCAATGAGACACTCTATTACTCTTTTACTCAATGCTCGCTGGGTTTTATTAGGCAGTTTGGAAGGAAATGAACCTGCTGATGACCAAACCAGCTTGGCATAAGCTTAACATAGGAGGGCAAGCTGCAGGTGAGATGAAGGCTGCTCTCTGGTTTGGCTGGGGTGGGAACCACACCATTCTTCAGCGCAGAGACTAGATGACGCAAGGCAACGAAGGCAAGCGTGACTGCAATACAAGTCAGTGTGTCTATAAACCAACTGTACTTAAACCCTTCCAGCAAAAGCCCATGGGTCCACTTCAAACACACCACTGGTGAGCTTCTTCTCAAAGTATGGATCATCATGAGCAAAAATGCTCAGTACTCTCTGGAGCATCATTCTGAAAGTAACAACCCATACTTTTTTTACGAACAATACCAAAATGCTGCAATTTCTTCTCCTGAGGCTGTTAATTCCTCCTCCAGGGCTCTTCTCAGGACTTGCAGGCTAATCTGCTTTCACTGTGTGGCACATGCATTGACATTTTCAGTATCTTCTCCCTTCAGATCCTCATTCAAGTTTTTTTTCTGCTCTATTTCTACCTGTCAGGAGGAAAAAAAAAAAAAAAAAAAAAAAAGAGGGAAAACATGCGTAATGAAAATGGAGGAAAACAGGAATCAAAAGTCTTCCTTAATGCCAGTTCGTGTCCCACTTAGACAAAGAAACTCTTGGTAAACGGAAAACCTTCCGGAAAGAACTCCAGGAAGGAGGGCTGGATTTGGTTTACTAAAAGATTTTCCAGTTCATCGATGTCATGGAGTCACTTCCAGACAATATCATGAAGAGAACGGCGCTCACATGAATTTATATTCACTACCATCCTCAGCTTAATCCAACTTAGTCTAAACCAAAATCAGAACCAAACTTGCAGAGGATTAGGTGACTTCCTAAAGGGCAACGGATGCCTCAGTTTTAAACTCTACAAAGACTGGCAGGAAGCAGAGAGATTCATTTACAAAATGCCTACCTGCATTTGTGTTCAAAATTTCAACACTTACAAAAATTCAAAAATAATCTAGTATTTAATTATTAAAAGGGATACTTAGGAAGACCAAATACTGTCTCCAGGGAATTTAAGAGCTACTAAAAATGTAACTGCAACTACTATTTAAATGATTTCCATTGGAATCTTTACAGTAGGTCTCATCATTGCTCTTAAAGCAGACAGGCAGAAAGCCAGTTTCTCCTGAGTGATCAGCTAACAAGCAAATTTTGGAATACTGAGATTCCTGGCAGGTATTACATAAGCGCATTTTCCCATCTGCTCCTCTCCTTAGGACAGGCAGGAAAAAACAATATTTAAGCACAGAAACAGTGCAATCCTTTTGCCTGCTGTAGCACTCCTACTGCAGCTCCTATCAAAACTAGCAAAACTCCCTGTTGACCCTCACCATTTATCAGGTCCTCCCCAGGACCTTTTTGTACATATGCTCTTCCTCCAAAGTAACTGTGAGCAAGTTTATTCCATCTTCACTAAGGGATGATCCACGGCCTATTTGTCACAAGTCAAGAAGTTGTACATGGGCAGCTATTTGCACAGAGCCTGACATGCAGCAAATTTGTACCTCATCTGCTCCTGTTATTGTACTTTTCTGCCCACTCTTCAAGAACATGAAGCATGCAAAGTAAGCATGGGGATCACCAGAGGCTCATTTTACCTTGTAACTGTAGTGTGCTGAGTAGTTGACCCACTTCCTCACATCGGTCTTGTCCTCAACAGAGATGGACCGAACAGTGGCTTTGGATGCAGATGTGGTGGGCATGTCAAATTCCACATCCACGTGGCGGACAAAACTGGAAGGCACTTCCCGGTCAGAGCCGAGCTCCAGGTGACAGAAGAAGCAGTGAGGATGGCCAGAAGCTGGAGAAGGAGAGCAAGCAGGCGTGAAAGTTGTGTTGAAAGGATGAGGAATGACAACATCTAGGAAGCCGCATCTCAAAACTGCCTTGGTGAAATAATTCATAGCAGCTGACAGCATCTTACCTGTTTCAATGTCACTGGAGTTTCCAGAGTAATTAACAAAATAACCTGTCACTGTCAGTCATGCTAATTTGGTTTCAAAGGATGAAAACATAAAGCACCACAGCGTAGAGGAATTTCCCCTGTTCTTCTCCCCCCGTTTATGTAACATAAGCACTCTGTGACACATCCTTCTAAAATGTCATGTGTTGATCATAAGTAAAGGGGAGATGAAGCACATATTTTGCCTTTATTTGAAACTGTCATCACATTTTAGTAAAAGAAACTATACTGTGCAAGTTTATATAACTGCTGGGTTTGAAGAGCCAATCCGTGTGAAGCTAGGAAATAACTGCTCATTCCTTACTCTAACCCATCACAGGAGGTCTAGTCCTTAAGGAGGGCAAGGTCATCTGAAAGTGATAAGCTCTGGGGCTCTCCCTCCACTTTGCATTGCTGCACAGCACTGAGGAGTAGGAATCAGGGCAGGGACTGCTAGCGAGGCTGAGCTGGTTTCATTTCCCCAAGGCCTGGACATTACAAGTCACCGCAGAACTCGCACACTGGCACCCAGCTCCCCTCCCTTCCTCTCTGTCTCCTCGCCCTGTCCCAGTCTCAGCAGTCTCTTCATTGCAATCCATCCTTCTCACCCACTCTGCTTCAGTTTTCTTCTCTGCTAATTTCTCCTGGGTTGCTCCCTCCTTCTGATGCCCAGGTCTCAGCAGAGGCCCATGATACTTGAGAGAGGCAGCTCTGAGCTCTGGCCCAAGTCACACCCAGGGCAGCTGATACGGAAAGTTCAGCTCCTACCTCCACACTCCTGAGCTGGCCTTTGCTTAGTTGTTTCCTGGACAGATCCAAGCGAAGGTAACACCGGAAGTGTTTGACTAGGCTTGAGCACACCTAGTGACAGGAGGGTCTTTGCTCTTAAAGGATTTGAGCTATCAAACTCTTCAAAATTCCAACTAGACACATGCAAAGGGCATCTTTCAGTCTTCTATTACAACTAACTACCAGTGGATTTTCACAAGTTCAGACAAAAATAAATAAATAAAATAAAATAAAATAAAATAAAATAAAATAAAATAAAAAAAAAAAAAAAAAAAAAAAAAAAAATAGTACAAGCTCAACAACAAGCACAAATAATATTGCCTGCCTGGTGCAGAAACTGGCAGCCCTCGTTCTGGTAACTTTTGAATAGGAGCTAAACTGTATCTTCCCCTAACTTCATTCCGTGACACGGCCAAACCATCTGGACTGAAACTCGGTGAAGCGAATGGCTCGAGGCAGCATTCTGTACGTGACACCTCCGCCTGCACAGGTAACGTCCCGCAGAGCTGGCAGCACGACCCTGAAGTGCAGAATGTGAGGACCCCTTAGAAAAAGGCCATTCATTCTACCTGTTCTCCCTGCATTGCTGAAAAGCCACTCTGGGCAGATGGTCTTAAAAAAAGGCTGAGCAACAAAGTCCAGCATCAAGGGCTGGATGCAGAGGTGATTAAGCCACAGAACAGACACGATGGTGCAGGTATTTGATCTAACGGTTGCTGATTGATTACCCAAGGCCATGCTGTAGTCTGACATAGACACAGTCTCTGCTATAAAGATTTTGTTAGCTAATTTTTGTAAACCAACTGTAATTTAAAATTACAAATAACCAGATCTCATAAAATAGTCAGTTATCTTCACCCTGCTGGTTTAACTTCAGTATCAAGGAATGTCTGAATCTATTTTTTCAATTTAACTACACAACTATTCAGTAGCTTAATTTCCTCTAGTAGTAGTACCCACTAACAGAAAGGACCAGACAAAACACTCAAAAACATACTGAAGTTGTTCATTTAAACCGGATAAGCCCAGAAGGCAACCAAGTGAACTGATTAAGAAAGCTGCTCTTGCACCAAATCTATAACCAAAATACAGAGCGCATCCATGTCCTTAGCACCGTGCATGTGAGGCTCACAAAGCACAACTTCCATATGCTTCCTGTTTATTTATCAGGCTCATTCAGAGCTTTTTCTCTAATGCACAGATACACTTTTGTAGCGAAAACAAGAGGAAATCAATAGACTGATTTTCTTTTGAGCATCTTGCTTCTTTGAGCGCTGACATTTCACCCTATCAATAACGAAGCTGATAATACAATTCACATACATGCTTGGGCTATCATGATTGGAGGCAACAATTGCAGGCTACTCTGATGCCTTAAATATGAATGGTGTATTTAAGGATTTAATTTACTCTGCTTCAGAAAGTATACTGGGCAGCATGCCTGGGATGCACAGCCAAAGTTCAAAAGTCCAGATCCAGGGTTCTGCTTAGAGGCTACATCTCCATTTTATTGGAAGAGCTTTTTCCCACGACCGAGGCCTGCGTGTGGATGTTTTCATAACATACAGATGGTGGATTAAAAAACACATGCAGAGCCCAGCCAGTTGCAATCAAAGCTCTGCAGAGCTTCTAAATAGGCCTTCTTTATCAACTGCTGTGATAATATTATTTGTGAATAGTAGTAGGGCAATAAAGTTTACCAGTCTGTTTTGGAAAAGGATTTTAGCAATGTGCTTAGTGAAATCCAGTCCAGAGCTGTTTCTTAGGTCAACCCATAGGCAGAGCACACACAGCTCTTTGTCTGTGGTGTATGCTTTCCAACTTCTAGCCCGAAGCAGACGCCTTGGCTACGAAATAACACAGCAGCGACAGCAAGTTCCTAAGGCCAGAGCGCCAGGGGCCCCATCCCCTCAGAAAGCACAAAGAGAAGGTGCTTGGGTCAGGCAGGGGGCAATGGCAATGATCCCTGGCAAGCTGGACCCGGGATGCCGCAGTGCCGGCCCTGCGCTGGCCCTCGGGGCGGGATGGCCACGCAGAGCGGCAGTCGCCCGCACTTGGGCGTGGGGTCGGGCCCTGCTGCTGGGGGCTCCCTGGGAGCCGGGCGCGCCTCTGCGGCACTGCGGTGGCGGCGCACGGCGGGTGAACCAAGGCACCTCGGCACCCGCGCACAGACCTGCTCTTCGCAGATCAGGCATCCCCAGAGGGAGCCCGAGAGCTGTCGGAGGTGAGAGGCAGGTGCGGCAGTGAGCGGCACCAAGAGGGAGCCGGAATAGCGATTCCTGTTCTCAGAGCTTGAGACCTGTCTCATTCACAGAGCCTCCTGTAAAAGGAGGAGATGAGCTACTGTACAAACGGGGTAGGGCTGGATGCAGCAAAGCACACACAGAGTTGGGAGTAGCCCATGCATCTCTCGCACGTGGTCTGTGCTAGGCCCATCCAAGGAGTGGGACTAAACATCCCCAGCTCCCCCTAGTAAATCAGCACATCTGAGTGGCTCCATCCATAGCCTTCTTTGTCTAACTTGTTGTTTGCCATATACTCAGAGAAAGGAAAACTCCAAGATGGGACAAGCACCACCAAGACATAGAAACAGCTTTCGAGAGGCAAGGTCAGATTTAAATTACACTTGGCCTGTCCCCACCACTACTGCAGGACTCCCTCCCCCTCACATGCCTCCTGTGTGCCCTGGCCAAGTCGGTGCTTGCAAGGCCCTTCCTCCCCCTGACACCCCCCCGACCTCACTGGGGGGTGAGGAGAGTCGCTTCCTCTCAGGATGGAAACAGATATTAGCTGCCCTGAGCTCTGCATGGTGACACTGATGGCCAGATGCTCTGTGGCAGGGCTCCAGCAGCAGCACCAAGTCTGCCACGCATTTCCTCCCCTATGGGGTGGGTGAGGCAAGACCAAGGAAACAGAGACATGGGCTGACATCTCCCGCCAAGCGGCAGTGGGCAAGGGCGCAGCAACTTGTAGTAGGCAACAGAGCCAGGAGCTCTGCTGCTTTTCGTGCTGTGCTACTGGCATGTTTTATAACTGTGTTACAGTCTCTTAAAGTTTGCCCCGCTGTAAAGTCTATATGTTATACAGAGATCTTTGGAGAGAAGATGCCACAGAAGGCCCAATTTCACAGCGTCTCATTTGCAGAGCTCGTGCAGATGGCACAGTGAGACTTTCCTCACAAGCAGCTTATTGCTCTTGTACAGCCTGAGAGTATTTTTCACCGCAATACTCCTCTTGAGTTCCAAAAGTCTCATCCTATATCCCACACTAACAAAAAACACAGAGCCTCCATTTTTCACAGTGATATCCCTTCAAATTTGTGTGGCTTAACCTGGCATCACTGGGCTGAAATGTTATCCAAAAGCTTAAAAGACTTGGATCAATGATTTGCTGACACTGTAGCTCAACCTCAGGGAAAAGTAAATCTCCTTAGAAGATGCCACATCTGGTACAATGATGAATTTTCTTTCAGGGAATCCTAACTACGCAAACCCACTTGGTTAGACAGCTGCATTACTACAGCATTAATTAGCAAACAAACAAGCAAATAAATGACATTTAGTTTTTAAAAGACTAACTTAGATTAGAGAAATCAGAAAACGGAATTCACTATTAAAAAAAAGCGCCTGACTGGTCTAGCTTTACTGCCCACAGCAAATGAAAGGCAGGAAGTAAAAGAAATGGCAAGGATGACCAAAGGGAACAACAGCTTGCTTGCATCATTTGAACCTTTAATTGTTAACATGTCACAAGAAACACAAAGATTTGTGGGTTTTATGTTGGTATTTTCTCTTCAGGGTTAAGATATATTTAGAACCTGCTTGCACTGATTGAAGAAACACAGTCACAAACTGGTGTTGGGAAAACTGTTTGTTTGCTTGCTTGCTTGTAGTGTTTACCCAGTGTCTTGCACCCTCTTACAACCCTCATTCCAGGTACCTTATAGGAATCAGTTGCAGCATATGGTTGAAATATACAGCACTGTCCCACTAGGAAAAAAATTCCTATGTGCTAGAGCTACAGCAATTCATTTGGCCCTGTTAATTCAGTCCCATACCATAGTATCTCACATTTATAACTTACCTGAAAAAACTCTGCTTCTCACAACAATGTTAGGCTTTGTGAGACATTTGATACAGAAGTCCCCTAATGTACTCATAAAAAGAGACAAGAGGCACAATTTTGCATCTGCTACACCTAAACCTGTTTTCTATCACTAGCAATGTTTGAAGGATACATAAAACTACTGCAATGAAGGGTCAGTTAACTGCTTCATGTAACTAACTGAAGTACTTTGGTTTACTACAAAGGACGATTTATCTCTAGCATTCCCCATCTCCCAAAATAGATACTTACTGTTAGCTTCCCCATTCAGAAGTGGTATGTACCACTCACCTGAATTTTTATCAGGCAGTCGGTTTATCCTCCATACGATGGAATTAAAGGCATGCTCGTATTTGGCAGTTCCCAAAGTTACTCTCATTACTGGCTCTGAACCAGACACACTGGTTGATCCGAAACTGGCGCCCTTGTTCACCTTGGCTTTCAAAGATTTCTCCCCCAGGACGCTCTCCCTGCGGAAGTTCCTCACCCACTCGTTTGGCACTGGGTAGCGGATCATCACATTTTCACAAGGGACCTGAGTTAGAGGGTCACGGTTGGAAGAGAACCCAGTGGACATCATCAGCCAGCTCTGCAGCTCCACCTCAGCACCGTTGATGCTGGCTGCTGTCCTCAGAGTAAAAGGCAAAGTTTTCTCAGCAAAGACAGTTCTGAATCGCATCAGTTCGAATCGGCAGGCATCCAAGGGGTTGAACAGGATAATACGGGAATTATTAAACATATCCTCATCCACACATGAATGGAACTGACAACTGTATAATTTAATCCACTTAGTGGTAGTAGTGGGCATTATGTCCTGCCTTGCAACTATTTCATTCCCTTTCATCAGGATGTCATTAAGGCCCAGCCTGCACTCTGCCAGGCCAGAAAGGAAGCTGAGGACATAGATATGGGTCAGCACACTGTGCTGGAGAATCACACTGTCTCCTTTGGCCAAGATGCCATGAAACTCATCTCTGACATCAACAGTGATTTCTTCTTCTTGGTAGTTCAGTCCTACTGTGCTCAGATCTGTTGATGAGGTGGGTAAGTTCATCAGTGTGTCCTGCACAGCACTGATGAAGCTGAGGAAGTCTTCATAGTCTGTAGTCCCCAGCTTGATAACTTGCTCTCTCTCTGCTATGTGAGCAATAGCTGGTTTAGGCTGATACTTCTTTTTCTCCTTGTACGTGGTGCGGTCTATCCGCACACTGTGTATTCTTCCATTCTCATCGTAGTTCTGGAGTTTGCGCTCTGAAATCTCATGATTGATTTCCAGTTTGAATTCCCGGAAAGGTTTCTCCAGCCCTTTTTCATAGAAAAGCTGTATGCATCCACTGTCAGTCAGCTTGACGTATATTGGTCCCCAGTGCCTGGATGACATAATATTCTTCTTTTCTGGGATCCTGAGCATCATTGGCCATCCATCCTTTGGTTGAGCTGGTGCCAGGTTAAATAAACTAGCATCCAGATCATGCAGCATCATGGGATCATCATCAGGCAAGGCAGGGCTGCTCACATGATCTGGGTCTCCAATCTGGAGTTGCTTGAGCTGCTCTACGGCATCTGTGTGGACTACACTTTTCTTTGACTCAAGGAAGCTGATGGTATCAGGCTCTTGGTGGAGAACAATAAGAGAGTCTCTTTGGCTTTTGCCTGGAGCGCTAGAGACAGAAGAGCTTTGGGAACGCCTGTCTCGCTCCTCAAAGAATGAGCTGAATGGATTGATAGGTGAGGGTTGGACATCTCGCAGAGATTCATCCAAGAAAGGATTAGTAGCACTCCATGGTGGTGTTTCAACAGAAGGCAACTTGGTTAAGGAGGAAAGATCTAGCTTCTGAATTTTGGAGAGGTCACCCAGGGTGCTTTTAGGACGTTCTCTTTTCTTAAAGGATTCAGTGAGGTTAAAATTGACATCTGGAGCCTGTTTTTCTGCAGGTGGGGTGTCTGTTTTCAAGGGAGAAAGGTTCTGTGGTGAAAAACTGACCTCGTTGTCATCAAAAGTCACCCAACTGGGAAAGCGAGCTGTGGTTGGGGTAGCAGAATGCCCATTCATGGAGGTGTTGTTCAGCTGCCAATTGACGGCCTCCATATCTACCTCTTCATCTTCCTGGAGAGATGAGGAATTGTCTTTAAAAAAAAGAGAAAACAGAAATTTCAGCTAATTATTCTGAAGTTATCTAGTTCTTTTCTCTCAAAGAAAAAAAGGTGGTACAATACTTTGCATACTTGAAAAACATAAGATGCTTTTAAGCCTTCACTAAAATGAGAAAAAAGGAGCAAGTCTTTAGCAGTTGCCTGTTTCATGCCCTCTCCTCCTTGTTCTCTTTTATTCCTTTCTGTCCCCATATCCTCTACATCCTCTGCTTCCGAGGATAATCCAGTGGAAAGAAGAAACAAACGCTGAAGAAGTTGTGATCTAGGGATGTACATTATGGAACAGTAAAAAGTGTTTCTGACTTGTGTTCTGGAAGTTGCCCTCACAGTCTGTCAGTACGTGTCACCCATGCTAGTCTCAGGTTCTGCCAAGACATTTCCCCAGAAGCCTGCAACATCCTTTGCTGTTTCAGGCCCAGCTCTTTCTGGAGAAGATACCTGCAGTGGCAATAACGCATTTTCAAAAAAAAGAACATCATTTCTCAGAGGTCAGAGATTACAGAGCTTTCTTCCCATCAGGCTGATAAGTCAGAGTGCTTCTCAAAATGAGCAGTTTGCATGGAATTATAAGGTGAGATTGCACCACAGGTTTGCTCTGCATAGGATGCAGCAGTGCTATCTAGCACTCAGGCCTTAGGTTCTGATAAATACAGGTCACATGTTTTAAAAAAGTCACTGATTCTGATAAATATAGATCACCTGTTTTAACAAAGTCAACCATTCTTCAGTACAAGTAGAAAAGTGACTGCAAAAAGTAGCACTTTGGTATGGCTGTACATGGCTGATTTGAACATATTTTACAGTATTAACAACAATAACAAAAGCATTTAAGTCAGCATTTAAACTGCTACCAGTTCCCAAAAATGATGACCTTGAGTCCCCTTCTGCCTCACACATATTTTAAGATTTATTATAGCAGTTGGGAATTATGCATGAAGCAGAATGACCTGAATTTGTTTTTCAAGCCATGGCTTTGCGGTGGCGGTGATAATAATAATAAAAAAGCAAGAACAACAACAGGAACAATGAATGGCTTTTAGAGACTATCCACGCATTCTAGTGGGTTTTCAGAACAAAAGTGACTTCCAGAAAAAAAGCGGACACCCTGCCCTTTCATTCCAAGGTTGTCACTACCTATCTGTAGTCCCTGCTGCCAGCAGCACTACTGGCTACAGTGGAGGGTCCCTTATTTATTAAGTTTTGCCACGATCTGTAAATAGATCTGTGTAAAAAAAAAAAAAAAATCCTGATCATCCACAAGCACATCCTAAAGTGAGCTCCAGAAAATAATTAAAGAAAAGGAATCTGATGCTGTCCTGATCCCCAGATCCCCACCTCTCACATTGCTGCTCTTCCCAAGGACCTGGTCAGTTCTTTGAAGCAAAGCAAAAGCAGTGGAAAGATGTGATAGGGAAAATCCTGCTTTATTGCATTTCTAGGAAAACATTCCTCATTCCTTTGAGGACTTCTAGTACTCCTGCAGTTCTTATGACCATACCTTCCCTGTCTGCAAATGCAGTTTTCCCTTTTTTTCCGTATCCTTGCTTTTGACTTGCAGAAACTCAGTGGGATTCCCAATCGAGTACTAACACTCTTGGGAAGTTTGAGCCAGGCAGAAGAGCAGACATCCTTGGGAGTCCATGCAAAATGCACACAGAATTCACCTGCCAACATTTCTTTTCAAACTAAACATTTATAAAGTGTTGTAAAACACATTTCTTTCTCAAGGCAAAAGTAGAAGTACTTTCTGCTGCTTCCAAAGTTTCCATACAGTTGGGTTATACAAAGGTTGTTCTAGAAAAGACATTTTTTTTTTAGCTTTGTCTATGGGAATATACGACTAACACCAGGGAAGATAAAATAACAACACGATAATGCAGCTAAGCATCCAAAGAAAGTTCCTAAGAACTAGATGAAATAGCCTGTATATCCCAAAAGAAATACTGGCACCTCTGCTACAAAAGCAAACACAGCATGATGAGAAACCTTGACATGCTACAGGATGGCTCAGAGATTGATTTGAGATTTTTTCCTGTTTCACTTTTGAAAAGTTTGTGAATACTGATGTTTCAAACTCAAAGGTTTTTCAATCTGGCAACAGTCCAGTAGGTCCGGGAGAGAGCAGTTAAGTCCCTTAGATGAAGAGTTAAACTCATCACTTGACTCCTTTGCCTTCCTCAGTGTTTTAGAAATTCCTTTCTGCAAAACCAAACAAGCAGATGGCTTGCTGACAGGCTGCAGACAGACTGTACCCAGACAGAAAGCGGCTCCTGACCGTGACAGGTTCGTTCTGGACAAACTAAAGGAGATGTGATTGAAACAAAGCAGGTAGCTTTTCCTTCTTGGCTGTCAGACATTCCTTTGCTCAACACATGACTTTGATGGATGCTTCTTGCAAAATTAAAGCATTTGTGAATGTCTGAATGACCCTGCCAGATTCCAGTCTGGCAGGTAGCTGCAGCCCAGCTGCAAGCACGGCAGAGCAGGTGAAGGGGACGGGGGCTGTGGCTCCTGCCCCAGGGCACACATCGTGCGGGGTGTCCACAGAGCCGTGCGGCTTCGCAATCCGCCCCGGCTGTACCTTACTCTGGATGCTCCTGAACATCATTGCTTAGCCATTGTATGATGTGGAAACTCAAGTCCCTGGTGAACAACAAAATGCCCAGCTGCACGGCACGTTTTCCTTCCACTGGCCTCCTAAAGCTTTCCTGGTTTTACAAGTGTTCAGTAAAAAAGAGGTTAATCGTTTCAGTAGGATAAACCGAGAAATGCTATTACATTTTAATGGACCTAGAATATCTCATTGTCATCAGGCTCTTATAACTCACAACAAGAGAAGAAGGCTTTGGAGCTCTTTGTTTTTCATCTTTCATTTTTCTATTTAAACTATTCTGACCCAAACCAACATGTTATAATAGCCAGGCAGCTTTGCTTCACTTATGCCTGGGAAAAGGAGGCATCCGTCTGTTAAAGGGCACTGGTACCTTGCAAACTGTCCAAACTGCCACAGAAGTAGAAAAAAACATAGCACTGGAGCGCTCTCAAAAAGAAAGCCAGATGAGATTATTACTTAGAGAAATCGATCTGAGCAAAAACCTGGATTTCTAAATCTCTAAGTACTTGTCTATTTTGCCGCTTGGCATAAATTAGTTTAGACTTAGCTTCATACCCAGGCTACTTCTGTTACCTGAATAAATACATTTATGTTCAGTTTGGAGAGAGCTCTAATTCACTCCAGCGTGCAGTAAAGGATGCCCTTAAAGTTGTCACAGCCCCCAGTGGGGCACTTCTCACTAAGAGAGCTGACACCAGGGCCTCAAACAAAGTAGATGTTGCTGATTTCTGTTGACTGGCTGAGCCTACTCTAAGGGTTTTGCTGGAAAGCGATCTGCAAAATGTCTATGCAACCTGATACACGGGCAGGTAGCACTTTAGGCTTGACCTTTGTAGCTCAGCCAGGTCAAGGAAATGCCAGTTATAAAAATCACACTGTCCTGTATTTGTAAGCAATGACAGAAAAGCAGAAAGTGCAGGCAAACAGATCTCAGAGAAATCATGGATTAGGTTGTTGTGCAGTTATCTCCACCACACTCCTTTCAAATATTTTCTGCAAAGTCTATATATGGTCACTTCCTTGCATTTCTTTTTCTGGCTCCAAGTCCCCAAAACTGTGTCTGACCACTTTTTTAGTGGCCTGTAGTGTGTCTGATCCTCCCAAAGGAGATAGCACAGTCCAAAGTGAGTGGGCTACCACACTGAAGCGATACGGCCTGACTTCTATTTCCAGCCTTGCCACTGACCTGCTAGCACAGCTGAGAAAGATGCCTCACCACTTGCATTCTCCTGGCTCCTGGGTCTCTTCCCACTTCTTGCATTTTTTGACTAATAGGAGTATAACTATGGAACAGTGATCACTTCTCTATGGCAGTACCTAGCACATGCCTAGGACCTCCCAGTACTCTACTGGGTACGTCATAATTTGTGATTAGAAGGAAAAGTCCCAGCTCTACTGATTTTCAATTATTTCAAATCATAATTTTTTCACCAATTAAATTCTTGTTTAATAATTCAAGACAAGTAAAAACAGGTAGTTTATCTTTTGAAGAGGTTCACACAAATACTTCCCAAAATCTAAACAGAATTAGTTTCACACCAAATCTCATCTCAAATGACTAAGCTGAATTCACCTAAAACATACTGTAAGTGTGTAGATGTCACATAAACTGGATATAAACCTACAAACTGGCTCAATAAATATTTCTGTAATATCGATGCACCTGAGAAGCGCCTGAAATTTCATACAAACTCTGAGGCCAGGCTGGCTTCTGTGAGCCCTCCTGCTGTTGGCTGCTCTGTTGTTGGTGCAGAGCGACACGTGGCACCGCGGCAGACACCAGTCTCGGTTTCTCTAGCTAAACAAGGCGACAGCAGCAAAACGCCCTGGGTATTAATGGCAGTTACTGCAGCTCAAAGCACGGAGGGCTTCCTGCCAATGGGAAGTTGTGGCCTATTTATTTTGCACAGTCAACTTGCCAATGGGAAGTTACTGTGTATTTATTTTGCACAGTCAAAGGAGGATATCAGTTATTATTTCCACATGCCTTCTGGGTACCTATGCTACCAACAGGTATACAGCAATCTTGAAGAACGTGTTTTCCAATTTGCTGGGCACATTCTTTCCACTGGCTTCAGAAAGGACTTCAGAGAGGGAAAAAGGGGCAATCACCCTTTCTCAGGTAAGGATGATGGGAAGGAGCCAGAAGGCCTTAAACCCCTGGAGGACCAAAATCCAGGAGGTTGGAGAGTACCTCTGTGAGCATCCTTGCACGTTCTGAGTGTCTCTGCAAGATCCGACATGTCAGGCGGCTGCTCGCACAGCCCATGCGCTCTCCTCCCGCTGCTTAGTATACCACATAAAAAAATACCAGCAATCTAAGCTATCCTGCTTGTCGAACATGTCTATACAAAAATTTTGTTTTTAACTTTATATTTCACAGCACAATTAAGAGAGATTTAAAAAACAGCACAGATTAAGTAACGAGCAAAAGAAGGTGCGAGATGGAAGACGAATGTCACAGACCTAATCACTACTACCCTTTCCTATTCCTTCTCCTCCCACCTGACAGACTTCTCAGATCATGTTGAAAGGTTTCATCCTTAAATAACATTTCAGTTTATCATACTCTGTCACCGTGGCTGTCTGAACTTTAGTATCTAACTTTAGGCCATGTAGATTGGTGGCCTGATGAAACAGAGTGGTGTTTCACCCCAATTCTGCAGGAGATCTCATCTGAAGTATTAAACAGTCTCTTTCCAGGGGGTTAACAATTACTTATAAAAATGGTTCCTGCTTTCATAAACTACTGCAAATTTATCATAGCAAGCCCCAGAAGAAGTTAAACCGGCAGAAGTCGCAAATAAATTATCACTAGTCAGCTCCTAACTCTATTTAAAACACAATGAACTTCATCCACATTCAATGAATTTAGCCTCATGAACGTGCCTCTAATTTTTATAAGAATTGCTGTATTTCATTTTTAATGGAAGTCATCAGGCAGATATGAACTGAAGATGAAATACAAGCAAGTTGACTCAGCCTCCCATAGTTAGACTGTAGCAGCTCTCATACCGCAAAGGAGCTATTGGAAATTACTGTCTTCCCTGTAACACAAAGAAAGTCCCAAAGGACTTTAGAGGTTGGCATAGATTTTGTGCATTTTAGTTGTTGATGTCTTGTCATTTTCTTACCATTCTCTATCTACACAAACTTATGGATTTATGGGTAGGTAAGACTACTGTACTTCTTAATGTGCCTTATTGTCCTGAATTACTTATTTGGCCTGTGTTTCTTTCACTGACAGTAATTCTTGGAGAGGGAAGAGAACACCATTCCAAGAGCTTGGCCTAAGCCAGGTATCAGACTTTGCATAGGAATGACAGTAGATTCAGCTGCACTGCAGTCCCCTATGTACAACACTACATAAGTGTCCTTTTCTTGCCTCACCTGTTTTCTTTTTCTCTGTTTATCTTTAGTCAACAAAAGAAACCAATTAAACAAAGTCAATCACAGCTTCGTCATTATTCCTTGAGCAAAGATAATGTTCAAGATAACAAAAATTAGTTTGCAACTTAGAACTTTCCTGCATCAGTTAGTGTAATAATAGTTAGTATTTTCTTTGTATTACATCAATTGGTTAGTTAAACTCTGGTGCTTGGAAAAGAAAACATCAGCTTCAGATGTGGAATAACTGAAATGATATTTCAGCAGCTCAGAATCAATGTACAGGTAACTTTCTTTTTGCTTACACACATCTGTCAATTATGTAGCTTGGTTTTGGCTGTAACCACAGGTTTGTAAAACTTTCATATAGATTGTTCGGTCAGTTAGGTCATCAGAATGGGCCTGGCTAGTTTTAAACAGAACCAAGCAACTCCTGCAACTACTCCCTCCTATCATCTAGACTACTAGTGGGAACAACATAAATTTGTAAATGATTCATAGCTTGAACATTTGGGATTCATTAGCGGGAGGAAAAAGCCTCAAGTCAGAAGACAAAGGTGGCATAACACGCTCAAGAAAATCCTCTGAAACAGCTTACACTGTCACTCCTCCTTGGTGTGTAAATTGAATTGATCACAAGTGAACATCCAACTTCTCTGAAAATGTTTCACTGCTTTCTATTGCTCTTTGCCTCTTCAAGCAAAGTTGTACAGGTAACTACACTTACAAAGCAGAGCCTCTCTCCAAAAGATTTAAACTTTTATAACAATCTCATCATATATGAGAAACATTAAATCTTTATGTAGATAGTATTGTTATTATTACCACTTATCTTACCAATACGTATGTATCTTTCTTGCACAAAATTTTTAAAAACCTGGTTCAAATTTACATCTAGATGTCTTGTTTCCAGAGAGATAGGCAGAATAAACTCAATATTTGAATGAAGACTGATAAAAACTGCTATTGCCATAGTTCCCATATGGTTTATATCTGTCATTCTCAACATTGTGAGACAAACAGAAGGCTAACCATGTAGTGGAAGAATTTTCTTGTAGAAGAAAGCTAAACATATTTGAAAGTTCCTTACATTAAATATACACTGGGAGATGTGAGTAGTGCAATTAATTTAGCTATCATTTAGTTCATCAAATTTGATCTATCTATTAGCTATCTCAAAATAGCTACTGATGATAAGGAATTTAAAAAGGGAAAACAATTTTCCTAGTAACAAGTAAAGACATTATGAACTCTGAGCACTTACCACTAAAAAAGGAGCTTTCTTCCATTTTTCGGTAAAGATGCTACTTTGAAGAAAAAACGAATCAAATACATTTTACTCCTGTAACACACTTAAAAAATGTGGCATTCTCCTCCTACATGCAAAATACATGAAATGCCAAAAATATTATGGAAAAGAAGGATGCTCAATTTAAGCACATTTGAGAACTACAAAGCACATATTTTCCCTGTTGATCAGTGTGTGTTCTTCCATTAGCTGGCCAGAAGGTGGTACATTAAGACTAATGTAATTACACTCAGTCTTCAAGACTCTTAAAGATTTAGGTGAGACAATGCTTGTTCAAAGAATGTACAATATATATGTGACCTAAAATTCTCATTTTATAATTAGGAATAATTTGAGCCAAGTTATGGACTGATGCAAGGTGAGTGGTGCAGAGAACATTAAAAACTGCTTGTTTTTCCTCAGAGCATTTTTTCTATTTAACACAGCTAATATACTCATAAAGTAACCATCTTAAAAACTAAGTCTACACTGATGATTCATAAATTATTACAAAGCAATTTCTTTTCCATTCTTGATGACGTATCATAGGACATGACTGATATTTTTCACCAGTGTGCCGCCTAATCTCGTTCTCAACAAGCAGAGGCTGTTGAGACTGTGACTAACCCTCAGTGTGAGCCATCATTACTGGGAATGGGGCAGTTGAGCTCCCAGTTTGGCTAGGTGAGACAAAGTCTGCATGTTAGGGAACAGAGCAGAGCTGGGAAATACAAAGCTGAACCTGTTCCAACACAGGGATCAATAAGAAGACTGAAGGAAGAATGAATTTTGCTATTTATCTTCTATCCAAAAGGAGAAAAAGGGACAAACATAAACAACAGACCATGTAGGCATGACATATTTTAGAAGTAGTTCTTTGCAAAGTACGTATGTAAAGATAAACTAAGATGGTTTGTGCCTGGACGTACTTTGGACTTTGCTGCAATCCACAAAGCTTCACCCTTGACTTTAATCAGCAGTACACAGAGCAGATACTTCAAGAGTGGAATTGCCACTGAGCTGAAAACATGGAGCTCATGAAGGAACATTCAGAGGGTGAACGAGGAAAGAGAAGTGCTACTGCTAGCCCAGGAAGTTTCAGGAAGCTCATGGTATTTTGGTAAACACAGTAAATCTGTGGCTAATCCTAAGAATGCAAAGACAGGGCCACTGCCTCGCAGGAGCTGACAGTGAGCACCGAGCAGCTCTTTCCTGCCCGGAGCAGGTGGGTACATCTCTCACGCACATACAGCACGGTACTTTCTTTCAAACTTCTGCAAGCAATGTGTGATGGATGGATAACAACACAGAGGCTTGCAGACCTCTCAGGTTTCTTCTGTGCTTGTGACTGCACCATGTGGGATAAGCCCGACCGCTGCAATGCTAAAATATATTATGTCCAAAATACATTATTGCCCAACAATTTTGGCTCCCCACACGTTTAAAAATAGCAGCACTGACTTCCTGATTCCTGTACCCAAGGCATTTCCCAGGATCAAGTTTTATATCAAGTCAGCAGCTCTGCTTCAGTTTGCCAGATTTGTCTGCGTATCTCAGGTTATCCAGGCAAGAGGCAATCTCATCCGCTGCCTTTAGCCTGAGAAATCACAACACGATTTACAAGTTATGCCACTGCTCAGATACCTCAAAAATCCGAAGACCTGTTTCCCAATTTCTCAAGTAAGACTCTGTGTAAACTTAAACTTCAGGTTCATATTTTAATCATTTAGCTACCTGGTTGACTATAAAGATAGATTTGTTCCACAGACAACACCACTGATACATACTCCACCGTTGCCGTAGTTTATGCCAGTAGTTTTTTCACCTTGTAACTTATTATGCAAACATTTTTTTTGCTTGTTTGTTTTAAAAGGCAGAGAAGCTCATGTAACCATGTAATGGTAGCCAGTTTGGCCAGTACTTCCTGACCCAATGCAGGACAGAGTGTGTGGAGGCTACACTGAAGATATATCCATTAACATGTGAGGTGCTCCGTGCTAAGGTGAGCAGAGTTGTAGCAAAGTAATGTCTCAGCCTTGTTGAAATGCTACAGGAAGTCTGTCTTAAATTCTGATTTTGGGATTTTTAGATGCATAACATGAAGGACTGAAGGAGACCAGCTGGAAACAGTGTGACAGAAACAACGACAGCAGCTTCATCTACATGTAATGCTTGAATCTATGCGGGTGTCGCTGAGGCTGTGTCTGCCAAAGCAACGCCTCCACCCTCAACAAAAATGATAATCACAGATGCTTGGGAGGCAGCACGATGCAAAGGATACAACACAGGAAAGGACTCAAAAAGGCATAGGGATCTGAATTGTACTGTTGTTTAACTAACCTTCAGTCAGTAATTCATGTTCTCTGCAAGCTTCCTCTCTGTAGTAAAGCAAAAATGCTGATATAATAGAAAGTGTTAACGGTTGTTGTCAAGTATGTTTGATGAACAGGCAATCATAAAACATATTAAAGCTTGGGGCTTTCGAGGGACCATTCAGGATAAATGGAATAAGCAAGGAAAATCCTTTAGGGAATAAAATGACTCTAGACAGTAGGAGCTAGGCCCCATGGCTGAGCACAATGCATGTAAGCTAAGGAATTGCTTTGTGCACTGCCTGCTTGCAAGGATGTCTGCATGAGAGTAAGCAGAAAGCTAGAGATACTGCAGCAAGGATAAGGCTTTGCCACCAAACACTGGATGCTCAAGTACAGGGCTGTTTGTGAACTGAAAACGAGACATGCCCTCCTCTTTGTTCCTCCTCCCTACAGAGAAACGTGAGCACTATCCACACCATTTACAAGCAAGAAGAACTAAACCAAAAATACTGGAGTTAAGCTAGAAAGATTTCAAACAACAGTCAACAAAATGCTCTCTCCTGACATCCAAGTATGACATATTTTGAGAGAGAGAGGCACAGTTCCCTCTGCCAAAAAGAGCTTCAGACTGACTTAATATTGTCAGCAGGCAAAACTGCCCACAGTTGGAAAGAATGACTTTTGTCAGCTTTTGATAGTGATGCTTTCAAAACTATAATATGAATGTGTCTGTCTTGCAAAATCTTGGAAGACCAAAAATTACTCTCTAACAGATATGTTGACAATAGAGAGGATTACAGTATCTGTCTTAGTTTGCTAGTGTCTCCTGCCTGATTTGGCTTGAAGGAGTCAGCAAGGATTGGGACAAAGAAAAACCTGAGGCATTGAGAGAGATCAAGTGGTAAGATGGGCTGGAAAGCATTTACAAAATAGGAAGCGATGGAGTTTTTTTCAGGATGTTATGATGAACATGGGGCTGCTCCTCACCCTGGGACTATAGGAGTCTGGGGATTCTTTTAAATTGTGCCCCAGAAAAACCTAAATATCTGTCAGGAAGAAATAGGTTGATAAAACTAAGGTCTATGGGGTTGCTCTGAGATCCCAAATAAGAAAAGTTTTGCATTGCATGAAAATACTGAGAGAAGCCCTAGAGCTAAAAGCTTTACCAGCTCCAAACAGTTACTGAAACCTTGGAAAACAGACCCTTGCTTTAACATTTACTGGAATATCCTTGTTATATTCAGATGGGCACCTTTTTTTTTTCGTAAGTACTCTTTGTCTTTCAAATCTCTATTGTGCCCTTGCTGAAATGATTGCAGGGTTGAGTCAGGGTTCTGCATGATGATTTTTCACCTACTGAGGACTTTAAAGATGAATTTTATATCTATGCTGAGTAAGATGTTTTATGGACACAAGACGCAAGAAGGAATACTTCCACCATCGGTAACCTGACTTTAGCCTCATGTATGATAACATTTAAAGGCTAATCTAAGTTTTTGACCATCCAGGAATATTATACTCATATTACAAGAGCTGCCTTGGAAAGTACCTTTCATGGCACGGTTGTATCAGCAGTCACAGTTCCAAAATCTGCCCTGCCAATCTGGCTAGCACAACCCCACCGAAGACAGTGTCACAGCACCCTCTGCAACTGATGGAGCTGATCCAGCTCACCTCTCATTACAGAATGAGAGGGCTCCTGATGGGTGAAGATGGAGAAAGCTTCTGGGCATGTTCCTCTAAATACGCTTTAGTTAGCTGCTCCTGCTATTAGGCAGTTATAGAGTCTTGTCATTCATCTCGTGATACTTTTGGCACCTCATCTCTAATCTCAAGGCAGCTGCCCACAAGTCCAGGAGCCTCTGTTATAACAGAATTAGTCATTTATGATGTTTTGCTCTGATTGATCAGGCCACTTTGCTACCAGCCTGGGGGTCCCTTCACACAGCCTTTTCCTTCAGCCCTGGCTCCCATCGTGAAAGCCCAGCAGTGGTGCAACTATTCACAGCTGCAGAAAATCAGCAGAACTGAACAATGGACTGTTACCTTATGTCATGTGGAGCTCTGTTTTCCCTTTGTGCATGTGTGTATAGCCAGGACAGTACACGGTTATTTAGGGCCAGTTCACAGAAGCAGGCAAACAGGAATGATGCAGCCAGTAATTTCTTCCTCTCTCCCCTAGCCATACCAGTGTGTTTACAAAGAAGAGGGGCAGGCATGAACCTTACTGTTAAATAAGAAGGTCTCACCAAAAGAGACCCAAGTATGAAGGCTGGAAAGAAGCAAACCATGACATTTTCATAGTGAGAAGTGAAAAGGAAACCCTTGTTTCCTTCCTCTCTGCACAAGTTCTAACTTCCTATATTCTCATTTCTAGCAGGCATCTTCTCTCCCAAGACACAGTTCTGCCTGGGGGCAAAACACACAGTTTACAGTGCCCAGATTCTCTTACACCAGTCCTGTAGAGCTTATGCTGATTTCTTTTCTCAAGTCCTCAGCTCCTTCTACCCCACACAGCTGTGTATCCCTTTCTTCCCCAAAGGGTGCTCTGCATTTTTTGGAGAGGTAGAGCAACCTGCCCAGGCATCTCTTTTTCTTTGCAAGATACAAAGAAAGAACAGAGAACATTAAAATCATCTTGTGCAGAAGTACATTTATACATAGTGTGAGCATACATATATATTACAGTGTGTATATATAAATACACATGTACGTATACATATATTTGTGTCTGTAAATATATGAAAGGAATAAATTGTTGGTTTTAAAGATGATATAGAAAAGGAATCCTGAAAGTTTCTGTCATGAAATAGCAGTTAGTAGGAATGAGGCCGGTACCGAGGCTGGACAGCATGTGGCTGTGATGCCGCCAGGACAATTCCTACACCAAACACACCACAGAACCGAGAAAAACATCTGCGTTCTCGTAATGAGACCTAGCAGGTCTTCAGGGTACAGCACAAGGACGAAAGCCCATAAAGATGGCCAACGTGCCAGCACCCCTTCATGCCGCTATCAGCTGAAAGGGGAAGCACTCGGTGGCCGAGCGGACAGAATGTGACTGCTAGGGAAGATGACACGAGGGCCCTGGCAGCTGCACCCTGCAGACAACGCGAGGGTCTGCGAAAGCCTGGTCGAGGTTTCGGAGAACCACCACCGAGAATTAGGGGCTGCCAGAAGGAAACAGCAGTGATTAGAGGAATGGGGACTGCAGGTAAAATACTAAAAGGACGGTAAGGTACTAAAAGGACAGTAACTGTTGAGTTTGAAAAGAAAGGCATACAGGTTACAGAATGAAACAAAATATATCAGTATATGTCAGTATTCCATATATTCCTATGAAAACATCAAAAGGACATTCAAGAAAAGACTGGACAACAAACTCTTAACACTCAAAAGAAGTACTCTAAAGCACTATTTTATTAAGTTTTGCCACTCACTATTGCAAGAGGACTGGAAAGAGTTACCTGAAAAGCCCCGCACTGCTAGGAACAAGAGCAACGGCCTCCCTTCCTTGGGGGAGCCCTGCATCCTCATGCTTCAAGAAATAATCACTGCCTGGGAAAGGAGGGTTTTTTCTTCATGAAATAATGTTACACAATTGTTTTTCTACACTCTGGAAATGAGTTTTGGGGGCATTTTTTTGCCCACTGGTTTACTGATACCTTAGTATGGAGAAAGTGACAGAAATAGATGCCAGATGAAGACTGTACCATTAGGATCATCTCAGCTTCATTCTACTGGACTAACGCTGCTAGAAAAATAAATATAGCCAACAGGATTTAGGAACGTGATGACAACTTTGACCTTTTGAGCTGCATCTCCCCAGTGACTGCAGCTTGCAGGTTGATACTGCTCACCTGGGTCACACTGAGGCCAAATGCTAGAAATGAAAAGGCCAGCCAAGGGGACAAGGAGTCCCTCATGGAAAGCCTCCCATGAAAAGCCTCCCATGAAAATGGTATTTGTTGTAGGATTTGCTAAGGAGCGCGAGTACAAAAATTTATGAAGATGAAGGTTTCTGCTTGGAACAAGAAAAGAGATTATACCGGAAGGGAGTGTGTTTATTTGAACCAGCATTTTAATATTGCAGAACAGCTGACAGTTTGAAAGACTAAATCCTGTATTTACTAACTCAGCAGTATCCTCCCCCTACCTTTCGGCATCATCTTTGCACCACAACATAAGGAGGAAGCCTCAAGGAAAGCCAGATACCTACTTGACATGCAGCTGCTTCTGTGGTGAAACTCTCTGAGCAGGGTGTGAACAAAACTGCTCCTTAGGATCACTTCAGCTGATGATTTCTGATATGAAAAATGGTTTCCCCATAAAATAGACTGAAACCCAATTCTGATCACAGGATCTGAGCAGCTATCCGATGGCAGCAGCTTGACTACCCAGGAGTGAAAGATTGTGCCAGTCTTGCGGGCTCGCCAGTCTCCTTGTAAATAGTTCCACAAGGAATCAGGAAGTAATCAGCAAATCCCAGCAAAATCTAATTATGCCTCCTCGCCTCCTTCATGAAGCGGCATCTCAGAAAAGCCAGAATTATGTTTCTCATCTCTCTCGTACAGCCAAAATGTAAATTAGGGGAGTTTTTCCTTGAAACATTAGCTCCTGTTTGGTCCCTTCCTCGTGCTGGGCCTTTTGTCTTCGGGAAGAAGCTGCTTCACTGGAAGCTTGTGGAAAGACAACCAGCCTGCGGACAATGAAGCTGTCTGCAAACCAGACGTTTCTGAAAGAGGCAACTATGGCTCGGAGGAATTTTCAACCTGTTGCTATAGCAGCGGCTGAATGCAATTCAGGGCAGCCCAGGGCCATGGCGGGGTGGCCTACCCGGAGCTCCCTCCCGGCCTAGCCACAGGCTATGCAGCCACCATGAATAGGAAGGAAAGTTAACCCTTCCTTCTCCCTCTCCTCGCAAAAGGAAGGAGGCAATATCTCCATCCTAGAGCTCACTAGTGTGCCCGCCAGATGGGAAGGGTAGACAAAAACGAGGCAAGGCATATATTTAAAGTCCACTGTTAGTGCTGAATTAGTGCAGGCTAGCTTTTGCAAAAGGCATCCTGAGCTCTTTTGCTTGTGCACCCTTCAAGCTAAATACAGAATTTGAAATAATTAGATCAAAAAAGTCATTGGCATCCAGGTTAAAAACACAGCATGTTTGTAACTGATACCCGTCTGGTTCACCAGAAATACTAACAGAGTGGAGAAACTCATAATGTTCTTGATTGTGCTCATTTTCCAGGGGGCTCAGGTTGAGTAGCGGTTCTGCAACTTTAACGGGCAGCAGGAACTAAGCCTGCATGTTTTAGCTCTTTCTCCTGCACAGCAGGCTACAGTGTGAACAATTAGCAAGCCATTTAATGAAGGTGGCAACACTTCCTGAACACAACAAATAAATGTAGCCCGCACTGGTACTACTACCCACTGCAAATTCTGGGCAGACTTTAATAGGAGGAGAGTTAGTGGAATTCTACATGCTTAAGCTCTGCATGTCTGCGCAGATCCAGGGCATGCAGATATGCAGATTCTACACCAAAGACTCTCTGTCCAAAATGAAAACTTCTGTCTCCTTTTTCTCCTATTGTAATGGAGAAGTTTTTAGCTGATCTTTGATTTAAAAAAAAAAAAAAGAGAGAGAGAGAGAGATAGATAATTTTTTATCCTCCCATTCCCATTATTATTCATTGTAATGCCTGGGGAAACTGAGGGAACGACCTCCAGCAAGTAATTCCCTTTTCAGCCAAGAGAATTTTGATTCATCTGGAGAAACAAGAATTCCAGTTGTAGGAGTTGCCTACACTTTAATAGTTTGTAAACTAAACTCATATAAATAAGCTGCCTGGGTGCTTGTTCCTCCTCTTTTCAGCCTACAAAGCAGAATAAAAATGTCTTGAGAAGAGCAGCGTGCACAAGATCTCTGCACTTCAGGTCAGGACGGAAAGCCTCCTGGATCAGCATTCCTGACAGCATTTCAGTGCTTCGAGGATGGTCCCAGCTGACACCTGTACATGCTGGGGCAACTGCAAAACAGACATGAAACTGAGCACAATGGAACCCCATTCAGCTTCTGAACAGCTCTGCAGTTCAGCTTCAGTTTGGGAAGCAGAAAGCTCAGGTTGATTCTTCTACCTATGTTCATTCATTTCCAAGCAGGGGACCACCTGGGCAGTGGCGGGCCGTGTTTGCCAGTGCTGGCGAGATGCCAGCGGGCTGCACGGCTCAGCGCGGACGCTCCTCGGCGGCCTGAGCTCTGTGCACGGCGCAGCGCGTGTTGCAGCAGGTGAGACATAAACCAGAACTCACCTCTTGGTGAGCAGCAATTCTGCTAAGAGACTCAAAGGGGAGCCTTTCTTAGAGGGCAGTTTTCAAATCTCACTTACTGTGGTCTACAAATTTATTCTGCCCTGAACAGTATGTATTTGTGCACTAGGGTGTATGGACTTCACTCAGCTAAGGTGGCTCAGAAGCGAGCAGGGCAACATTATGGGACAGAGGACATCTACAGAAGCACTGATGCTGGAAAAGATTTGGGTGATTATTAGCTGAATAATCACTCTTTGGTGCAACACGGAGGCTAAAAAAAAGAATATAATATTAGCAAGAGAAAAACATGGAGTAGAAGGGCTTTCCTTTTACTTGTGGAGATAGCACGGCATGATTCCTGATGGGTGACCAGAACCCCTTCTCTTCTCCAGAGTGCAGGGAGGCAGAAAAACTGGGGAGGGTTCACAGGATCCACAAGAACATTCAAGGAATAAAAACCCTCCCATAAGACAAAAGCTCAATCTATTCAATCTACTCAGAAACAGGCAGTCTCCAAGCACCTACACAGAAAATTATAAAAGAAAAAAGCTCTTTGATCTGATAAGCAAAATATGAGAGTTGGAAGGAAGGCAACAGGGGAGAAACTGTGGTTAGAAATTGGATGCAGATTTTCTAACAGCAAGAGCAACTAACCGCTGCACCAACTTATCAAAACATTACTGGAGTGTCTCAAGCAGATTAGGAGTTGTCCTGAAAGATTATTTCAATTCTCATAGGAATTAAGTCAGGAACATGCTATGGTTTGTGACATGAAGATACCCTGGCTGCATGATCACTTTAAAGCTTTTTGACCTTTTAATCTATGAATTGGCTAGTAAATCTTAAAATGACTCTTTTTGTAATTATGCACAGGAAAAACAGAGCAACAGTTATTTCAGTAAAACCAGTTCCATCTCACTCCATCCTTGCCTGAAGAATTTAAAAACAGCTGAATGAATTTAGTGCTGCCTCTTCCCAGAAAATCACTAATGTAACAAGATTAAGTATGAAGAGTTGCTGCTGAAATGAGCATTTCAGAATTGGCAGTAAGGAACTGAAAGCAGTAGTTATAAGAAAGCCAGGACAGTACTCAGGAGGTCTGATCTGTCTGTATCTGTGGCCATGTCTTCACACATCCTGATCTCCAAGCGCTCGGACGCGCACTCCATACATGCTCTTACACACAATGAGCCTGCAGTACAAACTACTGTTTAAAAATAACACAGGAAGAAAAAAAAGGAGTTATATCAAATTATTCTTTCTCACAGAGCACAGCATCCAGATTAAACCAACCTTGGCTTTTCTCGTTTCAGAATTCAGTTCTAAACGTATGCGTATTTGTAAATCCAGCTGCTTTTTCCCATATTCATGAGGGCAATGAATTTCTTGTGTTTTCAACAAATACTGAAACACTGAAGTCCTCTAACAATGCAGCACTTGACTAATGTGAATTGCTCACTCACCCACTGAAATTCTATACACAACAGCTCAGCGCTGTTAATCTCACAGCAAAACCTGCTCCTAAACCTTCCCTTTCTCGAACACCTCAGCAGGCACAGACATAGACTTACTTAACCCTGCAGTAGTATTTGGAGAAAATTAATATAGTTCTTTTTGTATATCTCAGGCTGTCTCCTTGCACCACAGAGAGGCTTTATCAGCAAGGAAACAGCCTACTTTTCCTCTGTCTGATCAGAAAAGAAATTACCTCCCACAAAAGTTCATGAACCAAACTGCCCTCCTCCCCCACATCCTCCTGGTTTTCAAGCCGGCTGTGTTTGCACCAGCACTACCAACACAGCACGGCAGCACGTTGCACGCTGGTTTAGTTGCATCGGTATTATTTGCAACGATCACCCTGCTAAAAGTTTTCCAACTTCCCAAAGCTTTTCCTTGCTGGAGGACCACGAGCCAGCCCTGTCTGCCTCCTACCCGTCCCACGGCTCCCGGCTCTTCCAGTAAACAGAAGTTTCCCAAGGCAGGGGCATCGTGTTACAGGTTCCGGCAGGCTTCAGCAGCCAGACGCTTCTCCCGGTCCTCCCTCTCCTCAGTTCGTCCCTCAGGTCCGCCCGGCCGCCCTCCTTCCCATCGCCTCTCTGGTCAGGCCGCTGCCGCACCTTTCTCCCAGCAGGATTCTCGTCCTCCCGCCGGCGAGCGCGATCCTGGCCGCTCCAAGGAAGGGGCCGCCCGCTCCGCTGGCCGCAGGTGGCCCCGCGAGGCCCCGTGCGCNCGCTCGCCGCCCGCCAGGCCGCCCCGCCGCCGCGGTGGGCAGGGCAGATATGAAAAATGTGCAGGTTACGCTCGGCTCCGGCACACCCAGAAAAGAGGGCGGCGGGAGGCAGGCGGCGAGCCACCGGCGGCATGGGTGGGAAACTGCACGTTGGACCCTGCCCGGCAAGAAGCTAAGCTCGGGCTTCCTCGGAAAAGCGACCTTGCCTGGCAAAGAGAGCGCCCCAAGGGCCCAGAGCCCAAACTTTTCAGCTTGCCACCTTGCAAGAAGGCGGCAGCAACCGAACCCCTGCGCGGTTAACCCTCCCATGCCCGCTGCCTGGAGGGAGAGAGCTTTTTTCTTTCCCTTCCTCTTAGCCAAACTGTCTGGATTTATTCCAGATTGGGTAAACATAGAAGTAACTTTGAAGTGCAAAGTACTTACCACATTTTAAAGAACTTAGCTAATTAAGTTAACTTGATTTCTTAACTTACGCTTCTGTACCTCCTAAGAAATATTTTCCTACACCTTCAAAATAAAGGACAGAAACAAGAAGGAGGTTCCTGATTATCCAAATTAAAGGAGATTCTAATACAAAAGGAGTATCAAGGGTATAAAAATCCTGCTTTTTAAGGCAAAACATGACAAATTTTTGACAAGTGTAACAGGATATATCCATTTGTAATAGCACAAACCAGGAAGTTCACCCCAGCTATTCCCACAAAAGCCAAATGAAGGAAGGAAATAATAGTCCATACAGCCAACAGCCAGATTCACCAAAACAGACTACATGCAGAACACCACTCTGGGTCTTCTCAAATCTCCCACTTTGTTTGCCCCCTTCCCTGCCCTTTGCCCCTCTCTGCCCTGCAACACTTTGGCTGTAGGACTCAAAACCACAGGGACCAGCCGTGGGGCCACTGGAGAACAGCCAGCATCTTTCCTCTCTGGGGTGACATTTTTAAGGTTGCTCAGATTTTTCTTGTTTCCCCTTGATGGTTACTATAGAAAAGCAAAATGTATTTGGGATTTTGACAGGAAAACAAGCAGATTTGAAGGCAAGGTTATCTGGATAATTTGGAAATTATGCCAGAAAATATTTGGCTCAAACGTAGCTCACCAATTTGACATTTAATCATTAAAATAAATCAGTACAGGAGTTATTTGAAGTACACTTAATTAGCTGCATAAATGTTTTTATGGGATGAAGGGCAGAGCTTGACAGCGTGCAGAATCAACAGGGAAAGACCCGGCTACGCTTCTCGGGGCTTTGTCTAATTAAGAAGTGAATTAAGTGATGAAGGGGGATTAGACTAAGGAATGGCGAGGTGAGCAGGTGCCCTAGGGACAAGTGTGTTACACGAGTCCTTCAGGTGATGCAGAACAGCGTGCAGCACACTGATGCCGACAGCCCCTCGGGAGGGAGGCCAGCCTCCCTGCGGGGGGCACCACGGCTGCCGGCGCGGGCAGGTGCAGTCGCTCTTCCTCTCCCCCGGGAGAAACACCTGCCACACAGTGACTGGCTACCACCGCCAGCCTCCGCTAGCCCCTTCATCTAGACCTGTGAAGATCTGAGCCTACGCTCTTCCTCCTGAATTAGTGAATGAAAGAGCTGGGAGGTTGGTTTTCTAATATCCCCAAGCCTGCTTGCCAATCGTGACACCATCCCTTATGCAAGAGTCTCACTGCTCCCGTCCCTCCTGCACCCTGTTGCAATAGCTTTGGAGAGCAGACAGGATTTTCTCTATCAGCATTACGGCACCTTCTGTTTCACAAAGGCAGAAAATTCCCTGGCTTGTAGCAAGTTCAGGCTAAGGCAGAACAAGATAGAGAATTAGCCCAAGGACAAACTGCTTAAACAGATACTTTTAAAGGTGTATGGGTTAAAAAAAAAACACCCTGCCTGGAAAAAATGAATATTGCAACCTGCTCTCATGACTTTCCAAGTGAACAATAATCCTTTACTCACTTTTATCTCTTCTCTCTTCAGTCAGGGAGAGGACCTTTATGTAGATAATTCTGTCTGCTGCCTGTGTCTTTCTGTGAGAAACTGCAAAGTAAGACAACGAGGGGATGAAGTCATATTCTCCCAGTCTCCCCTCTTTTGTTTCTTGTTCCCAATTAAAGTCCATAATTAATCTGGCCCCCAAGCCAGAGCACGGCATGGGGCACTGGGATGTCATGGACGTACCAAAGCAAACTTGTTTCTCAGGAAACAGGCTTTTTTTTTTTTTTTTTTTCTCCTCTCTTCACGTTGTGTTAGTCCCTTATTCTCCGGTCTGTTACAAAATTTTGAAATGTGCACAGATTTCACCATAACTAAAATAGGAATTGAATCAGATTCGTAGAAAGAAAATTCTGCTTCACAAAGAACAGATGCAATAAGAGACTGTTGTTACCTTTAAGGGGAAAAACGCTAGAACTGTCACCAGCCTTTGTGGAAAATAAGGATAAGCCCACTCCAAAATGTCTGATAGGTTGGTGACTTTTGCTTTGGTTGGAGGAAGCCTCCGTTCAACTCTGCATTCTTGTTTACCCAGGGATTCTCGTTTATCCCAAGCAGAAACTTGCACTCCATGTCCTTCATCCTAGAGAAGGGCCCTAGTTACTACACTACCATCCCTTCTGGGACTGTTTTCTAAAAGTCCACCTTGGACCTCTATGGAAGTGCTGCCAAATCCAGTACAGCTGTGAAACTTTCTGGGAACAGATGTTTTCCAACAAACCCCAGCAGGAAAACTAAAAATACTGGTAAGTACTGGGCATCTTCCAAGACTCATTCCAAGACAACATGAGATTAGTTTTTTGATATCTATCATTTCTATTTCGGATGTTTTTGTAAATAACTCATCAGTGGAATTCTTATTTCTACAGCCATGGACCTATCTGACTAATGGATCTCATTCCAGGAACAAATTGCTGAAGAGGTCATAAGATTTCAAGGCTACCCCTGATCTGCTCTATTTTTCATAATAGTTCTTTGGGTTTATTCATATTCATCCTTACAAAAGGTGAAACCTGGATCAAAGCCTGTTTCAACTGTTTCCCAAGGCACTTAGGGTATAGATAACAGATAAGGATTTCCTCTTAAGCACTTGTCACTGCTGGTCTAAGTGTGTTCATCTTGCAAGTTGAGAGAGGAGACAATGAACCAAATTCAGCCCACAGATTTCAGCGGAATACAATCTCAGGCCAGCCTTGTTCATATTCAGTGTTTGCAATTTATTTTGTAACCAATGACATCTTTTCAGGGGCCATCTCGGGATCATTTTCTTGGGAGGAAAAGATCACAAGACTAAAGCTCTGTGGTCTAGAATAGGTTACCCACATACTACTCTGTCAGTACAAGATGGTGGTTTCAGCCAGGATATGTTCAAAGCAAAAACCACATGAGGAGGAAAGCCTTAAAGGAATTAAAATCATCAAGATACAATGGGAAGGAAGAGTAACTTGAAGCCAGAACATCTACAGCTATATAACACATGGTTCAATCCAGGCACTAATTTGAGCAAAATACGGCTTCTCATGACTGAAAATATGAATAGCCAAACCCACAAATATCAGGGAGCTCTAATATCATGGTCTGAAATGAGTTTCTGCTTGTAACATGTTGCCATGTGCTTGAGACACTGCTTTGCCAACAAGCAGTTAAAGTCTGTGGGAAGAACAGAGTACAGAAAGGAGGTCACAACTCTCAAATCAGTGCCCAGGATGCTCAACTCTTGCGCTGGGACATCACCTTCATTCCCAATAATGTCCTTTCTAACTGAGGCTGACATTCAGATCCCTGTCATGTTTCCTCTGTTTAGCATAGTTCCTTCAAACATGTCTCTCCTATAAAATGTAACCAAGCCCTTCTCCGACTCGTGGCAGCAGACCGAAGCGCTCTCCCTCTTAAAGATGAGGCAGGCTGAGGAGAGTCTAAAAACATTCTTTTCCTTGCAGACTGGTTGCATGATACCTAACAGAAAGCTGTGAGCCTGCTGCTACAATCCGTGCTTTAGACTAAGAGACTGAGATCTGCGCGGAGGCACAAAGGTGAACAGGGAGAGTGCCAGAAGGCAGGCACCTGCGCCTAGTCCTGGTCAGGACGGGTTGTTTCTGTAACCACTGTGGTGGGGTGGGCTGGTGTGTGCCCTCTCCTTCCCACAGCAAACGCTGCTTAGATTTTGCATCACACAAGAATCTAAAATTAAATGTGTGTGTACCCAAATACGTTCGCATGTACACATGTATGCATACCTACATACACACACTGAGCCCTGGCTTGGGGGCTGCCGGCTTCCACTGCCTTGTGACTCTGAGGCACTAAAAAGGCAAAGGCCTCGGTGCTCCACAAGTCAGTACCTGGGGGAAGAAACCTGAAATCCCAACTCCTGACTGTAATAAATGGAAATCATACCACTCCCTCTAGTGCAGTAATATTGAAGGGATCAGAGACTTAATTTAAGGAGCAGTGAAACTAGTGCCAAAGTAAATGCATCATCCTCAAGATTTATGATAAAGAAACACAATTAAAACTCTTTCATTGGCCTTTCATTGTTCTGGAGCAAACTTCAACATGCTCAAGGAGTTGCATATTTGTGAAAAAGCTCATAAGGCCTTTAATGACTATTATAAAAAGCTATCTGTTTTGTTTGGTATTATTTGTGATAACTTTAGCTTCAAATTAAAGATATTTCATCAGGTTTGTGTGCAGTTTGCAATAATACACAGAAATTGCACCTCTTGTAATTTATTCCTGATTGAAAAAGAGGTAGCGTGATGTGGTCCACAGCGTACTCAAGTGAGGACAACCTCAATCATCCCAGTGACAGATGGAGTGCACAACTACATTTCTTTACACCAGCTGAAGGAGATTCTGGTCTGTTATATCTCCTCGTCTCCTAGCACATCAAAGGCAGGGAGAGCGCAGAGCAATTGTGACAGTCGGATGCGACAGGCTTGGTCCTTGTCTGCCTCTCATTTTCAGCTGAGTTCACATGCTACTGAATGAGTTGAGGGGTCTCTCAAGCGAGTTCCTTTAAGAGCAGTAGTTAACACCAGAAGACCTTGCGTCCCTACCTTGCCCAAGGAGAGGAGCTGCAGTGCTACTAAGAGCGTGAAGAATGCGGGAAGCCAAACAAAAGCCTTTCCAATCTGCAGCACTACGGTCCATTTGCCCAGGTCACAGTCTGAATGGAGGATGCAGCCAAATAAATTCTCCAGCCTCGCACTGTGGAGTTTAATGAAGGCTTGTTCAGTCAGCCTGATTAGCAAAGAACTCGGCAGTGTCTGAGGAGGAGGGGCTGGGTGGCTTTCAAGGGGACACAAAGGCTGCTAATTTCTAATCTCTGCTTCATTTGAATTCATAGCCAAATTATCAAATCTATCAAGAGGCTGAGAAAAATCAGCATGCAATTGTTCAAGGCAATCTTTGTATTCAAACTTCTGCTGCAGAAACTATAGAGAACATTGTGTTAGAGGTTCTCACTGTTCCCACCATCACAGAAATTAAAAATGACTTTATCCTTATAGCACTTGTAATAAAGAAAATTATCACCAGTTCTCCCAATCATCATCGAGGACAGTGAGACAGTAAGGGACATAATGTGCCATCTGTGCCCCTGGTAATTACCTTAACGATGCGAGCAGTTTTTTCCTCCTTCATCAGAATTGGCATGTAAACATTAACCTCCAGGTCCACCATTTTGTACAGTTGTTAACTTGAAAATAAACTAGACTGGTAGATTTGACATACAGTCTAGAGACGTTCCTAAACATTTTGGTATATCCACCACCATATTTTTCTCTTAAAATGCTTTTCTTTTTGGTTGCACATAGAAAATATGGAAACTGACTCTGCTGAACATATCACAAAATCAACTCTGTTTATATGGAGATATATGGAAAATAGCATTTTCCAAAGAGAGCTCTGATTTTCTAAGTTGAAGGATTTTACAACAAAAACCTCAGGAGTATAAAGGAAATGCCATGTTCTTAAATCTTTGCATCAAAAGAATAAGAATAAACAAAAGAATAATATTTACCTCCCAGTGGTTACTATGCAAAGTAAAAAATCTAACTTATTTTATTTTTTTTTTGACAAATGCAATCCAGGAAACCTGCCTGTACTATGCAGCTCTTAAGGGCTTCATGGAGCAGTCTAGGTGATCACACTTTAAAGTGTGATGTTCTCAGTTCCCTCCAACACAAGTCCCACCAACTTTAAGTGGGAGTGGAATCATGGTATTAGAGTATAGGAAATACAAATTTATTTTAGTGAAATTGAGTTTTTAATGAGTTTTTAAAAATGAAACTTCAAAAACACTGAATCTGAAAGATAACACACTTTTCTTATGGAGTAGGAAAAATCCAGATGAAAGAGTCAGAGTCCTAGCACATACTGCAGTTTCAGATTTCTTCAAGTCACACAAATCATCACAGATCAGCATAGATGATGCTGGATGGGATTTCAGTATAACATGAGCAGCTACAACAAGTGGTATGTATTTTCTTCAGGAGTACCATTACTTCGGTGCTTTGTAACAGTGCCATTGTAGTTATCACATCAATGAATGGAAGTTTTTAAAGTTCTTAAGTAGAATACAAGGGAAGTCTTCTGCATGTTAAGGGATCTTCTGCAAGCAAAGGGCAGACTCAGGACCTTTACCTGTTCCCCCTATGCTGACAGAAAGCAACACGCAGCAGGTGGGAACTCGGGGAACCCAGCAGGAAACTTTCCTGCTAGGAGAGGGCTGAGTGCCCTGCATTGCACTTCTTGAGCATTTCAGTTATTCTAAACTGGAAAGGAATAGAAGCAGAGGAGCACCAGAAGAGGAAAAACAGAAAGGAAGAAAGAAAAACCTGAGGAGAAGCAAAAGAAACTGTGTGGCCAAAATAACACTCCTTAGGGCTAAGTTATGGTCATAAAAGGCTTCAATTGAAGGGTAAATTTTATCTCTGCCTAGAATATTTCTGCATCATAAGGGTGTAAAAGTCATGTAACATGTCAAAAGAAAACCTCCAAGACAACACCAAAACTCCAGGCAAAGTTCAGAGCTGAGAGTTTTATCCGGCTTTGGTGCCGTGGTGTTTCAGAGCAGCTCATACAGACAGGCTGTTGGGCTGTTTGGACAATGCATTAGAGGGCTTTAATAAAATCTAGTGGCTGTGTGAAGCTGGCGGTTCTGGAAGAAAAGAATGACCTCACTTATGATCTTATCTATATACAATAAGGCAGCTTCCAACCGAATGGACCCCAAGGCATTGTGCAGACCTGAACTGCAGTATACACTTCATCCTGACAAGGAGATAAAATACAAGATCTTTTTAAAAGTACACAACAATAAGCAAGCATAAAAACCTTTTTCCTCCTTAAAACTGCAAGCACACATAAGGAGACAGTATCATTTACAGTTATTGTACCTGAAACAGAGCTGTCTTTGAATGGGAAGACTTTACCAGTTTTCTCTTCTCTTTGGGAAGTACTGGGAGCCTGGAGATTCACTCTGAAACTTCCCTGTGAGGGACTGGATGGGCTGGGAGGTTCAGTACAAAGCAGCAGGGATGCAGGGTCAGGTCGCGGGCTGCTTCACTGGGGGTCTCTGCTGCAGGGAACCCTCAGGCAGTGAAGGGTTAAGCTCCAGTGCCTTTCCTCTCCCTGCCACTTGATGAGGGATGGTTGATTCCTCCTGACCTGATCTCCCTTTTATCCAACAGAGGAGGAGTGACTGGCAAAACCCCTCTGCCCTCCCCATCATCCCTTCACACCTGTTTGCTCCATTAGTTCAGCCCTGGGGTTGTTCAGACACGCGAGACAAACTGGTTTTGTTCTGTGGATGCAGCTGCACCGTCAATCTCAGCTCACCGCTAACCCTTTCGCCCCAGCATGCCCTGATGCTGGGCGAGCGGCAACGGGAGCAGCGTGGCAAGGGGACGAGGGCTGAGCTGGGGCACCAGCCCATAGGAGAGGCGGCCTCCACAGCAGCCTGGCTCGTGGCTCCCTGCCTGGTGGGAGGCACTGCAGTCAGCGCGTCCGCCGCTCTGCAGCCAGTGCCCTTCCCTGAGAAGCTGCCTTGCAGGGCACTGGGCCTGCAGCTGGAAACACCGAAGCAGCCACAGGGACCGGCAGCATGCAAGGCTCTTCCTGACTGGACTGCTTGTTCAAACAAAAATGCACTTAAGTGATGCTGCCCTTGCCCCCTCACCCTCCCAATAGCCCTCTGCTATCACAGCAGCTTTTTAATGGGTAGCCCTAGCAAGCCTGGTGCTGTTACTGAGATGCCATCTGGTGTTGATGCCTTAATTATGAGAGCCCTGACCTGTCTTTGCTACCATACCTTGCACTCCTTTAGAGTTCAGTCCACCTGACATTGCCTGTCTCTGGACATGTGTGTGATTCTAATCAGGAAATCAAAATACTTTTTGCACTGCTTGCATGTGCTGTGACAATCGGCTGGTCCTCGCAAGTCGGGGACACAAAACAGCCAAAGCAGATGAAGCACACAAATTTCTGAGGCAAACCATTCCAAGTCCCATAACCTCAAATGGAGCAAAGAGAGAAAGGGTACCTACAGGGCACGACCACAGCGTTGGGTGGTTCACATAATCCTTGTTCACGTAATTTGGGGGATCTCCATCAGGAAGGTGCAGTGCCACCGGCTCTGGCAGAGTTCTGTTCTGATCTGCACGATCTCAGCACAGCCCTGCCTGTGCACCCATGGTGCTAATCCGCACCACTGCATCGTCGTTGCTTCTGGAGCCACGCTAAACCAAGCGGCAAGTTGTTCCTGACTGACACAAGCCATATTTACCTGAAGGCCAGACACACTCAGAAAGCCTAAAGCCTGTCATCAGCAAGGACTGACCTACGTGTGCAGAAACAGCAAATGCACAGTTCTGCTGAAACCTTCTCAGCTAACCATAGTAGACTATCTGGTTGCACATACACCTTTGAATTTGGTGCAGCTTGGTGGCTTTAACAAGTGGCATTAGCCTCTCCTCAGAAAAGGCTATTCCACTGGTTGGGATGAGGAAGCAAGATGAAGACAACAGTGGATGCAGTTACAGCATCTGCTGAGGAGACAAAGCAGCATTCAAAACACAAGAACATCGTATGTGCAACTGCATCAGAGTGAAATGCCTTTCTGGCCCCCACCCTCCTTGGAGACGAAGAATTCCCAAGGTTTGCGGGGAATCCTGCAGGTCTCCCAGGATACACCATACTTCACACAAATAATGTGTTGCTGGAGGCAACGAAGCCTGAACAAACAAACCCATCCAGGGGAGGAAGAGTGACGGGCTCGGGAAAGCGGAGCCCGCAGTAAAGCCTCCCGACTTCTTTTGGAGCAACTTTCCCACCCAGATGCTAATTCTGCCTGAGCAGCTGCCGAGGACGCTCAGCGAAGCCTCCCGTGGGAGCCTCGGGAGCCACGTGTCTGCTCAGCCGCCAGGCCCGCGAGCCTCGGCACCCTCTGGGCCCTGCGCCTCGCGAGCCTCAGCACCCTGTCCCCCACACCGCACTCGCTCACAGCCCTCCTGACGCGCCGCACCTCCCACACAGCGCACAGAGATGGGGCGATCAGGTGCAGCAAAGCATAACACGCACAAACATGATCAAATCCCTGGGCTTTCTGCACTGAATAAACATCACTGTTGGGCTTTTCAGGAGGAGGATAGGGCTGAATATATTTTCGGAAGAGAAGAATATCGTTAGTGCTTACGCAAGATCATGAACTTATTTCACCACATTCAAAACTGACACTTGCTTCATACCAGATACATATTTATCTACTAAGAACATGTATATCTTAACCACTATTACGCAATCAAATAAAAAGTTTCCCCCAAAAGAATTTATTTCTGATTTGGGATATACTAAAAAATCTATCTATCTATATATATGGGAAATGGACTAAATAAGGTTGCCACCTGCTTGTGCAGATACCTATTCTGTCTGTACAGAGATATATAGAGATTATGGCAGATCCTCTATCTTTTCAAAAGCCAGATCTACCAGATCAGTGGGGAGCCAGACATAGTGCTATCCTGCTCCCCCTATCCCTGTCAAAGCTGTTTTGAAGAGCTCTCCTCTTTACATAGTGAGACAGAAGACCAAGATTAAAGGCTCATTTTATCATAACTTGGAAGTTGAGGCAAGTTTAAGCTTAAATATCATCTGTATTTCAGATAACAATCAAAACATCTACTGGTGTAGAACATCTACCTCCAAATGTCTGTTTTATGAGCTACCTTTTGGTAGTAACCATTGGCCTTCCTCTCATCCTACACTCTATTCCACATCTGATATGGAGCATCAGAGACACCTAAGTTTATCTGCCTTTCTGTTGCTCGTATATTAAATTATTCCATTGGCCAATATCTGCCTTGGGGCAATTCAGGAAATAGTGCACTTTGTCTTTGCCACTCCTTTACTGTGCTTGTGAAAACGATCAACAAATCTTGGCTGGAGCCAAAGGGCCTATACAGGCACCTCCCTACTCCAGGGTTATCCACACGGAGATTTCAGTCAGCCAGGGGATTCTGCAGGGGCCACTAACTCGCTGTCGTAGTGAGCTGTGCCTCCTCCCCGTGCCAGCACACATGTTTGTGGGGGCCACCTAAAAGCAGAAGTAAGCAGCAGCCCAAGGGACTGACCAGACGCGCGGCAGATTTCTGTCTGCCCTGTGCCAGGAGGCGTTTTGCTCTGCCTCAAACAGCTGATTCCCACCTCAACAACCCTCTGCTCCCGGCGCACGTCCTGCCAAGGGCACGAGCAGCTTCCTCTAGCAGCAGCTCCCAAATGCCCCAAGAAAGTCCCAGAGCTCCTGCTGCTCTTCTTGGCCTTCGCTCCTCAGCACTGGTGCCCTCAGGCAAGGAGGGTAGACAAGTGGAGGAAGAGCGAGGAGCAAGAGTCCTGAACACATCCACAGCTCCCTGGAGCATGAAACCCTTCATCCTCACTCAGCCCTTCCTTCTCACCACCAACATCCCAACCCCACTGTCCAGCCTCCTGCTCCTCTCTGTTTCACACCCCTCTGCAACCAACTGCACTCTGTGAAGCCACATTTATGTCTACAGGCAGCTCTTTGGGTGTATCACTTAAGAGTAAAAGCAGGTAGAAAGAATCCCAACCACAGTTCACAGAACACTAACACAGTTGTGATAATGCACTGACACAGATGGTGAAAATACACTTGCAGTAATACAAATGGTGGAAGTAATCTGTCACGTGTCAGTTTAGTCGGGCATGTACTAATCAGCATATAAACCTGACCGAGAGGGTTTCTTCCCTAATACTCTGCTTTTCAAAGCAAGTTTAACCCATTCACATGTCCTTCACACACCCATATACACCTACGAATAAAATTCTTCTATGGTCTAATACCATTTAAGTCACTGAAACTAGAAGGATTTCTGAGTTACAGAGCTGTTTTTTTTCATCAGTCTCTCCATTTAACTCTCCTCTACAGCTAGAGCTCTTGTTGAAGATAAAAGCTCAATAAGGCCCGTTCTGGGCCAGACTACCTTGAAAGCTGAGTCCTAAGGGGCATTGCCTTTCTTAGAAATCATTCTTGCTGATAATATTATATATTGATCTAAAGCAAGCCATATGCATGTCTATACAAAGAACAAGGAAGTGATAATAATTAGAGATTAAATGCACCTAGACATTGCCCCAAAGCTAATGAATGTTTTGCCACTACTCTTTAATGATGACACAGAATGTAGTGATAAGGACAACAGGAGGCAGGATAGATGATTAAAGGCAGGGAGTGGAAATGGATATTAACATTACTGAAGTAAGAAAACATTTTTTACATGTTACTGTACACAGATCAGGAGGTCTGATAAGCAGCAGCTCTAATTCTGAAACAAGTGACACACGTAATTAAAGCTCCAGTCACAAGGATTTTAAAGGAAACAGTTGAGAAAAGGATGCATATGTAGTAGGGGTAAAAAGGATTTTAGAAAATGTAAGGCTGGCAGCCCGATTGCAACAGTATGCAAGACTCCTAAGTCCCGTACAAAGGAAAAAGTGAAAAGCAGTAAATAGGAAAAAAGGATGCGAGCTATGATGGAAAGTGTTCCTGCTGGATCGAATAGACTTTGATTTTCTGGACAAAAAATAGGTCCATCTGTATTAGCACATAATATGGTACCACTTGGCAAACCATTTTAACATGGAGGCTGATACCAGTATTGCAAAAAGAGTAAAGACCAGGCTAAAAGGAAGGCCGCAGTTTTGCTTTAAGGGAAATATTAAGCTGGATCAGTTACAAGTAGAATTTCATAAAGACTGCGCGTAAGAATTTTATCTAATATTTTAATTAATGAGCATGGCACAGAAAGGAACACACTAATAGCATTTACTGAATGCCATTGAAATCCATTAGGAGGCACTGAGTATGTAAAGGGAACTCAGAATGTCATATAGAAAGTGGTTGATCTTGAAGACTGTAGTAACAGAAATAGAATTAAGCAAATAAACACTGCACAGTTTGCAATCATGTATTTAAAGACTTTTAAGGATTTTTGGATAGAAGATCTTTTTAAGGATGTTTTGTTACAATGAAGGAAATTAGAAATGATTTAGGATAGAAAAATTCAAACCAAATGTAGTGAACAGGTACTGATACTTTAGCACAAAAGGAATGACATCTTCGGATGTTATCAGGGAGAATTCTCAAAGATAGGGAAATAATAGTATCTTGGCATGAGGCTGTGGTGACATTCTCAGTCTGGGTACAGTTTTGGTCACCTCATCCATGAAAGATTAATTCAAAGTGGAGCAAAACCAAAGAAGGGGCTTGCTAGGCTGAGGAGGAGAATGGAGAACCTGTCTCACAAGTGAATACAAAAGAGCCTGTCTTGTTCAGTTTAGTAAAATGAAAGCTGAGAGGAGAACATAATTATACTGTATAAATACATTAAAAGCATTTATACTAGACAGGGCAAAAAGCTGTTTAAAAGACAATCCTGGCACAGGAACAAGTGGATAAGAAATGCCCATAAATAAATTTACTCTGACATCCTGGGAAAAATGTTCTATCTACTGTCTATGATCATACGTAAGTCATGCTTAAAGCCTTCTCAAATATTTACAAGTGAAGACAGACCAGCCTCAATAAACCGAGGACTTAAGTTTGCACTTAAATGGTGCAACATTTACTTAAGAAGCCTGTAATGTACGTGAAAACACAAAGCTACAGGCCAGATAAAATGGCCAGATTTTGAAAGGAGCACATTAACCTGCAGCTATTTGAAAAATTTGCCATGCCATAGCAACAACAGCTAGGATCTGAGCATTTTGGAAGCCGTTTCAGGTACTAAACTCCAAGCTGGAATCCTTCACTTTAGGTGTTTAGCACTTGGCAGTATGGTCCTAAGACTTTAAAAATCGTATCCTAATTGTATCCTAAGTGATTAGTTCAAATCCATCTCCAAGAGATTTAATGTAATACTATTAGGTAGTTTATATCAAGTAAACTGAGGTATCTCATTTCAGTGGACAAACATCATGTCAAGAAATCCAGGACAATAATTCTCACTCTTAGTTTGCAAGTTTAGAATGAACACAGCAGTCTGAAATCTCTTATTCTGGTGTAACAAGCACAGGCAAAACACAAATCCTAGCTTATACCTGTTCTGAGATTAAGTAGAGGATTTCAGTCTCACAGCTATCAAATTTAAGTATAATTAAAACCAGACTGCTTTTAATAACAAATGAACCAACTCATTTTACAGGGTTCATGTCACATCTGTGCTCCAACACTATTGGTTAAAATTTCTCATTCTTATTATATAGAAATAGAAAATTCTCATTCTATCTATAAATCTCCGCCAGCTTTTTTACCTGCCATTTGATACTGTCAGCTCTATCCAGCCCCAATTATTCGGACAAGAAACTCCACAGGAGTTGGGATGGTACATCTCTATAGTGCTGCAACACTGCTGGATTGCGATAGCACCAGCTTGGCCTCCTAGCAGCAGCAGAGGTGCATGCTACCAGAACAGAACACCAAAGGCAATACACCCATGCTGAAGTTCACCACTAGGGCTTTCTGGTTCAAAAGCATCTCCACGGAGCTGTTCCTCTGCCACAGGGCCTAAGTAAAGGGGATCTGCAAATCAGGCCCATCACTGGGGCTGCAATTCTGTTCACTTGCCTTTCAGCTGCTCGGGCTACATAAAAGCATTGGTGGGTAGGTGTGGAGAAAGTGAAATTCATGAAGAGCGTCACAGACTCAGCACTTAGCTGCTTTGTAACATAGATAATCCTGCTACAAATCTGCAGTGACTGTGGTCTGTACTTCAGAGTAGCAATGGAGAAAAAACTCTTGACTCCAAGCATCTAAATGAAGAGATGAAGAAAATAATTTTAACTGAAACATTCCTACACAGTACTGAAAATGAGACCCAGCTTTTCCACTTTATCTTCTTGCACTTTGCCTCTTCCCTGTCCTAGACCTGGCACTTGCAGGGATGTAGGGAAGCAAAGGAGGCTAGACAATTCACGAGGACAAGCAGGATGAGACGCAGCCTCATAGGAATTTGTAGGAGCAGAACTGAGCTCTTTCTTCTAACTCTCCTCCTCCTGTAAAAGCCAGCTTATAACCTCTCTTCCTGTATCCTGAAATCCCTTATTTCTGTGGAGAAAGCAAGCATCTTTCCATCATATTCCTGCAGCTTCCTGAAGCTGTTCTTCCTTGGGAGGCAAGGACATATTCAGAGTTATTTTCTAGCGTATGTACAGATGAGGCGGACATTGAACCCCTTTTGCATTAGGAAATTAGCTCTAGCCCCAGCTGAGGTCACAAGAGTTGGCAGGGCTGAACTGGGATCATTGAGACCTCAGCTATGCTTTAATTATTATCAGTAACATGAGGACAGTATTTAAAAATAAAACCATTGAGTTAATCCTAGAATACTGAGGAGCTGGAGACAACTGATGAGGGGCAATTTTTGCTGCAGTTGACAACATAAAAATATTATGGAGATACTCACTCAGGATATGTTGCATCTCAGACTGAAGTTACAGGTTTGGTGCAGAAATGACTGGGTGAGGTTCTTTGGCCCAAGATATGCAGGAGGCCAGTCTAGATGATGATCATGGTATCGTTAAGTCCTCCCTTCTGCACTTAAAGTCTATGAATCAGTTGTTCACAGACAAAGCCTTTTCAGCAATTCTATTGAGCAAATCAAAATAAACTTTTGCTTTTTGCTGTGCCTTTTCCTTCCTCATTCTAACATTTTCCCCATTCCCTTGACATTCCCTTATGTCTTTACCTCCTGCCATAAAGGAGGATGAAGACAGCAAAGACAGTTTCTCCTGTTTGTTCACTACTTATATCTATAATCTTCAACCTGCTTCAGACAGCAAGACTGCCATTGAACTGCAAGGCAAACACTAGTCCTATCTCACACACAGCCAGCCTGTGAGTTGCAGTCTCCCCAGATATTGGAATACTTGAGATTTTTTTTAAAGCATCCATAAGAGTACTAGAGGAGAGGTTAATCTGTCAATCTGGATTGATTTCCAGATCTACAGTTCTGATTGGAACCAGAACTTCCCTACTCTTATGAACCATCTAGACCAAGCTTGCCCATTCTGCTCCACACAGGCATCACTCTTCAAGCTAGAAATGTCTTGTCTTGAAAAAAAAAAAACCACAGGACTAAAACTATTCACATAAAAGCCTTTTACAAAAACAAAGTGATATGAAGCAGAACTATGAAAAGAAAAATATCCTTGATCCTTCAAGGGTATAAAACACATAAATTGCTACTCCGTGGCTGGCATTGGATGGCAGGGAGAACTGCCTCTGGCACAGATTTTGACCCGTACAGATTGGAGATGAGTAAGAGCACATTTTGGGTACTCCTTGCTCATCATACTGTGGAAATCCTCTCCCCCTCGAGCGCAGGATTAGCTCTTCCTGTGCACAGCAACTCCCGCTGGAAGATACAGAACTCTTCCTGTGACCAGGTGTGAGACACCTGAACAAGGTAGCTAATAGTCACAGGTATAACTGGGGTGCAGTCTTTTCTGGGATAGAAGGAGGCAGCCAACAGCACACACTGTTTTTGCCCATGCTCTGATAATTACTGTTTTACTAATAATTTCGCTGCTACTACTACTAGCACCAATAATTACTACCCTCTTCAGAGCTTGTAACAATGCCTGTAGCCTGGTTTTGACATTCAGGGAAAACATATTGTACAGCTGTATAAACTGTTCTTGACTGAAGTTTCTTGATTACAACCTACAGAACATTATTTTTGCAGTCATCGTAGCAAGATGTTGTGGCTAGCTGGCTAAACTCAATGTAAACAGTATTTGAAACAGAGTGATTGCAGAATAGAAGGGGGGGGGAAGGTTTGAAGTTAGTACTTGCCCCCATTGCCTTCAAGGAACAGCTGGAACTGAGTTTGTCAGTGTTGTTGCCTCCAAGTTTTAAAAATACAGCAGCAGAACCTCTTCAAACCATGCAATCTATTTCAAAAATCAAGAATTTCTGGAAGTTAATTCTGAAAGTTATTTACTTGCTTCCTGCGTTTTGAGCAGTTAGAGGTCACATATGCAACCTTCTATGTCCAAACACGCAGATGTTTTTAGAAAATAATAACACAGTGATTCCCTCATAATCCCAATAGTCCCAAAGCATTAGGAGAATGCCAAACAGTGCAACTTGTCAGTGAACTATCAACACCAGATATTGTGTAGCAGTAACTCTCCTAAGACACGAATCAGAACAGAAACAGAGCTGTCCACTACACACCAAAAATATATCAGAGAAATATGTCTACAAGGCTAACCAGCAGTTTATTTTTCTATTTATGTACAAATATTATTTTATTTGGCATACTATATAATCTATATTTTTAATCTATAAATATAAATTATTTTCAAGATGAACATTGAAATGCAGAAATCTAAGTCAACTCATGCAAGAAGCCACTGTGTTAATGTGCATTTAGCTCTAAGTATTTGTGTGAGACCTCAGGACAGAACTCAGTGCTTCCAGATCTGGAATCTGGAATCTTGTCTCTCCCTTGCTCCCCTCACATGTAGATATTCAGCCTTTTTTGATAATGGAGACAGACATTTACTCCAGAATAAATAAATACTTCTATCATATCAATGAGATGTCCTGCGTTATTTATCTTGCAGAGGGCAGCCCAAATACAAAAAGCTGCTGTATTTTTTTTTGCGTGATCACTGACACAAGTTGAGCAGTGCATCACAGCAGGAAGCTCTGAGGCAATGGGCCCCTTACTAGCACCCAATACAGCTTCAAAAGCACCGTGAGGCCACAACTGTGTGAGGCTGTAAAGTACTTGTTGCTGTAACCATATAAACATACCCATGTCACATGGGCATTCTGCTATCCCTTGATCCAAATTTATCAGCTGCAGGCTGAAACAGACCTTCCTACTGACAGAGATGAAGATGATGCAAGGGGCCCTCTTGGAGCTAGAGTTCAGACTAGCCTGGAGAATAAAGTGCCAGCCACCACCCTCCGAGCACTCCAGCAGGATTCATCTTCCCTGCTGGGAACTCCTGTGCCTGCCTGGGAAAACAGAGCGCATCCCAACTTCATCATGAGAGGCTTTCTGCAACACTGAGGGTAAATGCTGGACTGGGACTGCTCTAGCCTTCACCAGTTATCTCAGACATCTTCCAATGTCTTATCTTAGGCAAACATGCTCCAGGTAAAGATGAAGCCCATGATACTGTTTTGCACTTAAACCTTGTAAGTTATGGGAAAAGAAATTCTCGACTAATACTACCTGCTTTATGGTGAAACACCCTTGGACGTTAAGATGTGGATTCTCATTGCTGGGACCCAACTCTCTGTATGTTTAACCACTGACCGGCATTTTTCACTCTCTTACTGTCATTTTTTTCTCACATGAAACAATATTAAATTTAAGTTAGTCTTATTGTTCTCTACTATCACCAGACAGATAAAAATTCAACTTCTTATTTTGTTGACTTTTAGCAGTAAATTGAATCTGTTTTTTTTTGGTTTGTTTTTAAAAATCAAGCTTGACTTGGCATCAACATATTGACTAACAAGAGCTTGTAAATAGGCCATTGTATACAGATGACCTTTTAGAAGTTATAGGTAAGTGGAATGATTTTTTTGACCAATGGCTATGAAATATATTGGCTTGTGACTGATTGGGAAAGAGGAGTAAGGTTCTGTACAAAATTTCTAATAAAGTACCAATGTCTCTTAGCCATTTATAGCAAATGGTCCTCCCAAGTATGCCACTAATCTACAGCATGACCTTTGCCTTTCATTTCCCCAAACAATGCAAAGATATAAATACACAGGGGATCCCTAATTTCCCTTGCCCACCTATTCAGATTTTGAATGACAAATATATTACATCAGTAAAACAGCATTACTGAGATGAAAACTCAGTCTTTATCCTAATGGACATCAGCTCATCGTAACAGAATTGATGCTCACATTGGCATCCAAACCACTAGTAGGCAATGCCATCTTGTCTGTGCTGCTTGTGGCTTTACAAACCTGAGGTACAGAGGACAAGCAAGATAATCTAAAAGAAGAACGGGCAGACAGACAAGTGACAATTGAATAACTCAAGGAAGACGGAGAGAATTTGGAAGCCTTCCCTCTTACCAGCTGAATCTGCTGCAGATGTTCCACCACTCGTCAAGTCCTCGGTATTGATCGACTGCAGGTCTACGTAGGAAGGAGCAATGCTTGGGCTGCTGGTGTCCTCCGAGTTGGTTGTCCAGCTGCTCTCCGAGGCATGGGCTGGTCTCTCAGAAGAGTCAGAGGAGGGGGAAGTCCAGCTGGGTGGTTTTGATGAGGACACTGGACACAGGAAAGAAACAGGCATCAGCAACGGACTCACCAGAGCCATCTGACAGAAGTGGAAGATCACAACTGTGGGTGCAGGGGCAGATTGCAACTATTTACACTAATGGCAGGTATGCTCTGCCACAGCACTGAGACCCTGCAAACAGATTCCACAGCCACACAAACACAGTTATTCCAGGGAAAAAAACAAACAAACAAAAAAAACACACAAAAAAACCCACACAGCAATTTAACTACCCTCCACTGCATGGAATCAAAACAACCCAGCTGTCCACCTTGGATCCCACACTGCTGACAGCTCCAACTTTTCCTGTTATTCAAGTATTTTAGAAGCTGCAGCTTTTCAGAGCAGAAGAATTCCATGCCTCTGCCACTACTAATGAGATCTGAGAATCTGTATTGTGCAGCACAGTTGGGTTCTTATACTATCATAATTTTTATAAAGTGGCTTTATTATATTTAATTAAGCACTCCCTATCTGTACCACCCACACAAATGCAGCAGTCATTTTAAGACGACTTAGCAGGAGTAATACTATAAGAGGAAAGTGACCTACTGATGTGAAGTAAAAATGGCTTTTATTTCTGAACTGGTGCAGATGCAGGATAGAGTACCCCAGTGAATAAGTTGCATGAAATTTCTTTTCACTTTAGGTCAAAAATGTTGTTCTATTCACTGGTCAGAGTCAAGTGCCAAAAACCTGCCTCAGTCCCACTATCCAGAAGCGATGAAACAATCTTACACCCGCCTCGGTGAGTTTCTATTGTAGACTCTTTGACCACATCATCACTTGAATATCAGGTGCAACAAGTGATTCTAGTAAAGAAGTTAAACAAATGATGTAGTTAAAAAAAAAAAAAAAATGCTGACTTAAGGAAGGCTGTGTTGGTAGAGACCAATTCTAATTTGATCTCAGCATAACAACTCCTTTTTTCAAATGATCACAAACTGTGTTTAGCTTCTAAATCCACCGAGATCTCTGTGCATCCCAAATCTTACATTTATGGAATAACCTGTTGTACAGAGGTTTTTTTCTTAGCACATAAAACCTAATAAATTCTTGTTAGATCGACTGATACTTTGGAAGACAACAGCAAATTAGTGTTAAGGAGGATTTATCTCTACTCATAGTTTAATTGAAATAGTGAGATGGGCCTTCAGGTAATTATGGCAACATATCTAGCTTGCCGTTTGCATAGCGGGACTACGCAAACAGTGCTCCCTGCCTTGATGGATCAGAAATGTAAATTTTATTTAGCCATGCTGTAACCCTCAGGTAAGCAGACACTAATCTATTTATATTTGCACAGCTGTGACCAAGGTACTAAGCTGTTTTTAAGTAGAATCATACCTAAGGATGAGGAAATGAAAGTTAGGTGAGCTCTACCCTTAGGCTGACAATTGTTGAATTTGAGTGATATGACTAAAAATCCACCTATCTCCCCAGTAATTATGCTTACTCTGGTATAAAACAGAGGACCTAGAGAAAAATGATGACAAACGTATGATTATAATCTGCCAGTTCCTCCCTTAGCACTTTTGGGACTAAGCATATGCAAGTTATCTGAAAATCAGCCTTAAAATTTTATCTGAAATTATTTTTGACAGTTAAAATGTTTTAATTGGACATAGAAGACAAGCTTAAAAATTAAGCTCCTCATGGAACCAGTGGCAAGAGCTAAGTTTTTCTAAGTGTGCTTTGTACTTGCCACCTATAATAAGTCAATACTCTAGGTTCCTCAACACTGAAGCTCAAAATTAGTCTAAATATTTTTACTTGTACTGTGTCAAATAACTACTACTAATCTCAAAAAAAAAAAAAAAAAAAAAAAGTAAACATCCATACATTTCAAATTCTCTTGCCACTCTCCAGTCTCTCAAAATTGAAGCAACAGAATTCCTAAATGAGGTAGTTTTTTTCTTAGGATTTTAGAACTTAATCTCTAATATTGCTACATGCAAAGTCAAAACCTTTTAGTTGCAGGAATTCTCAGAAATCTGTTTGTGTTGAAAGACCAGTGCCAGAATCAACTCCAAAATACAAACCCTGTAGCTTGTGCATATACTACAAATCAGCGTGCTTCCCAAACTGAAAAATGTTTCTTTCCACTTGCATTTTACTTTGTTTTCTTGATGTTCATGGCACATTGGAGTAGTTTTTAATATGAAGATTTATCTTAATACGCGGAGTTATCTTTAAGCATTCATTCTTTTGCTGTTTTGGGGACCTCTTCCTTGATCCCTATAGTGAATTCCAGTAGCTCTTGTTAGCATCTGCATCATCTCCTTTCTTATCAGATAGCACTTCAGATTCCTTTACTTTTAGGAGAGCAGCACAGTTTCCTAGTTCTCAGCTACTGAATTCTTGTGAGGTGCTTACCTCCTGTTTTCAGCCAGAACTGCACCAAACAGTTAAACTGAGATCTGCCTTGCTGTGGGACAGCCTCCCAAGAGACATGGTAGGAGTCCAAGTTACTTGAGCCATTTAAAACGAGACAAAGCTCTCGGGAAGGAGGGGGGGTGGAACAGATGATGTAATAGATCTTGCCTTGCTCTAATTTTGGTGCTTTGTTGAATACCTCATTGAATTCAAGACCGCAGCTAACAACAGTAGAATACGAGATCGCTCACTGAAAGACCATTGTATAACAAATGCAAATGTTATGTCACCTCTTGGTTGCGGTTCTTTACAGATTGTGTAACATTTCTGATAGGAATGTTTGGGCAATTCTATAATTTCATTTTCATTTTTGTACTATTAATTTAGGGGAGCCTGATAAGAATTGCGAAAAAATACGAAATTTCTTATTTCTCCACAAAAAGGAGAATCAACAAAAGGATATCAGAATGCATCATTTCTGTGACTAAATATATCTGAGGCCTTGCTTAGGAATTATTGGTTCCCAGGGAGAAATCCTCATCATTTAGCAGCTGTCAGTAATCTGCTAATGATCCTGAAAAGGAGAAATATTTGGAAGGAAAGATTTTTGCTAGCATTTATGCTGGCTGGATTTGGTAGAATTAAGCATTTACAAGAATTTTCTGAACAAAGATAATTTCTACGAAGCTCAAAATGTGCATCTTCCATTTCTACACCTCCTGCTTTAACCTCATTCTCTCCTTCTGAATTCTTTGTTCACTCTTTCAGCCCTATCTCTAGCTACCAGTCCCATTGATTTCTGCTTTTTCAATAAGGTCTCCACTTTCCTCAGTGAAACAAAGGCCCAGCATTAGACTTGCTTTTCTTGTAAAAGTCTTTCCTATTTAAAAAAAAAAAAAAAAAGGAAAAAAGAAATGTATGGGTGCATGGGATTATTATTATTTTTAAGTGCTAATTTTTTAGACTGTCATCATCTGGGGAGAGGGATTCTCCTTCCAATGAATCTGTGCAAAAAAATACAGGAGACCTGAAGTCTGAACAAGACAACATTTCTCTCTCAGGGCCTCTCCAATTTGTCCTTAAGACATTCTGGAAACGCCATTCTGCGAGCCATTTTCAAAATGCATTTTCAAGCAGCCTGGCTATCACTCTGGGTAATTGTCTAGCCAGCTCTGCAGCTGCTTCAGCGTGGAAGGACATGCAGACAATTTCCCAACAGCGCTGGAGCCCTGACAGGAATCTGGCTGGGGCGCTGAGTCCTCAAGACATTGCTCCTTGCAGCTGTCTGTCCAGCAAAGACCTTTCCCTGCTTCTCGCTCCACTGTGTCTGCTGATACGTGGCATTTTTACCCTGCCCCCGTAACTGGCTTCTTGCTATTGTTCTTATGTGGGCTGTTTGCTACTGGAAATGAATGATGCTGTCACCAACGGCTCTCCACAGAGCGTGGCCGTGATGGTGGTGGTAATAGAAAGGCTCTGGCTTTGTGGCTGCCCACAGAGGAAAGATGTGACCTGCAAATTAATTGAAAACAACAAGGCTGAAGTTTATCCTAGTTCTTGCTGTCAAAAGCCCCCCAGGGCAGACAGCCAGACAAAGCCCTGTCATTCACTGGGCTCCGTGACCTGCCCTTTACAGGTTGTCAGCTGCACTTTTTCTGGCAATTTATAAGACAGGCTCCAGAATAGGCATGGGGTTAGCCCACAAATAAGTCTTTTAAGGAAAATGATATTTACATCACTTCCTTTTAGAAGTCTCCTTAGCTCTGCAGCTAATAGAGAGGAAACAGGCTCCTATGCAAGGGTTATAGAGCATAACAAAGCAAGGCTCCTGGAAAGGAGAGAGACATGTCTTTCTGAAAAGAAAGGATACTGGGTTTATACTGCTGTTCAATCCATCAACTACTGTTAGTTCAACTCAGAATTAAATTTTGAGCCCATTCCAAAACTCTCATAAGATTCTGAAACTCTCGTAAGATTAACTGTGCTAAAATACAACACAAATTAGCCAAATTCAACCTTTGAAATTCAAAGAACAAGGAAAAAAAATTCCAGGCCCTCACTGTTGCATTATTAGAATAGACCTTCTCATGCCCACGCCCCACCTGCTCGTGTTTGCCTTGCTGGAGCACTGGTCCATGGTGCATCTTCAAACTGAACCCAAGCACTGATGGACGATGAGAGATCTGCTCTGGGAGACACATGGTTCCCAAGCACAGCAGAATGGGCCTTGGGCTTGTCAGCTCCATCATTCAGATCGCTGTGGGAGAGATCCTGGAATTCTCCATCCACATTATGGTTCTCTTCTGAGGAGGTGTCTGAGGAAGAAAAACATTTTTCCGGAGGCTCTTCAGTGCTACCTAAAAATAAGGACAGAATGGAGAGACAGGTAGCAATTACCATTACTTAATTTTGTTTTTTGCTGAAGTCTCTAAAATTTGCAGGTAAATGTTTGTGATAAGTTTTCAATCACCTCATGTAGATTTTAATCTAACAGTGGGCTGAGTTTGCACTTAGTAACTGAGACTTCCTCTGTGGTCTTTTGGACACTGCCCTTTATAAGCAAGTACAGAGTCAGAGGCTATGCCTATAATGGACCTTTAAAAACAACAACAAAAAAACTTCACATAAAGATAATGTTTTGCACTTTTTTCCCCAAATTCTCCCATTACATGGGAGTAGCAGGACATAATTCAGGCTCTATTCATATTACTTCCTCTAAGAAATCAGGGTCTGTGATGCTAAACACATGACAGTATTTGGCCTAATTTACATAAAGCCAGTTCTAAAATATTCAGAAAAAACACAAGTGTCTCACCTCGTGGTTTAACAGGGAGGAGCAGGTCGTCACTGAAGGACACCCACTCAGATTGGTGGGAAGCAATGACACCAGTCAGAGACGTCATCTTCGCAAAAGGCTCCTCATCTTCCCTCAGCGCTTGGAGGAGTGATCAGCAGGGGAGAGGCTTCAGTGAAGATGAGCCAGGAGAGGGGAGCACCTCCCTTGCGCTATCCTTTCTTTGCTGTTCAAACGCTGTTAACAAAACAAAACAAACAAAAAAAAATCCTATCTTTCAGAAAATTAAATGGAAAAGATGACTGGTATCATTCCAGTGCCACAGAGTATTAAAGCACTTTGATTACTGCAGGCACAGGACTGCCAAAATGTTGCTGCCTTTGAGACAGGAAGGTTACCTGGTACAGAGGACGGCTACATTGGAGCAATTCTTTGAAGATTAGGATGTTCAGAGAGCCTCAGATGCTTTCATCAATCACAGAAACCAATGTTTAATTACTAACTCTAAGATCCACGTCTCATATAACTCTGGGAAACAGACTGTGAAGGGATTCTTCCCAAACTAGCAAATTTTGATAATGATGTAATTTATTCCAATCCTGAAAATGTCATCATATCCTCATCCCTCTTGCTATTTAAAATGTCGGATACCACTCGAGAACCAGCAATAACCTTTGTTCCTCATCATCAATAAAATTTATATAGCCAGATCTGAAATTACAACCGAGACAGTTAGCATCATTACATCATACAAATTTACTACAGCAAGCTTTGAATCTCCCCAGCAAAGATGCAAATTTCAAAGACATTCTTGTTTACCAAAAATAAATAAATAAATAAGAGTATAGAGAATAAAATACAAGTTAATAACTTGATTAAATTGATTAGCCAGATTAGTGTATCCACATGAGGAAGGTAAATATAGGAAAGCGCCTTATGCCAAGCACAGGACCACAATCTAGAAAACAATACCTGAAGGATGGGCTTTTCCAGGACTCAGACTGCAGTCCAAGTATCCAAAGATGCCCTGTCACATAGCTGCACTTTGATGCTTGAGTAGCATTTCACATTTTAATTTTAAAAATCAGTGCCTTCTTTACATCTTCTATGGAACTGAGCGTGATTTTGCTGTTACACAGCAAACATTTTCACAGAAGCAGCAAGTTTAATTAGGATGTACTCTGAGAGGATGAATCTCACATAGGTCTGGTAATCTGCTGGAATTAGCAAAAGGGTCCGATTGCTGGCTGAGAGCTTGGAAGGCCAGGCCTGGAGAGAGGATGTGTCCTTGGACCAGCACTCCAGACATGTCTGCAGCTCCCTAGAAACTCTCACAAGACAAGGCCTCCTCCTAGGCAAGCATGTGAATTCTCTCCCTAATTATCTGAAATACTAAAGCTCTTGTTGCCATGGTATCTAAGTACTTGAAAATACTAACTAGCTCAGACTTGGCTATTTTAATGATGTGTAAGTGGCATCTCTTGGCCTACTGCCTCTCACCTAATTTAATATTTTTCGGGTGAAATTTCATGTTGGTTTAAAGCAGCAGATATTTTACAGAGGTATCTTTTTACCCTAAATTGGTAATATCAAGCTCCACAGAGCAAAACATTTAAATGTATTTACCCTTGAATCATTTGCTGCAAGAAGCAGAAGACCATTAACTAACACCAAAACGATCATCCTCTTTGGGCCCACAAAGTTATTAGTCTGCTAAAGGTGGGTCAGCAAATAAAAGCCGTTGAAAGAGCTGAACATCTCTTCAGCCTGGATGTGCCACCTGGCAGAGAGGATCCACAGATCCAAGTTAATTGCCTGCAAGCTGAAAGCTGGGCCTTTCTACCAGAACCTAACATAAAAATATACGATTTCCTGCAAAGGGGAAGAGGATTTGCCAGGACAGTTCTGACTGCTAAGTGCCGTCTGCCAGGAGACGGGTGCTCCCGCCTGGCCTCGGGTGCCGCAGGCCGCCCGCCCCTTCGCTGCTCGTGCCCCAGGCTGGCAGCCCAGGCGGACGCGGGCGCTCGCAGCACCTCCGCCCGCCTCGCGCAGCAGCCCCGGCCTCTAGTAACAGCAACTACCCCTGCTGACAACGCTCAACGGGGACGAGCGAGCAGAAGAGGAATAATCACGTTTGGGGTTACACGGACACCATGTGAGGGAGGAAGGGGCCAACCTTGCTAGCTTCCTTTCCCCATGTGACCAGTTAAGCTGCTTGTTTTTGTCTTGTTTAAATATCTGTAACTTAAGTCTTTTTTTCCTGGACATCTGAATGGTGACCTCTCCTCAGTCTCCTGGAAAAGTCCTCACGGAGGCATGAAAGGACAGGAAATGAAAAAATAAAACAGTTTATCTTGGGCTTAGAGTACAAGGACTCCAGTAGAGTGGGGTTTTATTTGTTTTCCTTTTAATGTCCAAGGTGAAAGCCATAAAAAAGGGACTGTTCCAGATGTGCTATTAGGTGGGAAAATTTTACCATTATTTTGATTTCTGCTTTCACCCCAACATAAGCACGTTTTCTAAAAACACTCAGGACTAAGCAACCAAATGTCATTGCTCAGAGTATCTGATTAGAGTTTTACTTGTTCTGTTCCATTTGATTTGCTCCCGAGTTTGAATACTGATGCCGCTGTGAGGAATGACTACTCCTAGGCGGATTTCCACATCCAGCTTGCTGCGTGCAGTCTTGGGTCACGGTCTCCCCATTTGTATAGCATATACAATGACCACCCACCTTAGTACGCACAGTGAGCAGCGTGAGCCCAGGAAGGCATCCGAGCGCACCGCAGAGGGCACCATTAAGTGCATATTTTAACTATATGACCTTCCCACTGCTGGAATTTTTCACATCCTTTTCCCAGCTTGGCATATGATGGAGAGTGTGATGGCTTATTATCAGGATTATCACAACTTTTCAGAGAAGTAACCTGAAAGAAGGGAAAGTCAGCCTGAGTAGACTGTACTGCCAAAGACGTTCAAAGCAGAGGCAATCTGAGCATGCATATGTCAGGATGAAAAAAACATATATATTAAAAGGACAGAATTTCTCTCAGGTTTTCACAGAGTCTAATCTAACTCTACAACCTGACGTAGACACTTCTACAGAACAGTGAATCACGTATAGTTAATTCCTTCGCAGATTGTACGGAAAGAGCTACAGAGCCTCAACTTGAATTACTTTTACCACTTTTCACATTCCAGAATCCTCCACAGAAAACCAAACCAATCCAGCTGGTAGCCAAGGAGGCCTAGCCAGCAGGATACCAATGTCACTGTGCTATCGTTAACAGAATGATGCTGCAATTTGCTGAGTTAGTACAGAAGCGCACATCTCCAGGGAATCCACTAGACTCTGTGGAAAAACCCCAATCCTTTTTTCAGCAAAGCAACCAGCATATACTGTTTAATTGGAAGCGTCCTCTGATTTCAAATCTACATGAATTCACAGCCAGTTCACTGACATATCTTTTTGTGAAAAAAATTCTCTCCTCCCTCTTTTTTACTCTGGTTCTATCAACAGATACAAAGAAATATCACCACCCTTCTGACTGTGGATTTTGCTGTAACAATCCCAAGTTTCACTAATACCAGGAAGGTCTCAAGGTAAAACATGTAATTTTTATCTTGACCATGTCTGTTTTGCAAACCTGTAGAGACAAAACAATTCTAACAGCATGAACTACAGAATAATCGCTGCCTTGGGCAGATTTCCCAGTGAGTGAGAGCTCATGGTTCTTCCTCTCAATTTGGCCTGCAACAAGCATTGACCATCAGCACATTATGACCTGAATAATAAATAAAATCCAATTTGGAAACCTGCTCTGAAGCATGAAAAGAAAATCCTAACTACCTCTGGGTACAACAGGAAAAACAAACATAACCAAGTTAAAATTACTTGAAAGAAATCCAATGAAATAAACAACTGGATTTGAATTTTGTTATTACTGAAAAATCATTGCACCAGCCTCTACCTAAATGCCTGAGATGAGATTATCCCTGAGTCTGTGAATGACAGAGATGAAGAAAGAAATCATCTTCAATTACTTTACATATTGTATTTTTGATATTGAAGACCATATTTTCCCCATGTGTGCAGGCCCCCAGCTCATAAATTGCCCCTCAGAAAAAATTGTTTACACTAGATTTCAGAACTTACACCACTTCTGTTCACTCTTACACGTGCTATTATATGGAGTTCCCTGATTTCAGCATTGTCCTAATAGGATCAGTCCCTGTTTAGCGCATGTACTACTCATCTCTGTAAAAGCTATTGATATCCAGGGAAGAACCAGGGCTCCAAGGGACCCAAACTGATCCACTCACAAGGGCTCCTCTGGCCTCTGTAGAAGCTCTGCCTGTTACAGCTGGCTCCTAAGTGAACAGCAGCAAGAGCCTCAATAGCACTCTGCACATATACCCCTAGAGTATATATTATCCCCTGGCACTGAGGATAGCAATGGCAATTTTTGACAGAGATGAAGCAGGCAGAGTAGGGCCATCTGGCATACTGGATGACAGAAAAGTGCTTGGGGGTCTCCCTGAGGACAGGACCCAGTCACAGTGCCCAGTGGCCGTGCCCAGTTATTCCTACAGATACGAAATCATCTATCTAAATTCACGGTGCAAATCAGTGACAGAGCAGCTAATGTTAGAGCTGAGGTGTTTCGGGATGCCTGTGTTTTCTCTGGATCACAAAACCTCCAGCAGCCAAACATGAAACCGTGCCCCACAAACGCGGGAAGCCCACATTTAGCGACAGTAAGAAAAGAACCCACGGTGACGTGTGGATAAGAAAGCAATAAGCATCTCCACCGGGAAGATTTGTGTCAAGGCTAATATCCGAAAGGTCAGCAGCTGCTGTTTTCTTTACATCATGATTTATCTGTCACAGGAGCAACTCTGTTTTCCAGACGACAGACAGGACACCTATATCCTCTCTTGTAGACGACACTGGGCTGTTTAGGGAGGTCAGAAGGCAGTGCTCTCTCTCCTGCTGAGGACATGCTTCAGAAACACTCCCTGAGTTCAGGAGGCCTCATAACTAGAGGCTATCAGATAAGATACTATGTAAAGTAATGAAAAAGCTGATACTGGAAGAAAATTGTACCATCTCTTCCTCTATATCCAAGAACTTGAATAATGTAGAAGGGCACTGTAGAAGATCAACAGTACAGGGGGGAAAAAAAAAAAAAAAAAAAAAAGAGTAGGAATTAAATTATTTTTGGCAATTACAAATAAAACGTACAGGGAGAAACTTAGGGAGGATACCAGACAAAATGTTTGGCAGAGATACTTGGCATCCCCAGTCACGTCAGGAAAGCAGAAGCAGCTTTGCATTTCAAGGTGCTTTAAATACAGCTCACTGTGGGCCTATGATGAGTTCAAAGCACAACTACATTAAAATTGTAAGAATTTCCCAAACTGCCAGTCTTGCAACTCAAGCTGGAGTCTGAGGCAAAGAAAGATTGCTCTTTGTCAAATACTACTCTTGCTTTACAGACCCACAGTACTTTAAAACTAGACGAGAAAAAAAAAGAAAAAAAAGGCACAAGAAACCATAGGAAATACACCAAGTTACTCAGCAGGTTATTTGTATTTCTAAAAACTGTATCTAATCTAAAATTTCCAGTCATCCTAGCACAAATAGGAAGGGAAACAAATAAACAAAAAAGCAAAACATTTAAGGGTTTAACTTCCCAATGCCTAGGCTAAATCAGAAGGCTTTGTTACAGCTAAATTAGTCTTCTCTTGTTCTTTCAAATTCTGCAGATTCTAAGAGAAGGGAACAAGAAAAAAAATCTAAATGAAATAAGAGTGGGGCAAGGTGGTAACATCACCTTATGAGAGGACACAAGCACAGCCCTCTTCAACCTTTCCCTGTTTTCACAGGATCACAGACGGCTGAGGTTGGAAGGGACCTCTAGAGATCTAGTCCAACCCCCCCTGCACACGCAGGGACACCTAGAGCATGTGGCACAGGACTGTGTCCAGGCGAGTTTGGAAGATCTCCAGAGAAGGAGACTCCACAGCCTCCCTGGGCAGCCTGTGCCAGGGCTCTGACACTCTCACGGTAAAGAAGTTCTTCCTCACATGATGATTACACTTCTGATGTTTTAACTTGCACCCATTACCCCTTGTCCTGTCACTGGCCACCATGAGGCTGAAGTCCAAATCTCTGCTCAGATCCTGAACTTGGCCATCCCATTACTAAGCCTGTCACAAATTCTCTGCCATACTTGCTTTACCTTGTGAAAATTTATGTTGGTTCAGGACTGTGAATTTGCTGTAAGTGCCACCTATTGCACAACATAAAGCCACGAGACACTCCAATCCATAAAATGGAGAGGAAACTGGTTTAAAAAAAAAAAAAAGTTTCTGCTATTTTCTTCTATCAAGTCTAATCAAGTTTGATCATGTAAGAGACGCCTTTTCAAAAGAAAGCTCCCATGGAGCACCTCAGTTTGCACATCTGCTCTGGAAGCTTTTATCAGTGTGTTCTTGTCTAAGTCATGCATAAACTAGACAGACGAACTCCACTCAATCCCCCAAACTTATTTCACTTTTCTTGCTGTTGTTAAGCTGCATCTTTTCTTTGCCTGTCATCTCCCCTTTCCTGCTACCGTCACTGAAGTAGGAAGCATGGTCTTCTACAATTAATCACCCTGGTACCAACTACAGCACCACAGCCCCATACCATTGAATAAATGTGGCAGGAGGTGAACACAGGTTACAAAGCTCTGCCTGCACATCCTTCTTCTCAGCTGGGATTAATGACAACAAAGGCAGGGAAGTGAGTGATCATAAAAGTTTACTGGAATATTGTGCTGGAGGATAGGCATTCTTCTAGTAAGGGCACATCCTGGTTTGCATGAAACGCTGCCCTATTCTACCAGACACTACCACTCCAGCGTTGCCCAGATGTCTTGCAACAAATTACATCTTTAGACAGTGCTCACTGTACAGCTGGCAACGTCTCCATCAGTGAAAGGAGACTGAATTTATTCCTACACCTCAAGGCTGGTTTCAGTCACACAAATGAAATCAGGGCTTTATCTTCTGAATTACAGCTGAATTTATGCTATCATCCATGGTAGCAAGTTCAAAAATATCACTGAAAACAGTGAGTATAATTAGTGGCATCGTTCAGTACCAGTTAAACTCACTTTGGACTAAGAAAGTTAAGAGAAAGAAGTCAAGCACTGAAGACATCAGCCACATTCAAGGCAATCTGCAGAGATGCTTCACTGGGGGCTGTATGCCTCCCTAGAAGATGGATGTTCATCCCATTCTGTGCCACACAGATTCAGAGAGAGGAAAAAAAACACAGAATCCAACTGTGAAAGCAGCAGAAAAACAAGGACCTATAAGGAGATATAGGCCCATAAGAAAGCAAAGAAGCTTTTCTGAGCGGAAAATTGAATAGAAAGGGAAATTAAGAACAGTGAGCAAGAAAGCTGTGTTCTGTTTGAGTCTTTGCCATACTTTAAAGTTGCAATTTCCAGGCTCTATCAGCAGTTTTCAAAGGAATAGACTTTAAAAAGAGATTCCTGCTAGAAGGGAGACACTGTTTGAGGGCTATGTATAAATGGCACTATAAAACGTGTGGCTGTCTCCCAGCTTGAGGAAGTCCTGATTGACTATTTGAAGCCAGACAAAACAGAACAGACTGAAAGAGGTATCAAAGGAAATAAGACTGCCCTGGCAGGAAAATTCCTTGGAGGATCCAACTGGTCTTTCCTCATTTCCAGTGTTTGGATAGCCATTTGAGATTATGCAACTTCATATGATGCCAGAGCACTGCGATCCTTCAGGGCAATCTACAAATACCTTGTAGCTGTCACTATTTTAGATGCTCTAAATATAGAGCCATTAAACTCAATGATTCTGTGTGCTTACAGCATGACAACCCCTGTTTCAAGGGTGAAAAGCAACTCTGGAAAAAGGCAGGCTTGAGTATTGCTGGTATTTAAAGGGACCTAATACCCGATATATGAAAAAAATAATTAAGCAGCATAAACAGATTTCTCAACAAGTTAAATTCATATACAATACAAAAAAAAAATGTTTGCATCACAGTATTGTCTAACATAGTGGTTTAACTGCATTTTTCTATAATCATCAAAACATGAAATACAGTGTGTGGTATACCAGCCTGATCTGGGGCAGACTGTATGAGAAAACATAGTGGTGTTAGTAAGAATAAAATATGCTTTAGGGGAGGAGGAGAAAAAAAAAATAGAATCTGTTATGGAACATTTCTATTAGCAAGACCATATCTAGAAAGGATGGACAGAAAGAGGACAGTCCCTTTGCGTAACTCATCTTCTGCATTCACTGTTAATTTGAACAGAACACAACAGCTTTCTTACCTCTCATGCAAAAGGGTAGACTCCTTTGCTGAAAATTAAATTCAAAATATCCTGCTAATTAGCAGCACATTTGCAGTGGCTGGTCTCAGCAAGTGCCTGCTGCAGCTCTCTTGTATGGTGCTGTGGCATCCCTTGATGGAGGCAGCTGCGCCGCCGAGACAGCAGGTACCTCGGCATATTCCAGGAAAAGCATCCAAGACACACTGCCTTGTATCCACATGAGATCATGCAAATAGTGCAGTGGAGCCAGGCCTAGCTGGGGACAGCAAATCACTTGCCTTTTATTACATTTGGGATTTTGCTGGGAAAGGAACAAGAGGAGTGATTTCAGGCCTGAATATCACCCATAGGAACACAGGGCAGTTGTACTCAAGAGCATCAAATCCTGCAAAAGAAGTTAACGCAAACACTACTGTGGGGCTTCCATGAGGTGCTCATCTTTTCATCTGATACTAATGCCCAGTTACAGAGAATTTAGGATATTGGCAAATATGCAGTATTATATGTTAAAGTTCATGTAAATCACTACCAAAAAGAGCATAGAAAGTTTGACACTAGTCCCTGGTTTCAGGGTGCTTGAAATGGCCCAAAGGGAATAGACATCCGGCCCTGTACCAACACGCATCTGCAGAGCTATCAGCCAGCAGCTAGTAAAACAAAATGACTGAGAAATTAAAAAAAACAAACAAACAAAAAAAACAGACATTGGTCAATGGACACTGGTCAGTCACTCGATGCTTAGGGCTTTATCGGAGACTGCCAAGCAACACAATAGCAGGAGCCCTGTGTTACAGGAATGCGGAGAGCTGTGCAGAGACCTTGACAAGAAGCTTCACTGCAGACTGACCCTGGTACTGTTCTTAAGGGAGGCTTAAAAAAGGGGTTAAAAAAAAAAAGCTTGACAGTGAGGGTGACACAGCCCTGGAACAGGCTGCCCAGAGAGGCTGTGGAGTCTCCTTCTCTGGAGATCTTCAAAATCCACTTGGACGCAGTTCTGAACCACATGCTGTAGGTGACCCTGTGTGTGCAGTGGGGTTGGACTAGATGATCTCCAGAGGTCCCTTCCAACCTTATCTATGATTCTGTGATGGGGCTCCTCTTATCCTGGCTTGAGCCAGTTGTATATAACCTCTGTGGGTATATATCCTTCCATATAAAGTCTGTCCTGTCACATATAAAATATAAAATTAAACAGCCATGTATAGGTGCAGGGAGAGACCATGCATAAGTAGGACTATTATTTGATCTTCCCAAGTTTACAATTTAAGATATAGATAAGATATAGAATAAGTTAGCTGGCTATATCAAACTCATGTTCATTAGGGAAAAAGAAAAAAAAAGAAACCTACGGTGAGGCATTTCATTGTGCTTTCCTATTCAGATAATTGCTTCAGTTTAGTCCTTCAAACAAAAAAATATATAGCCTCCTGTTTCAAGCAGCAGACATTTGATTTAACATTCAGTCGTGTAAGGTTCAAATGCATTAGGCCATCAAGCATTCCGTATACCTAACAGAAAATGTTCTACTTACCTATACATTAAATTATGCATGAGGAAACTAAGACACCAAGATGAATGTTGTGAGGTAAGACAATTAGTCATGAACATATTCAGCTCTCAGCAGGCTGATGGAATATTTTGTCTCCCAAATTTTTAGACAAGAATTTCAAAAAACTTAACGAAGATCTAATTTATCTCACTGAGAACTCAATATAATGTATTAGATACACTAAGAGGGATGCCAGGCACTCAGACAATAAAAGTAAGCTTTAAAATCTGGATATTCTGCTTTTTGAAACTCCTGTTAGGAAATATTACCAAAAGTGCTTTGCGTATGGCAGCATGGCTGCTTATTGAACCTGTCCTGGACATGGAAGAGCAAGAATTTTAAGGATTTGCAAATTCTGTCTCTTAGTACATGACTTTATGCTATTTACTTGTTTTTCCAAACATACACACACACACAGACACAAAACCAAAGATGTCTCAGGTGACTGAGCACCGGAAGGAGGTGCCCAGAGAGGCTGTGGAGCCTCTATCCTTGGAAATACTCAAAACCTCACTGGACCTGGTCCTGGATAACATGCTCTAGGTGACCCTGCTGGAGCAGAGGGTTGAACTAGGTGATCTCGAGAGGTCTCTTCCAACCTCAACTATTGTGCGACTCCGTGCGTATCTGGTTACCCTGGTGCCACCACAGAGCTATTGTAGCTATAAGCTGCCACGGTTACTCTGCTCCTCAGCCCAGGGCATCTCAGACCTGCACAGCATGATGATACACAGAAATACCGGTTCAGAGTAAATGCTATGCTACTGAATATTAGCAATTTAGAAGAATTTAAGTTTTGTTTCAAGGCTGACAAAGTTCCTTAAGAGAAGAGATTAAACCTTGAAAGTTAGGGCCTGTTTCATCATCACAGAAGAGCTTTATCAGGCTGACTGAAGCTGCAGTTCGCAAAAGTCTGTGGCCACCCTCAATCCATTCGAGCTGCAAGCATTTTTACAGCAATCACTTGGATTGCATACAGGGAGCATGTGCAATCTCTTCTGGAAAAGACTCAGTATAGATATATTGGTGCCAAGGTCTGAGCACACATGTGCTGTGGTGAACCAATACACCTGCCTCCATTCAGAGAGACTTAGACAATTAAATTGCAGAGGTCACAGCGACGAGTTACTGAGAGGCAGAGAAAAAGCCCACATCTCTCCAGGTTCTGCTTTGCCCCTTTAGTGACACTTGAGTTTCTGGCAGTGAACACGTAACAAGCCCGGGCACTCAGTTCCCCTCTGTGCACCTACTGCTCATGCTGAATTCAGGTGCTTTGTAACTTGGAATGAGATGTAGGAACACACACCTGATATTTCCATCATGAATGAGATATGAAGGGACATAGTTTTCAGCGAAGTATTTCAACTTCAGTAAACTGCAAACACTAGGCAAGAATTAGAGTAAGGAGAAATTATGGGTGGCAAGTTTCAGTCTTTGGGAGAAGCTACTCATGGAACAGCAACTGATCAAACTTCATAGACCAAAATCTTCTCTACAGCTGTTCTATTGAAACTATTTTATTGCAAAGTAAAATGCCCTTTTGCTACGGAGCTCGACTAGCTCAAGTTTCAGAAATGTGGCTAGCAATACTTATTCGCTTCAAAAATGCTTAGCAGTGCTTTTTCCATGAGTCCCGATCTCCCACACAACCACAAAACCAGCATGCAGTTCTGCAAAATGGCACTTTCTGTTCACAGGAGGCCCCTAGATTAGATAGCAAGAGAACAAAATTACTACATAACATACCCACCCCCTTTTTCAGAAGTAAATTAAAGATAGTTCTTTCATCTCAGCTCACAGCGGGCAAACCCAAGAGCCCGCAGACAGACTCAGTTGCCATAAATACTCACTCACTTCAATAAACGCCAATTAGAGCTTGGCTCCAAAGGAGGCAGGGAGGCAAGAAGCCGAGTTCAGCAACAGATGCCCAGGCCGGGCTGCTGCGCAGGGACAGCCGCAGCCCTGCCACGAACCCTGCGCACCCTCTGCTCTGTGAACACCAGGGTGCTTTGCGCTACTGCAGCACCTCCAATTCCATCCTGGTTTTGAGCCTAAGGAATTACACGGAGACACTGGTGCAGTTACCTGAATAAAGGGAGATGAATCATCTAACTTTAGACACTCCAAGTCAGATATCTAAGCTAGTCACCTGATACTCTGTTTACAGTCAATAGAAAGAAGAGACACCCCCGGAGCACCCTTCATCTGAACTATTTTAACAGGAGGTGAATCACCCTCCGGAAAGCCTGTGGCAAATAACTGACGCTCACATGTTGCACCTAAGTTAGGGCAGTTGAACCTCAGCCAAAAATAATGTCTGCCTCAGTTTCCCCTTTCATTGGATGTTGTGTTAGCTTACATCCTGCCCAGCCCAGCTAACCCTCTCCTCTTTCAGGCAATCCAGCAAATTTCCCAAACCCTGAGCTATATCCTCCTCATCCCTCAGGGCTTCTATGCAGGCATTTATTTTCATTGATACCAAGTAACATCCTCCATCCTTTCCAGGGTATTTTTGATGCTGCCTTTTAGCTTCCTCCTCCTTTTTTTCAGGACTCTTTCCTAAGAGCTTCACTGAGTTCTGTCTTCTCAGAGAGGAAACACTTGCAACAAAACTCACGCGCCACATTTAATACTCACAATACTCCTGACTTTACACAATGAATAATGTAAGTAGGATCACAGTCTGTGCACCCCATCTTTCTTCTCAGTCCCAAATACACAGTCCTGCAAAGAATGAACAAGAGAAACCAGCACTGGTTTCTCAGCATTCAAAGGCTTATTTCACATTGCACACGAATGCCTCTGAGCAATATAAGATGAAACAACCAAGTGCTCATTTCAAGTAACTGCTCAACAAATCAAGATGCTCATACAGCATAATCTCTTCCAGTAAATTGCAGTGTAAAGTTCTAAAAATATATGTATTTCTAGAAAAGTCTTTGCAACAGATTGATGAACCTCAATAAATCACTGCTAAAAAAAAAAAAAAATACTTTCAATAGTCGAAAATTTTAGAAAATATTTACTATGCAAAAAGTACCTACTGAAAGTAGTTTTGGAACGGGTAAGAGGGAAGGCTCTTTAATTTTATGGCTCCCTTTCCCCAACTATATCTCTACAGAACTGATATTTAAGAAACCTACATACTTCAATAATATATTTTCTATTACAGTATTTTCTAATAGTAAAGCACTGTTTGCATCTATAGCTACTCAAAAGATACATACGTTAATGTCTTCTCTTATTGTAACTTCTTTTTGAACAGCATGTAATGGTGTTCATATCTTCATCCTTGTCTGCAAATATGTGCCTAACACTATGTTATATTTCAAAAATTTGAAACAAGTAGCTCGAGATGCATTTTAAGTGCACACTAGGGAGCAGTGCAAACCTTACCAAAAGGAGCAAATCTGTAAGGTGAAACACTTGGCGTTAAGGCTATAGCTTAAAGACTACTCTTTTACTCCTTTCAGGAGGTTTTATTTCACAGTATCTCTGAACTGGTCCTGGAAGCACTTTCACAGCAAACAGCTACACAGATCCATACAAATGGCTCTGTTGAATTTGGCTGATGAGAGATTCTCAGCGCCTCAATTTGGTGGGATGAATTCCATGGGATTCAGGCTTGCTCATTTAAGCCAATTTAAAGCCAGGTATTCTAAATTAGCGTTTAAGGCTCTAGCTACAGTTGGCTGAGGAGGAAGGACAGCTCCAGAGGAGAATTCGGCTCTTTTGCACCCAATGGGTGAGACTTGCCTTATGAAGGCTCTCCTGAGCTGACCACAGACAAGCTAAAATGTTTAGATTTGATACAAGCAGCTTTCAATAGCTGCAATTATATCACAAAATCCCACCATGTGAATCCTCACAACTCCGTAATTTATTACCTGACAATGTTTTTCAGTTTTCCTACTTTCAAAGAGAAAGTTAGCATTGCTGAAAAAGCTTCCAACTTAGCCTAGACTTCTACTTTCATCTTGACTAATAGCATAGAGCTCTTCACCAATATAAGTTATTCTGTTAGTTTACTAGGATGGCTACTTTGCATGAAGCCTCAGCGTGGTACTTGGCAGCACTTTCTCAGGAGGCTTTTAGCCTAGCAGGAGCAGTGTCAAAGCAGGGGAATCTAAAAGCTTGTATCTAGTCCCACCTTAGCACCTGCCTTCTGGCTGGAAGACCCATGACTTGCACAACAGGGACAACCGAAGCCTGGCCCAGCAAAACATCTTCACGAGCGACTCCTAGTATGCACGTTGCATAGAAGCTACTTCTCATCTTCATTTACTGATGCCAGACTTGGTGCAGCTGAAAAGGAAGGGCTTTAAACACAGTGAATTCAGCCCACTCACAGTATGGTTTCAGCCCCCACACAGCCTAGGTTTCTCAAGCACGAACCCGCGTCGGCTAGTGCACAGCGAGGTGGCGCAGACAGCGGTCCAGATCTGGAACTGACCATGTTGGGACATGCTTGCTGTTCTTCACCTGGGTTTCTATCTAAACCACTCTAGGCCTTAATATTAATTCTGCCACTGAGGGGGCCAAGGGATAGAGACCTGCATTAAAGAGCAAGGTGGACTGGCACAACCCTAATGAGAACGAAGGCCAGAATGATAGAAAGGCCCAGTAGTCAGGACTGAGGTGCAGGGCTGCATGTGAGAGCAAAAAAACCTGACCATTTCTGCTCTTGCAAAGTTTCATTGTCATGCTCTTGATGGCTTTGATAAATTGTTTAAGAATAATACAGAAGGCTCATCCATAAAAAAACATCGATAACTAAAGCTGCCAGCTGCATTCCTGTATCTAGACAGTACTGTATTTTAAACCTATCTGAGAAACTGCAGAATCTTACTATTATTGTTACTTGCTTTCTGCTTGAGATCTCCATAAGAACATCATGAAATAAAAATTAATTACTAATACTAATAATTAGTGTTAAGCAGAACCCCCAAAACACTACCTGGCAAAAGCATGATATTATAGATTAAAGCAAATACTGAATAAAGCAAGTTATAGCAATTACCACCTTAAGTTATAATCAGCTAAACCCGTGAAAATTCCTTAAAGAGGAACCTTTGCAAACATAGGCATTTAGAAACTTCGGATGTGTAGGGAAATCACATGCACTACATAATCCCAAGCAGTACATCCCACTGTAGATGGGGGAAGCAGATCCTCAAACTTATTTGTGACTAAACAACATATTTCATTTGCCACTGCATTAAAAAAAAAAAAAAATGAAAAATATCCACACATATTCCACTGCTCATTTGTGGGTACAACACAAGGTATGAATCAGTTATTCAGACAGAGAGAGGAAAAAAAGGAGACCCAAAGAGCCACATGCCACAGTAACAAATGTGAGCATTTTGCAAGCAACCCTTCCCTGGAAATTCACTTGCTGGAACTAGCAGGTTTACAAAACGTGCATTTCGCAGGAGGCAGGAATAACTCCGGGATGACTCACGCGTATCAAGCGCGGCGTTTGTCGAGTCTCCGCCTGGACGGCGCTCGCGATGCCCTCGCCGCGCGCGAAGCTCCGGGGGTAACTCCGCTCCGCGGGCCGGGCCGGGGAGAGCAGGAGCGGAGCTGCGCGGCAGCACCTGCGAGCGGGCACGCAGAGACACCGCGCGCTAAAGGAAAACACGCGCAACCACAGGACGCGAGCCAACAGCTCCATATAGCGATTCGGGGAAACACGGCAGCGAGAAGCGGGGCTCGGGCCACGTAACACGCGCTGGGCACAGGGGCAGGGGGTCAGGCAGCCCCGCGGCAACGGAAACGTTCGCGTTGCGAGCGAACAGGTAACGAGAGGGGCGTGAGAACTCACGGCGTGTTTCCAAAGCAGGAGGATACCCGGCAGTTTGCGCCGGCTCCGCGGAACCGGAGCCGCAGAAAAGCAACCAGAAAAGCAGCCCGTTTCAGCAGCACCAGGGGCAGCCGAGAGCGGGGATGGCCGGCGGTGCCGGGGCCCGCCGCGCCCCGGCTACGGGGGGTGAGAGAGCGGCGGAGGAAGAGGCAGCGGCGCCGCCACCCGGGCTGCCCTCCCCTCGGCTCCGCTCCCTGTGCGCCCTAG
>VZSV01000014.1:939700-976618 GCA_013398735.1 Nothocercus julius
CCGGGAAGCCCCGCTCGCCCCGCCCCCTGCGGCGGGCCCCGCCCCCGTCCCAGCCCAGGCCTTCGAGGCTGGAGCCCCGCAGCAAGGAGCGCTCAGGGAGGCGCTGGCGTCTCATGAGGGCGTAGAACCTGCTACATATTTATGTTATAGACACAGGACATACATGTAACGTGTGTACAGGTAACCATATAAATGTCACTCCAGGTCGGGTCATTCAAATGCAATTCCTAAAAATGCTGAAATGCATCATTAACATTTCACAGCCACAACTCTTTCAGACCCTGCTCTAATACGAGCAGCTCAATACTTACATTGTTAGAGCCTGATGAATTTCATAAAAAGTCAAATACCCTCAGATTATGGATTAATCAGGAATAATGTAATTATTTGCAATGCCTGTAAAACAGATCCTGTGGAAGCTTTGGACTGCAGTGCTCCAGACCTAACCCTATTCATCTAAATAGGAATTTAATTCCTATCTTTGAAGATTTTTGGACCATAATTTGCATATTCAAGAGACCAGAACCTTTAAATTCTCGCCCTACTGCAACTTCAAGACATCTAATGACAGGTATGTGATGGAAAACAACGGAGGACCCCGCGTCCGGACACGAGCGTGGGGCACATACACACACAGAATGACCGCGGAGCTGGCAAGAGATGGGTCACCAATGAGCTTCCTAGAAAATGGAACCTTGCAAGCTGAGAAGTGTTAATTACCTCAATTATAACTGATTAAGGTTTTGTTTAACAGCCCTAAGTGGTACTGTGGACTCATTCTAAAAAAAAAAAAAAAAATCACACAAGTTTATAACTCCTTCTCAAGGGGACAAACAATTTAAAAATACTCTTCTCGAACACTTGGGAATTCTGAAATGAAAAGCGCAGCATAACCACTCAGTTACGATAACTTGGTACTCTAGCATATCCAGTTCATCTTATTTTGTGTGTTGTCCTGGAGGAGCTTTCAACAGAGGCTTCTAAGCTTTCCTACTGGTACCCACTAATTTGGGGACTGCCGTGCAGCAAAAAACCAAAGCCACTGTGACAGAAGTGGGATAAATCCCCCAGCATGAACCGCCGGCAGGACTGCCAGCTAGAGGCAGAGGGGAGAAAATAACAGGCAGATCAAACATATTCAAGCACTGTTTGCACATTCTGCATAGTTATATCCTGTATCACGAGAAAAAAAAAGAATTTCTCAAGATAAAACCACCTGGGGAAAAAAATTTACTTGCAATCCTTGTTGGCCATGACAGATTTAGAAAAGCAGCCACACTCATGCACAAACATTAACTATTTTACAGCACTGACATGGACTATGTTGACAAGGGTAGCCTCTCTGTTCCTTGTCATAATTATTTTGTAGATCAAAATAATCATGAATTAATTTTCAACTAGCTTCTCTTTTCCTCCCCCGTCTTCAGTACCTCCAAGGTCCACATGACATCAGCCTCCACTGTACTGACCTGGGAGATACCCTGACCAGACACAGAGACAGATCAGGACCCCAACGCTCAACAGCTCCCTGTTTTGGTCTCGTCCTGAGCCTTGTTTATTCCTTTTCTTCTTTTGCCCTGTGAATAACAGCCAGAATTAGCCATTACCCTCTGACTTTACAACAGTGCTATAATGTATAGTCAAAAAGGTAGTTAAAATGGTATCACAAAGTCCAGTCCTACTGGTGGTAGTGAACTTATATTCACAAATAAAACCTCATGCTGTGGACTTTCTTTATCAGTCAGGTTGTAATTAAGAATCAGTGTCAGGAATAGAAGTTATATTTTCCATCTTTCCCCTCTTTCCCCACCATGTGTTTATTAATAGTCTTTGGATCGTTTAGAGGATGAGGAGGATGTTTCTTCATTAAAACAAAATTGTTAAAGGGAGAAGACTTGCATGTAATATTGCTTATTCTGCACTTCTTTTCTGAAGATTGAATAAGAGGCTTACACTGTGTGTAACAGCAATTATTTTTTCTGGTATTAAGTAAACCAAAGTTGCTGTATTCAACACCTGCTTAATACACAGCAGCACGATCACTTTTGAACATTTGACTCTCTTGAACTATTTATATAATCAAAATTATAATTTCTACTTGTGCCACAGACAAATCTGTTTAATACCATTATTCTTTTTGAATCTGAGATGATTCAATTGCTTTTAACTTTGTTTCCCAAACACATTCACTAATGAGATACAGAACAGAAACACAAACAGGTAACAGTCTTAAAAAAATAAAACAGTTCTCATTTTCCTCTGTCCTCTCAGAATGAGAGTCAGAAACCAAGTTACTTTAAGTAACCGTATATTAAATTTCCACTTCAAAACCTGCTAAGAGGTTAGAACACATTTTTTCCCCAATAAGAAAATTTAACACACTCTGAAGAATTAGGGTTTGAATAATAAAGATAAGCATTTTTTTCTAGAACATGACATAGTATTGCATATTAACCATAAAGTATTTTATTTGCATTCTGATCTCCATTCAAAATGTAGGCATCACAAAGCACATCTAAGAGCATAATTATGAATGTACATACCAAACAACTGCTTAATGCAAGGATTCCTACTCTAATTTGTTTTGAATATATACATCACCTGACTTTTCATTCTTTTAACTTGGCAGCCTATCATTCTTCTCTTATTTTTTAATATTAATATTTAATTTTAAAATATCAATAATTCATTCTATTTTGGGAAAGTCTTAACTCTTTCATTCCAATCAAGAATATGAATGATTTGCAAGCAAATTCCCCTGCAGGCTTAGCTGAATTACATTAGCTAAGAGTGAAATATTCTTCATAGTATTGAACAAAAGGAGTTTAATCTCTGGAGCAGGATTTAACCCCCAGAGTTATCCCAGTAGAAGCTCAAATCACTAGTGCACTGAAGCATCCCCAGAAATTATACTTACATGGAACTGGTTTCACAATTAGGCAACCTCTGTTCACCTCATACTTGTTGATGCAGTATTGCAGAGAGTCTCACCAGTAGCTGCCCGTGCGTGTTCCTCTATCTGTAAGTTGATATCGACTCCATGTAGAGAAAATAAATGCCTGTAAAGGTGCCATGCCCAAGATTGGCGTCCTTACCTTCTGCGCATATCAAGGCACACGAACACCCTTTGCTTCAGCTGAGGCAGGCAAGCCTCAAAGGAGAGGTGAGCGTGGCCCATATTTGTCACGTCCTGGTTGCTCAGAATCACCCGTGGCAAGGTACGTTTAAAGCCAGCAGCGCTGGGACGCTACACCAAAGGTGCTCTTTAGGCCATAATATTCATTTCCCCACACGGATGGGATGTTTTCTGCCAAGGCATCTAGGCACCTTTGTTTTGCCATGCCCAAAAGAGCAACCAGGAGCAGCAGAGTATTCTGCCTGTCATTCAAGCACATTTATAAGATACTTGTGTCATGAATATTATAGTTAGCATTATAGTCAGCATAGGAATTGGGGAGTACCAAAATCTTAGGGCCACCACAGCAGCACAGGGAGAGTTCAAAACTTAGCAAACAAGTTTGCTTATAGCATTTGAAAACCTCCTTCCTGTAGCTGCAAGAAAACCCTTAGCAGACTCTAAATAAAATATTTAGACTGAATAGTGTTTTAAAATGACATATTTAACTTTTATTCTAGCACCTTTCACAGTGCCAGAGAGCTCCCAAAGGACTAATGAAACACTGCATTTGAAATGCTGCAAGAATAGATTTATTTCTACTTTGCAAAACAATTCCTTTCCCCCTCCCAATTTTTAGTATTTACCACACAGTGCTTCAGTTTTCAGCCGAAGGGTCACTTGCAATCTCTTTTCTCAAAAGCCAGGACTATCCATCAGAAAAAAAAAAAGAAAAAAAAAAGAAAAAAAAAATATTACCTACATGCATCCTTTGCCTTCCACAGAGTAAAAGATGAGATGCCTTGCAGGAAACTCACCAACACTATTTGTTTAGCAAAGCAGCAGAAAAAGCCAACACAGCTGCGTGCAGTGAGATCACCACATTTATCTCACTGGGTTGGATTCCCTCACTCTCATCACCTCCCTTCTGTGCAATATTTCTCCAAATAGAGTTCAAAACAATCAAGCCAGACTCAAAATTATTTGCAAGAGATCTGAAAACCTTCATCAGTCCGCTTACAGGTGAACCTTTAGACACAAACCTCTGGATTGCACTATACAATACACAGATATCTCTCCTGTGTGTGACTATTCTTACTGGACCGTCCAGTCTAACCAGCCAGAACCAGAGATTAAGCTAAACACAGCCTGAACAAAACTAAATCTGCTCCATCAACAGCATTTAAGGAGAGTGAACCACAACATCAGTGGGTGATAACAGAGGTAACAAAACACTGGAAAACCCATTGAGAGAAGATTTTCAGGCTTTTTTTTTAAAGCTGGATGATTCTCCAAGAAATACTCTTTTTTACTGAGTCAGTGTTGCAAACAGTGGCCTGGAATATGCCACATTATTTCTTTGGTAGCTGTAACATCACCTATAAAATCTCTTAGTCTTAAAGTTAGTGATGAAGTGTATGTGATTTTTTTGATCACATCTGTTTTTATTCAAGCAATGCAAGCAGGGTTTGTCCTCAAAATTGTTGTTAATATATAGGGAAACATATAAATATCATATTAAAAAGCTCTTAATATGCCATTAAGTCACAAAAATTGTTGCTACTAAATGGCAAAATCCAGAGCCTAACATACATCAGAGTAAGAACTGGTGGAAGCAAACTTCACTTTCGGAAAATGTGTGTTTTAAGTTATTTGGACAGCTTCATGAATGCCTCACCAGATGGTCTCATTAGCAAAAAACAAGAATTAAAAAAATTAACCAACTCATGTAGAACGTTCACTTGTTTTTGTGAGAAACTATTTGTGCTCAGAATATGTGGATCTCAATTTGCAACACTAGCCACTGCCCAGGCAGCTACAGCTCAACTAGTTGACACATTGTCTGTATGTAATATTCCAAAAAAATGTAACAAAGCAGACTAGCATGCATAACATGGCCTATAGGAGGCAATCAGACTATTGTAAGGCTTTCTTCTTTGCTAGTGACTTTACGCGTGGACCAACTTCTTGAGGTTCTGGCTTTCAGTCTACTTGATTTTTAACAAAATCAGTAGAAGCTTATTACAGAACAAGCCATTTGCCTTGCACAGTAAGCACAACGCAAATACATGCTACCCAGTATACGTAATGTAGTGCTTTCAATGTGATGCTCCCGTAACAATGTAAAAATGCAGGCCATTACCAGAACAAGTTCTAGGCGATAGCAAGAAAAGGACAGTGAACATTAGGGGGAATATTTTTTAGAGAAGAGGAAGCAAACAGTGGGAGAAACTCAGACAGCATACAAGGTAACTTAAGAATTCAAAGATCAAGGCCTAGAAATATTTCCTTTAGATTAAGAGAAACATCAATTTGAAAACTATTAAATTTTAAACATTAGTGAACATTTTTGTAAAGATTTTACACTAAAATGCTGTTTTTGAATTTACTTTAAAAATAGCAAAAGATTTTCTTATGTGAAAAATACACAATTAGAGGACAAAATATTTATAGATTATTCAGTTTCTTCTTCCTTTCCCCTCTACTCCTCATACTACTGTGTGCATTTTTAACATTAAAAAGAAGAAAATAAATGAAAAATACTTGAACAAAATCAGACAGAACAGGCACTTGACCCATGAGGAGAATTAGCAACTAAAATTGTTGCAGTTTGATCTTCATATTGTCAGGAGAAGGCATCTTAATATTTGAATCGCTAGCCTAGTTGCTAGTGACAACTAAAACTGGCACATAATCAGAAGGCAATAATGACAGAACTGAAGATTTTTCTATGAAAATTCAAGAATGAAAAAATTACCGTATCATGCAAGATCAGAGAAAGACAAGAGTCAGATGTTGATTAAAGAACATTTCCTGGGACAAGAAGTGAACAGGAGACAAAAATCTTTTCTAGGGATGGGAGAATAGTTTCATGCTTAATAGATTTAAGCAAAAAGTTTTGACTGGATTATAAAACTGCCCAGACAGCCTCTAAACATTGAATTGGAACAATGATTTTGAAGAGCTTCCATAATTTTTTTTAGGGCAAATATTTTCTAAGTTCTGTGCTCAGAGACTAGATATTTTGAGTTCATCTTTGAAGCTGATAGCTGTTAGCTTTTTTCTGATAAAGCAATTCACAATTCACAATATCTCACAGTTATAAATAAGCACGGATTGAAACTGAAACATCTAATTTAGATAGGACATACTTTTGCCTTTGATTAGAATATAAAGTGAGAAAGAAAAAGACAAAAGAAACAATCCTGGAGGGAAGCAGCCAAGGAAAGCGCCACTGAAGAAAACTAGAGAAACAACAAGCACCTTGCAACATTTTTTTCCAAGTTACTTCCCCAACCTGGAATTGCAACCAGTGTCATGAGGCAAGCCCAAAAGGTGAGCTCTAAAGAAATGAATGTATGAGTAACCCACCTTTAAAAGGATTTTTAGCTTGACTAGAGACCGCCTGCACTCAGAAAGGCTTACCAGAAAAACTGACAGTGCCTCTTGATACCTTTCAATGCAAAAATAGTCCCTGTGAGATTTACTATGGAAGTCAGTTACAGTGCCACAGAAGCCAAATCGCGTTTACCTCACCACGCTGTACAATCACGATGGTGCTCCGTCTCTACTTGCTTTTCTTTTCTGTAGATGAAAGTTAGGGCTAGGTATTGAAGTCTTCGTTAATGGGAAGATGGCAACTCCTCCAAACCTTTGCTTTAGGAAGGAGTCAATTAAGTGTTCTGACTCTTGCAGCTGGCAAACCTTTCTTTTTAGAATTCTTTATGCAACTAGGCATTACCACCATGATCCAGAAATGCCTGTAAGCTGATCACAGAGTAGAAACATTCTGGCACTTACCAAGTAACCCTAAAAACAGAAGATAGAAAATATCATCTTTAGATTGCATTTTTTAAAAATTAAGTGTTCTGGTTTAGACTAAAAAGAATATAGCAGCCAAAAACCAAAAAAAAAAAATCAAGCTAAGAGCCAGGCGACTGCAGATGCACTTGCTTCCAATGAACAAGATGCAGTAGCTATTTCTATGCTCATGCATGTTCCTAGCCCCTTTGCCCACCACAGAACACAATTTCCCATTTGCTACACGTTTATCAACATAAAAGCTTAAAACAGCATTTCAGGAAAGTGAGCAAATCAGCAAATCCATTCTCCAGCTCTCCACAAACCTGTTTCAGAGCTGGGAAGTTAAAAGTCAGCTACCCCTCTAAGCCCACCCCAGCCAAGCACACAGGCACTCACATTGCAAACCCCTGCCTTGCTAGGAAGGGGAGGAATGACCTAAACATGAACTGTATCAGGCAGAAGCTGGTGCCACTATCACTAGTCCTGTTCCCTAAGTAGGTAACAAGCGCTACTGTCAACAGCTCTGTTTCCTACCAGCTTCTCCAACACCTCAAATGCATCAGATGGTGAAAGCCTTTCCCTTCTGATGGCTCATACAGCCATCGCCTCGTTGCTCACTGTTTTTCTTCCCCATCAAAAGGCACTGCTGGAGAGTAAACAACTATTGTGTTTAGGAGGGAAGACGCTGACCCACCAGCAGGGCCTGGAAGGAGGAGCAGGTGCTGCGGGCTGAAAGGCAGGAAACACATCCAGACATTTTGCCCAGCTTGGAGCACATCGTGCCCCCAGTATCTACCGCTCAGTGGGGTATCTATGCTGCAGTCTTAAAGATGCCATACCAATCCTAAAATTTCTGCCCGCTTCTCACATCGCACAGCAGTTCCACACCTGCTAAGAACAGGACAGAGTGTACATGCTCAAAAGGCCTATGGTAAGTCCCCAGCAGTGCAGAAAATATAATCCAGAAATATTTCCGCTGCTCCGCCTAAGTTAAAGATTGAACAGGAGTGAAAGAAATGTGAGTGTCCTCATAGAGACGCATTTGGTCATGGTATATCAGTACACACAATTAGCAATGGACATCCTTGTATTATAGCCACTGTGGACACTGAGGGTAACCACGCATGTGGTGTTTTTATTTCACAAGATTAAAGATACAGTACAAAATGAATCTGTACATCTTTCTATTAACAGAATTTGTTTACACAATTATATTACATTTGACCAGCCTTTATACTGATTTTTAAATACAAAATAAATTTACAAAACTCCTACAACACCCTTTTAAGAACTGCAGCTGATAAAAACAAAGGGTTCCACCCAATAATCCCTATTTGCCATATGCATTTGCAGTAGTTCTCAAATCAAACTAAATCTTCTCAGTTCAATATTCTCTGAAACAAAAATAGAATTTGTTTGTTGCCTAGCTAACAAGGAAACAACTCGCAAAGGGGAGTGTAATCTCCTTAACAATCCTTTTATAGGCCAAGTCTAGCATATAACAGGTGGAAACTAGATAATGCATAGTTTTAAAAGTCCTTTCACAGCCAAGTTTTAATATTCTTCCCCAAACATGTTTTATAGTTTTTTTTTTTTTTTGCAAATTTAATCAAAACAGCTGATGCCTTGAAGATAACTAAAAAAAGTAGAATTCGCAAGAGTCATTGGGATATTTATAATCAAAGACTATCTTCCATTACATTGTCCTGCGATGGACAATATAAAACAAGGAAAAATATTAACAGATTAAGCTCTGAGTCAAACTGCACCAGAGGGAAGAACTGGAATCCTATTTCCACAACAGTTCAATGCTATTTTTTCAAACTGCCATCACAGTTGATGTGTTTGATTATTAGAGATGCTGAACAAAATTTTCCCCTCAAATCATCTTTCCACTGCTTTTGCACGTGCAGAGCTGCTACTGACAACAGGTCCTGCTCTCTTGTTCCATTCTCCATGCAGGGAGAAAAGAGGATGCATTTGGGAAAGTCAAACCCAGGGTATGTCCCTACCAAAGATGACAATTCTTCATTCTAACACACACTGCACATTCCTAGGAAGACATCCCTTAGTTTCCCCTCTAAACTACTCCTGCATATAAAGTATAAGACAGTATGTGTGCTACAAGAAGGGAAGGGTACTTCACTCCAGTAAAACCTATCTCCCATCGGAAAAAAGCTGTCTGATGGATCGAGTGCACAACACAAGAAATATCGCTAGTAAGAGTTACACATGCTTCTCTCCAAATGCAAGTTTCAAATAGACTAGTAGGGGATTGTCAGAAAAAGTTAAGTGATGTTCTAGACAGATTTAGAAAATGTATTGACTTTAATCCCTGAGTGAACTTGCTATTACTCACGGTAAGTACCTTTCTACCACTACCACACCTCAGATGAATGTCATCTGAAAAAGTTAAGTGGTAGCAACTCAGTGGGAAGGGAAAGAGCAGGAGGAGGACTTCCTTATCGCTTCTTCAGAAAGTGGTTCAAGTGAAACAACTTGCTGATCTTCAATTGGTTTTGCTGATTTCTTGGGTGTGAAATGCAACAGTTCAGTGAAAAGTCAGCTCTGAGACTCTCACATAGCAGCAATGATGAGATTTTCATGCAAGTAGGATAGAATTTATAATTTAGTTACAGATTAAACACAAGAAAAACTTTAAGATTAAGAAAGTTGTAACAAAAATTGTTAAACATCCTAAGAGACCAAGAGCAATGAACAAACGGTAGTTAACTGGAAAAAACAGCTTCCATACAATTAATTTATTCATGCTGAACTAAAAAGAGCTATTAAGTGACAGAGGTAAAAATACTTCAGAGGAAGTGTTCAGAAGTCACAGATATCTTAGAAATGCAGCTGGAGAGTGCTGTACATTTTAGACACTACATTTAAGCTCAATACTGTTCATTTGCTAATGATGATTGGGATTGAAGCACAACATTCCTCTATCACACTGCATCCCCCACACTAAAATGAAAGATTTGTCTGCATATAACCAGCATAAGCACTTTTAAGCACTCAGAAGCTCTACCTATGTTTTAATACTAGTCATTGATGACATTTCAGTTTCCAAGAGAGTAGATTTCTTATCCTTGTTCCCAAACAACAGATATTGTGCAATGGTCTCCTTATAAAGGCATTAAGTATAAAGCCATATAGACATCTCAATTCTACAGCATATTGGTATATTGCTGCCAATCCACTGGAGAAAAGCTTGTGCATGAAAGGAAGCCTGTAATCCTTTAAATGCAACAAATTTTGTCCGAAAGCAGATAAGACCTCCCTATTCATATTTCATTATGCTCTAAGATAGCATATTCAGAGAGTTTAATGCTAATACAGAAACAAATATTAACTTATTGAACAGAAAGAAACAGAAATATCTGTATTTCCTGTCCCAAAGAACTATTTTCCCTTCGCCTTCCCCCCTAAATTTTAGTTCAATGAAAAATATTTACTAAGTCAAGACTCTTACTGCAGTCTAAAAAACCATCAATCCACAGGTCATTTCTTTACTCCTCTTAGAAGGTCTCTGCACTGACCTGGTGATACATCAAGAAGTCATAAAAAAATTAGTCTCTTTTTTTTTTTTTTGGTTAAAACAGATCCTCAGCTGGCCCAGCTATTTAGGAATGTCATTCTGGCCCTCCAATATATGCCAAGGACAAGAGACATAGGCCACAGCCAGAGCACTGCTGTCATCCTGTCATCTAGTGTTTTTTTTAAACCACCCAGTTACACCTTGGCACTACTGCCCTCAGACCTTGCTGCTTTGCGGAGTTTGCTACTTGGGCATGAAAAATGCACGAAGACACCATACCCATTTCTGCTGCACAAACACCTTCTTGCTGAGCAGGCCACTTGCAGGAATTCAACTCAAGACTTTCACATCTAAAAACAAAAAAGCTGACTCACCAAGAAAGCTTCTGCCTCTGTCCTTTCTTCCATGTCCACGCTAATACTGCTGATTGCTGCAATGTAGACCAAGCCTCTCTAAGTGCAAGCTGTTTAGGAATACTATTAACTCATCCCTATTTCAGCAAGGATGGCTAGTTACACACAGGCTCCAAAAGTTTTAGAAAGGTGAGAAGTCTGGGCACTGTGTGTACAGCTTCAACTGACTAGTCCTATAAACCCAATCTGCTCCAACCCAGCTCCTGGGCTACATACTGACTGCTGACTATGCTGAGGTTAATGGAGGAGAATGACTTGCAACAAAAGCACAAAGTTAGAGTGACTTGTTTGCTGGCTTAGTTTTGGATTTTTATAAATTAACCATGTTAAACCATCCAAGACAGCATAAGAGACCCAAGTCTATTAAGAGATATTAATAAAATAAGAACTGTAGAACATATCTTTGACTTTGTATATGTTCAGACTCTGGGACTTAAATTGGTCATATATATATTTTTAAATAAGGCAGCTGCTATCAGGTAGGCAAAACCTTCCAACACTAGTCTGCTCTCTAGGAGATGAAAAAGACTTTGAATAAAGAGTAACTAGATACAGCAGGCAACATTTTTGTAGTAGCACACTTGTGCTACGTGAAAAAAGCCATAGTGTTATTCCATTGGCACAGAAATAACATTCAAATCAGTTTCAAAAGAAGTTTCTTATCCCTGAAAAAAGGCATCATTCTAAGCAGCTTTCAGACTTTTTTTTTAAACTTCTTTGCGCCTCTTTTTGGGGGAGGGACTGTTAATCCAAAGTCCTAAATCACCATGAAAATCATTCCTGTTGAAAAAATCCAGTTCTTCCATGGAGGCTCGTGTTGCTATTGCGGTGGCTGGTGCTCTGGTGGTGGTTCCTGCTGAGGCGCCGCTGGCCGCAGTCCTGCAGGTCTGGGCAGTGCCTGGTGCTGCCGCTGCCTGTAAGCTATCACTGTCCCCAGGAGCAGGGCGATGATGGTCATAAGGTAAAGATCCCACTCGGGCCCCAGCAGCTGGTCCATATCAATATGCGAGAAGACTTCCCTGATCTAAGAAACAAGAAATCCACATGTTCATGTTAAAGAGTAAGAATGAGAATTAGTTTTGACTTATTTTTCCATGTACAAATATGAATTTTAAGACTCTTAGCTCTCTTCTACTCTGAAAAGCATTAGTCACCTCAGCAACATCTTCAATTTCCAGGAATTAAAGGTGCATTTGAGCCACATTATGAAAGATTAGTTATTCTAAAGAGCATTTCTTGCTACATAGCATTGTGACGTTCAGACACGTAGCAATAAAGGATACAGATAATTTAAATATGAATGTGATATGCAATTGTCTTCAAGAAAGAGTAAATGCCAAATGTACAGGGGCAGCAAGCTCATCAGTCCAGTCAAAGTAGAAGCCATCAGCAGATGCCAGTGAACAACAAGACATTAAACTCCAGGATGTTCATGTAATGCAGTGCTGAGAATCATGTAGCTAAGGGCACAGACAAGTTATCAGCCAAAACAATTTACTGGTAGCTTTGACTGAATTGCTTTTAAATTGCACTAATTTGCTTAGGCATTAGCCAGTGCCCAGCTGATACACATTGACCTTCCTACGTAGAGGCATTCTCAATTCATTTGCAGTTGCCAACTTGAAACAGGGCATATCAATGTCCAGCCTAATAGATTCTGTTAGTGTCCATGCATATTTGCCCAATTGATTTATAATATTTTGATTGTCCAGGGAGGAGGAAAAAAAAAGTCATAGGCTATTGAGTGTGGTCAGTCTTGGCTGAATTGCTGAAGTCTGGTTTGCTCAAAGTAGGAATAACTTCCCTACCATTTGAAATAATCAAGTAATCCTCAGGGCAGTAAGATACCAGAACATTGATCTTTTCACACAGTACAAGGATAGAAGTCACCTAACAATTCAGTATCACAAGTATATGACAAGTATCAGTGTCATCATTCAGCACAAAATCTGAACAGCAGCTATTCTAACACATCCTATCTCTTCACAGAAATTAAACTGGACTCAACCGAGATTGTTACAGACACTATAAAATTAGGGCTAAACAAGCATTTTTTCTCCTTAAGCAACCACCATGTCATTCGAATGGTCTGTTTTACTCTGAGAACAGGTGCTAATAAAAATGATCAAAATGGCTAGGGAAATTATCTTCAAGGAAAAATAGTACAGAAGCATTGGCTGGGCACACTGCAGTTTAATACAATTGCAAAAATAAAAAGGATCATGGTTTCTGTAATTTTCTGTTCTTCAGTAATTTTCTGTCTTCTCAATGATGGTTATTTTCAAAAGATGTAGTTGTGACCACATCCTTTGCTGCCTTTCTTTTTAATTCTGCGTTACTTACATTGATTTCTCGTACATACTGCAAAGAGTAAATCACTCCAAGCTTGCAAAGTGCGAGGAAGACAGGAACCTGAGCATCAGGGCTTGCTTCAGCGGCCATGTCATAGAATCGTTTTGCAAGGTGAATATCCTAGAATTAAGATATAATACTCAATTTTGAAAAACCAGAAAAGGTCACAGTAAAAACTATGTTTTTCCTATTTTGTACCATCACACAGAAATAAGACTTATTGGTTGAATTAACAAAAACATCTATTAAGACTTCTCCCTTTTTCACTTTCAATAGTGTAAATCCCTAGTTTGCTAGATACTGTACAACTATGTGACACCCCTTTCAGACTTCTGTGGTAGAAAGACTTGAGTGGGAAATACTATTTTGATGCCTCTAAGAGCCTAACACACAGTGTTTACAGGAGCCTACAAATCTTATTGCTGTCCAAGTAAGTTTCTTAAGATAATCAGGTATACAGTCTTGTTCTAAGGAACATAGTTTGTAAATGAAATTGCAGCCCAGTTTGAAAAAACATAGCTACAGATTACTGCCATCAGTTCATCTACTTTAAGATGCACAGAGCAAAGACATTTTTCAAAACATCATGATATAGGAAATAAAATAAGTTTGAGAATAAGAACAGCCTAAAACACTGACTCTGGAATTGATCTGTATTATCTGTTACATCTCAGAGCCTCTAAAGTACCACTCAAAGATATTTTAAACCTGCACTTTGCCAGTCTTCATAATTGTAGACTTTGTCTATGCTTCATTTCTTCACATACAGAAGCATGAAGTAGATATACTCATTCATTTGCTCCTGGAGAACACACAAAAAATGCTATTTTCTGTTACATATTTACATAGTACATAAGGTTATCACTGGTTATGGTTTTTGTCTAGCATTAATAAATGCCCTTTTATTTCACTGAATCACACCACCAGCCCACACTCTACTCACCTGCTTGATGCCCAGCCCCTTCTCATGCATGTAACCCAGATTAAACATTGCCTGGGCACTGTGCTGCTGCTCTGATGCTAGTCGATAATGAATAAATGCAGTTTCATAATCCACATCAGTGCCAAAACCATAAAAATGATAATCTCCAAGTTTAATTCTTGCAACAGTATATCCTATAAATCAAAGAAGAATAAAAAAATAAAGGAGAGAAAAAACATCCCCCAAAATCCAGAAATGGAGTCTTTAATTTTACAGAAAATGCTTTAAAAAGGGCTTTTGAAAGTTATTCTTTTCCAGCTGGTACCACCTTTTTCCTCTGCCATGTAAATAGCTTTTCCAGAAATAATTGGATTTAGATAGATAAAGCTCAACTGATTTTCTGTTTTTCACCAAAGCGATAAAGGGTCACATAATACCAGCAATCTCTGCAACATTCCTATTTAGCATTTTCAACTGATAATGCTATCTGATGTTGTTCATAGTTATTTTTTTCCTGATTATGTGACAATAATTTTAAGCACTACTAATACTATAGTATTAGGTTACTTGTTAACACTTAAGGGATTTAACTCTTTTTTTAATAGAGATATCAAGAATTTGAAAAGTAGTCTCTAGTAGTCATTTGGTAACTGAATACTCAGAGGACAATATTCTAGTCCTGCAGATTTTTGGACAAACCCTTAGACTCCCTTTGCATGACATTTGCTCAATAATTGTCTGCTAGACATGGATGTAGATGCATGGACATGAGTGAAAGTTAGACTTCACATAGATGTTTAACAATGAGGTTGATCTTTGCTTATTTTATAAGAGCTCCTATGCACCAGTGTATAAACTTGGGTTCATTGCACATGAAGGCTGGTCTCTTGATCACTGAACTTCGCTTGCTTTGAGTAGGAAATGGTACTTAATTCACCACGAGAACCAACATCCAAAAGGGTATTTACAGCCATTTTTTTCAGAGCGATCTATTCTTAGAAAGCCAGTTTCAATACAAATTCATCATAATACTATTCAATACTTCAGTAGTATTCTATAGTTCCCTATGGAATAGGGAGAGAAACAATATATACACACACCGTATCTACACATTTGAGTTTCCTTTTATTCTTCAGTATCTCAGAATTGCAAGTATACTGCAATCACATTGTAATTACTAGTGGAATGACGAAGGGCAACTAACCTATGCAAAATATAACTAATGCTGAAAAGAAACACCTAAGCTTTCCCCCCCTCTGTTTCATAAACTCAAAATCAAACATTAGTACTTCTACTAAAAAACTTAATTGGGAATGTGAAGTATAATAGAGTCTGTTTATGAAAGCTTGAAGATTGAACAGAGTTTGTATTTGTGGAATTACTGGGAGTTACCATCTGCAACAAAGGGGACTATGAACAAGACAGGCAGACATAGGACTGGTCACTTAAATATTTCATCCAGCTTGCAGTGGGAAAATTGCTCACATGCCACAGGAGCCTTAAGAGCAGGCTCTGCTTAGCCAGACTAGCTCCAGCTGGCTACAAGGTAATATACTCTTTTGGGAGACTAAATCTTATTCCAAGACAAGGAAACAAATATACAAGATTAGTAACAATAAAAAGATGGTACCCATTACTGGGCACACTCTAGCCTAGCTAGCAAGCTTCAGGCAGGAGCCCTACCTTGAGAAGCTGCTCTGTTCCAGTGAAGCAGGGCTCGAGGATAAGTTTCATTTTCTCCTACTATGCTAGCTTCTTCTAGAGAAGAAAATAATGCAGTTAGGAATGAACACAGTATGTACATACACAAGTCACCAGAAGGCACATCAAAAAACCCTGCTTATATTCATATCTTAAATCAGTGCAACAGCAGAAAATATTCTGCTTGCAACTAAAACCTCCATTTATGTCTCGTCTGTATCTCCAGCCCACACCAGGCTATGAACAACAGATGTAAAGAGTCTTTTGTAGTTTCTGAAAAGTTATTTATACTTCCGTCATTTTGCTGTGACCCCAAAATTTTAGATATCTGAAAACTGGCTGCTTAGTTTCAGTGCAAGAGTGATAAGCTTTTCTAGGCTTAACAGAACCAATTTCCTGGTGCTTTATCTGTTTCAAATGTAGAACAAGTGAAAAAACACTGAGAAAAGCCATGACAAAACACAGAACAAAGCAAAGCTTGTGTGCATAGCAAATAACTAATATTATTCCCTACTTTAGTGATTTAAAAAATATGAAAACTCTTCAGAAAGCCTGGGAAACTTCAGCACTGTGCAGACATGTAAAAATCATTCTCACTATTCTCCTTTTTTTTAAATCCTAGAAGAATTTAAATATATGCTATAATTTAAGCTGGAACTTTTTCCTTAGAGGCACAAGGAAAATTGACTCCTTTCCAGTGTACAGAGCAGAAGAGGGACAAAAGTCTCACTTAGAAATACTAGCTTACCAAAACTATTTAAACATTGATACTAAGCTATCTAAATATTTTGATAAGAGTCCTTACTCTGATCAAGTATGAAAGCAGCATTGCTTTGTGCAACTTCATAGCCTTGTTCAGCCAAAAGAAGATACTGAACCACAGCAGAATTGGAATCACCATCTTTGTAGCTGTTGTAGGCGGTCATGAGTCTTTCAGACCAACGGCCTCGCTCACATACATTCTTAAACAGCTGCAAAGGAACAAAACAGGAAGAATGGTTGTTGTGCAGTTCAGAAATTTAGATTTTGTAAATAATTGCTTTTCAGAGTATTTAATATTTCAAAGGGAAAGTTAGTGATTTTTGTTAAAAAATAAGCTGACATTAGGTAGCTTTTGGAAGTTAATTATTTGACCTTTGTAAAGAGACATCCCTACCTCAACAGCAGTATGACAGGATCGCATCACTCCAGTGCCAGTAGCATGCATCTGAGCCAGATTATAAAAAGCCAGGATGTGGCCACCCTGGGAGGCCAAATTGAAATATTTCAAAGCTTGTTTATAGTCCCTCTTGACTCCAATACCATCTAAAAGAAAAAATAAGTCAATGCTATTCACTCCTCCTAAAAAGGAGTGCTGTATGAAACAGTATGCACTGATTCTTTAAAAATTATTTACAGAAGGCAACATTATGCAAATGTTAAAAAAGAAACCTTACACCACCTTACACACAGTTAACAAGTATTTCTAGTCTTCTAATGCCACCTAGTGACCAGTCGGTGAAAGGACAGATGCTGAGTCCCTGCAACAGATCATGTTGATGCCACTTACTGTAATACATGGAACCCAGTTGAAGTTGTCCATCGACCCATCCCTGTTCTGCAGCCTTCTGGAAATACTTGAGTGCAAGCTCATAGTTCTGTAGGAATATTGGGTGTGCTCATTAGAGCCATGCAACCCACCACAAATCAAAACCAACACACGCACATGTCTGAACAGATCTTCTCTATTACAGAAGAGTTACTGCAAGATGGTCTCTTGTGAAAGTGTACTAAGCCTTAGTTCAGAAACAGCAAGTGCTACTATTGCTGTGGCCCAGCTGAAAGCTGACATCCACATACAGCACTGCTATGACTTGTTATACATAGCCAAATGAACCCCCTGTTCCATTTTAAGAACAAAGCTCTAACTTATTTCCTCAACTTCCAGTTAACTCAATTTTTTGAATAACTGTTCGCATAGCTAAATACAAAACATTTGATAAAGAAACTCTTCATGTGGGGAAACATAGGGTCAATGCACTAGGTTCCAAGCATTCCTCCAGTTTTCTTGTTTGTATCATAAGAGAAAATTGGAACAGTTTAGATTTGTCTTAGTTCACAAGAAAATTAAAGGTAAGTTTAAACCTATTGCCAAGAAATTACTCTGCTCTACTTTAACAGATTCAGCCACATTTTCATAATTGTTGAAGGAACTAAGCACATGTGTTCATACTTCTAAATATAGCAGAAGTCTTCTGAATGAGTCTTCTGCAGTACTTCCCTCCCAAGATGGCATTTGTTGACAACAAATTGCACAATCACCTATTATTAGAAAGAGGACTGCCAAAAGCTTACCACTGGGACACCTCTTCCGTACAGGTAAGCCATTCCTAGGCCACTCTGTCCAACTGGATTACCCTGAAAACAGAGGAGAATATTTCTGGAAAAGAGGCAAACTAGGAGCTATGTGTTTCCAACTTAGCACCTCTTTAACATCCCTAAAACAGTTAAAATAAGAGGAGCAAAGAAACAAAACAACTAAGTAATAATCATTCACACAGAAAAAAACAGCAGGTTATCCTCTTTTAGTGACTACACAGCCAATTTTAATGAGAAGTATAATAGTAGTTATAATTACAGTGCATTTTCAAAATGTTGCATAAGATGTAAACTCTGCAAAGGTAGAGGCATTAATACTTCTGTATTCAGCTCTTCCAAGTTTGGTATGTTCTGGATCTTATAGAAGCTCCCAGGACAACTCAGGCAGCTCTGAGAAACCGTCTTAAACTCAGGCCAGAGGCTGTCCTGCAGGTTGCATTACTGACTAGTGCCCCGACGCAGTAAATACTACGGTATCCCGTCAATACCAAGACGGTATCTTCTTGCAGAGCCCCTTCAAAACTTCATCTACTGTTTCTCTTGCTCACTATCTATCCTCGAGGACTACTTGTGCTTTATCTCTGCAAATGCTACCATCGGGAAAACGTGAAAGAAAGAAGGAATAACATCCAAAGAATGAACACTCCAGTTACGGGTATGGGAACAAAAACATTTTCTACCCTGACTGCAATGCAGAAAGAAACTAACACAGTGTCAGGGCATCTTACACTACCATGGCAAGGCAATTTAGGAGTAATGGAGTAAAGACCAAACAAACTGCAGAAGAAATTAAAGTGGACAGTATTGCATCCTTACGCCAGCATTCATGAGTTAGACTCCTTGTGCTGCACAGTTTCATGAAGCACTATGACCACAACCAGAGGCATTTCCAGCAATCCTAGACAAAAGGGTTGTGGCGCATGTGCTGCAAGTATTTCTAGCTTATGGATAATCATACCATATCAGCAGCTTTCTTGAAATACTGAAGAGCTGTTTCATTGCTCTGAGGCACAATATCACTTCCTTCCGAGTACATCTGAAAAAAGCAGGTGTTAAGAACTGAATAAGTCAATTTAGGGTATAGCTCATGAAACACTTTAACCTCACATATGGAGAAAGGTACACTAGCCCTACTCTTATTTTAGTATAGAATAATCATCATACAACTTATCCAGAAGCAGGAAACATCTGTGCTGTAACCTTCAGATTCAGAGAGTTTACTTTGCAGTGGAGAATTATCTCCCCACAAATAAAAAAATGTTGGTGGCAATATCCTTCGCATTTGTTCACCTTGTATCCATATGCAGTAAAGAATGGAACAAGGTAGACAGTCCCATCATAGCAGTTATAGTTATATATCAGATTATACTAGCAGCTAAAATACTTTCTGAAAACAAGGCCAAAAAATCAAATACTGGGCCCTGTTCCCAACATCACTCAGCATCCTTTAGATATAAAATGTGCAAACAACAGAGAATCCGGAACCTGCAATTTTTCATGGCAAAGCCAGTGCCTTGACAAGAACAGTTGGCTTTTCTCATGCTCTAAGCACATCAAGTGCACTACCCCTAGTGCAGGAACAGCATCATAAGGAGTTGCTCCTTACCACAGCCTAAACTCAGAGGGCACTCTAATTTAGTAAGAATTTGATTCCCCACAAGGTGCAAGGCAGCCTACAATCCAGCTCTCAGGCAAGTAGCCTAAATACCTACCAGTAGTAAAACACATAAATGTGTTTTAATAAAACATAAATAAAAACCAGTAGTAAAACATCATAAATGTAGATGAAGAACTATTGGTAACTCTGGCTCAGATACCTCACTTCTCTATGGTAAGATTTTGGGTTTTATGTTTCTTCCTGCACTTTTCACTTTTCACTAGAGAAAATTCTGAGAAACCTTGTTCTTCCCCATACATTACATGGGGATGTGTGGTGGCTAAATCAAAATTTTGAAGTGTATCATAGAAACAAGGCAATAAAGTATTTAACCATTTCATTTCTTTAAATCAGTCAGGCACTGTTTGAAAATAAAGCTTCCTAAAGGAAAGTAGCAAATAGTAATATGATAGGCTATCATGCTCATATCTTGCAATACAACATAAAACACTAGCAAAACCAAGTACTTCCACCATTCAAGCTCAAGATCTGTTGAGATCAGAAAGTAAAAAATTGGCTGTATTGCAGGGGAAGATAATAGGTAATTTGCTTACTTTTGAGGGTTCTTATCTTACCTTTCCTAGAAAGGCCATGGCATGAGAGTTTCCAGCATTAGCTGCTTGATTGAAGTACTCAAATGCTCGCTGTAAGGACAAAAACAAATATTTCAGCAAGCTTAACATATGAGTACCTTATCTTACAAATAGAAGATACATGAATAGATAGTTTGCTGAACTATCTCATTTTGCTAGGAATAGACAGCAGTTATCAATCCCATCCAATTTAATCTATGTTACAGTGTTTCCCAAATGTAATCTTAATAGTTAGCAGTAAACTCAACAGTATTCCAAAAGGCGAAGGAAAAAAGCACTTGCTCACAATTTTTTTTCCCCTAAAAACTCTGCACAGAAAGACAGACATCTGAAGCTTCTATTTGGACTTTGCTTGGAGCTGGGACACAATCAGCTTGACAACTCAGCATCTCTGAACCCTTACACAGCAGTCATTTAAGGTATTTTAAGGTGATGGCCATTAAAACATTTCTGGTTGGTAGCTGAGTGAAATAGTCCTCAGGACCCACATCCTCAGCTTTTCATTTTAATCTTCAAGTTTCAGATGAAAAGTTAACTACTGTAAATTCTTTAACAGCAGCTAGGTTGGCTTACATAAGCAGAAATTTTATTTTGTATGGCTACTTAATACCAGTAGTGCTCAAAGTCAGAGTTTTGGCTATGGAAGCATAATATTCTTGCAAATCACAGAGTATCATTTTTAATGCATGCACAGTACATCACGTAGATCTTACTATACATGCAAGGCAAAACCAGTTTCAAATACTACTTGCTGAATATTTGTTTTTTCTTTTGACATAAAACATTCCTTGATTAAGGCAAATTGTCTTAAACTAACTGCATAACAAAGAATCTGTTCATCGTACTAACCAGAGAAAGTACACAGATATTTGAGTTTTATTGAGGAAAGCAGTTGAAGTCATACCAAGCACACTGCAGCCTTTCGCAAACAGAAGTCTGCTTCATTGTGGCCTTCACTAGTGTATGGTCCTTCAAATGCTTCTCCCCCATTCCCTACAAGTGGAACATGAATTGATAATAAACAGAAAGGGTACCTGGTGATTTTGTTCCACTCCTCGTCCTCCATGTAAATGTAACTGTCCAAGGCCAACCTAAAAATTAAGTTGATATTAGAGCCCAAGATGCCACAGTTTGAAGGCTCAAATTTGTCCCGAGGCTCACAAAGCAGTTGTATTTTCCCTATCAGTCTGAAACAAAGTAGAAATTCATCCCAGAAAGCAGTGACTCACTTGCAGCACACTGAAGCCAGGTAAAACACAAGCAATGACAAACTGCAGTTCCCTAGTAACGTCAGTTCTTTTGATCAAGGCTTCTACCACAACATCCAAAACTATCCTTAAACTAGTCTTGCTCATTTCTAATGAATGCCAAGATGCTCTTTCCCAAAATGTGAAAGCTGTAAACTTTTCACACTTGTTCACCACAAAAAAAAAAGCTTCATTTTCTCCCCAAGTTCTACTTAAAACTTATTTAATACAAGTCCCTTCTCCTAAAAGGAAAATAAGTAGTATTTGGCTAGATCTAGCAATCAATTTGATTTAGGAGGAAGAAAAGCTAAAGCTCTAAGGTCTTAGATATTTCATAAAGCCGTTCCTTTAACTCCTGAATACTTCCCCACTCCATCAGGTCAACCTGATTTTACCTGTGCTTGTACATCTCCTTTTTCTGCTAAAAACTGGTAATATTGGATCAAATCTTCTTCCAGCATTCCACTTGCCATTCCTGGATTTTCTACCTCATCTGGTAAGCGAATTCTCTGAACCACAGTGCCACCAGTCAAAGAAATGTCACTAGCAACTGCAGAACAGATGAAGGAAAGTTTCAGATAACTTTGTTCAATAAAAGTTACATTGCAGCCTAATAAGCAAATCTCCACAGAGCTTCAAAATGTTGTTCACAGAGAGAATGAATTACTCTGGGAGTCTTTCAGAAATAAAGATATTAAAGAAACTAAGAAAAAGAATTAAAGACATTAAAATTAAAATGATTTAGCAGCAGACACCTAAATTTAACAGAAGTTTATGTATTTCTGAAGCACTCAAGATCAGAAGTCTAGTAAAGAGAGCTTTACCATGATTAGCTACAAGTCGGTAGTGAGTGAGAGCAGATTCACAACTTTGAAGGACTCCGATCCCAGCCCAATACCGGTAACCCTAGAAGAAAATTATGAAGATATGGTACTACCTGGTGTTCTAGCAACAGATTACGTGCCAAGTTACAAACCGTTTTTCACGGTAACATGATTTAAGCAAGATTTGACAAGGCAGACAAAATGAAGGTCACAAAGACATTCTATCTTAGAAGTAGCTGGCTGATGCCATTAAATAGTAACAAAATATTAACAAAAATTGATATACTTTATATTACTCTGGCAAAAACAAATAAGCAGACTGACACTTATGGGTGAAAACCTAAAGGCCCTTCTACTTAAACACACCGCACTGTCTTAAATTGCGGTGTCAAATAAAACAGGATCTCCAATAAAGATCTCTAGCTTTCATTTCTTATCAGCCTTTAAGAATTACAGATCTGATGCTTCCAGCTTTAAGTCAAAAGAAACACAAATTTACTCCATTTAAATCCATGTATATATATATCCAGCTAAACACAGAGACTTTTCCTTAAGTTAACAATGGACAATGAAAACACCCATCACACGCACGCTAATCTACTACATTTACTTAAATAGAACCATTGGAGTACAAGTCTTCTGTTAAAAGTTTAACAAAAAGTTACATGCAAAACTGAAATTCACTATGAATTTTTACTTACCAAGATCATATGTGCTATCAGATTTCCTCCTAAAGCTCCAAAAGTGTAATACACCAGGGCCTTAAAACAAAACCATTGGTTATTTAACATTTGTGTACATGATAAAATACAAGAGCACTTACAAAATACTTAACTTACCTTAGCTTGACTAGAATTGACTCCTAGACCAGATGCATAAAGAAATCCAAGAGCCTGGAAATAAAAAAGAATTAGTCAGCACATACCTTGAAAAACTCAAGATTTTGCCTGGAATACATACATATAAAGAAGTCATATGACAGCTAAAAGCTCCAACTCCACTTTGGTAACTGCTATATCTATGCCCTTTCCTGCCCTTTTTAAAGGTGAAGCATCTAAATTCTTCATTGCCTAGGACACTGCCATTAGTGTGCTGTGCCAGAATTCACTCTAACAGACTGGACACGAGAATGCACCAGCTACTTTTCTGTAGTAGTGCAGATCCAACAGTTCTGACCATTAAAAATGTGCTAGTTTAATGAGTCCTCAAGGGAAGATCAACAACATCTGTCAGGTCATTTATGTAGGCTATCTACCTCATATGCCAGTGTATGAGACACCGAAACCATAGTGCTCCCCAGAATATTGATTTTTCTGTCCAAGACCCTATTAATTTACCCTTTTGCATGGTCTGTTCTGTTGCAGTTAGTTGCATTTATGACTAAATATAAGTAGTTACACTGTCAAGAGCTGCTTGCCTGAGCTTTTCTCAGAAGTTATTTTTATTCTTAATATTTACATAAATAGTGCTGAACCTATACCATCTGTTACAGCTGTGCGTCTCAACTCAAAAGAAACTAGAACATACAATCAAACATTTAAAATCACAACATCCTAAGACTATTCTAGACAATTTTCCAAGTGCAAAAAGACCTCATGCAAACAGCAATGAATGTAGACCAATAAAACTAAAGTCTGAGCTATGAGACCTCTATAGGAAACACATGTTCCTGCTCTCTAATAAACATCAGCACCCCATCATAAAACCCACATTTTTTCAAGCTGAACATATGAACTTATCAAGTTGTACATATGAAAAACTCTAAAACATTCAAAGACACATGAGAAATGGAATGGCAGGTCACTGAACAGATGCCAGGATTCCCTAGGAGCTCCTCATCTCCTCAGTTATAAACTTGACTATATCTCTGTCTTAAGACACAATTACAGATTGAAAGTCAGAGCATCTGAAATCCCGTACAAACCACAAAAGATTTAATACAGAGATTCAGAGAGGATTTGTTGCCTGGAGTCATCTGTATTTATCTGGTATTGATTATACATTCAATCTAGTTAGTCATACAACAGACAAGAAATTAGGTGACAAAACCACTATACTATTACTAGCAGTTTAACATTTAAGGCTCAAAGAAAACTCCTGTTTCCATTTAGACACAATTTATCCTGTGTTTCCACATATTTTTACTTTGTAAGTGCACAAACCTAGACAGTTCCTCTATACAGTTTTTGCTACTTGTTCCTGCACTCTCAAAGCTAGCACATCTACAAACCAAATGAAGGAAATGATGCAATTAAGAAATGTGAAGGTGATGAGTAGTCAGGTATAGGAATGCTCAGGCATTAGTAACTAAAAACATCTTCTGAGTCAAAGCCTGAACCAAAGATTCCACATTAAGTTTTCAAATAAAATTAATAAGCAGGCTGCTTGCTGTCATATATAACCAGGGAACAGATAAAGACAAAAAAAGGCAAGTTCTTGCACTTACTGTTCTTATCCTGTTCTAGAGATAACCCTTTAAAATTGACCTATCTGAAGAAAAGCTTCCGCAGACCTTAAGGACATACATACCATTTGTCCCTTGGGAGAGCCTTCCTCAGTTAGTTTTTCGAACAGTTCCTTGGATGACTGGATGTTTTGCTTCAGGTAATCCCCAAACAACAAAGCATAAGACACTTTCTCCATTGCCTTGGTATGATTCATGTCAGCTGCTTTCAGAAGATACTGATAAGCTCTTGAAGGAAAAAAGTTTGCTAGTCAGCTTCAACCAAAGCAGCTCCCATGCACAAACTAAAGACACAGGTAAGGTGTTCCGCTCCTGTGTTTTACCAGCTACATTCCACATATCTACATGTATTTACAGCCATTTGTTCCAGACGTAAAGCACCCATGCTCTTCAATAGCTCATAGGATTCACCTAACGGACAAAGCCATTTCATGTTCACTCTATTACACGTGCAAAAGCCTTATGTAGTTTCCCCACTATAAGTTCTACTAAAAGTTTAGAGAGTCAAATTATTGCATTTTTTGCAACAGTGACTTTTAAGTCCTGTGCTAGTACCTAGTAGGATCACTGCTCTGTTTCACTGTATACAAACGCTAGCCTAGGTTCTAGTTCTTAGTCTTTTGTCAGGTGGGATGGAAAACCTCTAGCTGTGCTTTGGTTTTCCCAGTACCTAGAACAGGAAAATGTTTCCTTCTCTCTACAGAAAAGTTTAACGCAGGTATAGTAACATCCTGTGTAACTTACACTAGCAAGCTGGAAACTATTTAATAATTGGAAGTATTAGAGTAGGAAGTAAACTGACCAGAATGAACACTCACTTCATTCTTTCTGTTCTTTTTCATTCCCTCTTCCAAGTGGTATCCTGCTACTTCGTACAATATTAATTACTACAGTTGTAATTGCAACAATTTGGATAATTTGGAGCAATATTCATTAGTACAGATGTAATTACAGCAGTCTGGAGCAAGTTCAATACTATTTTTATGGTGTCTTAGAATGTCAGAAAACAGGAACAAAAACAAAACAGGATAAGAACTGTTTATCTTCCCCACTTAATCACTGAAGTAGAACAAGAACAGGAATGCAAGAAACATTTGTAAAAGGACTTCAGAAAACAGTGACTTGTATCAATTATCTTGTACCGTATTCTTAGTTTTTGACTGTGCAGCAGCTATGTATAACTAGATAACTGCACCACTTTGCATTAAGTCAACATTTGGAGCCACACTACATACTCTTGGAACTACTGAAATCAGTCTTATGCAAAGATAATGTATTTTTGCTAATTTAGAGGAAAGTAAACAAAATTTCTCTGAACGCTTCCAAATTACTATTTTCAATACCATCACTGCATAACTTGATGCTAAGTCCCAGAAACATCAAAACACCTCAGTTGGCCAATAAAACAAAGCGACAAACCATGCTGTCATTCTCTTGTAGGGGGTGGAAGCAATACACTTACTCTTTCTTCTGAGCCTTTTTACTGCTCCCATTAAGGATTTTCATTCCAGTCTGATAAACATCTTCAGCTTCTTGCATCTGTCTTCTCTTATTAGACTGCTCTTCAGCTGAAAAAGAATAAATTAAAAGCTCCAATTACACAGCTTCAGGCTATTCTTTCAATATTTCTATAGGACAAATATAAATGAAAAATATAACCAGAAAAATATTTCTAAAGATCAATAAACAGCACAAGTGACAGCAAAAAGTTATCTGAAACTTTCTCCTCATTTGCTCTCACGTGAGCTTGCCGTCTCTCCTTTCAATGCCCCAAATCAAACCGTGCAAGGAAAAAGCACCTCCCTCAGCAAGGTGTTTCCTGGGAAAAGGCTGCATTTGTGTAACAAGTATAATGGGAACATGGCCAAATTCCTACATTCCTGCAGGAATTTAATGGAGTCCTCCACTGCAAGATTTCCTAGTGAAATCTGCATTATATTCTACTCTTTTCCATTATCTCTATCATGAGAACTTTGCTTTTACAGTAACTTGCATGCCAGAGCATCAAGTGGTCCTTTATGGTCTTTATTTGGGGGGGGGGGAGGGGGGGGAAGCTAGAAGTCCTAGTCATGTACTGAGGGATGTAATCAAACTGAAGTAAATGTTCCTTCAACATTTCTAAAGCTATCCAAATTACTTACTTTCACAGAAGCCCCACTTCTGATCCTGCTTGTAATCATAGGTTGTTGCACACCAAAGCCTGCCATCTTCCCTCCCATCTGCAGTGCACTCTGCATATTCTTTCTCCAGAAAGAAGAAGGGAAAGTGGCAAGGTTCACCATCTGCAGTGCCTCCAATAGCTGTCAAAACTGGAAGATACATACCCAGGAGTAAGATTGCTTTCCTTCAATTCACAAATTAAATCCATACACTATACACAAGAAAGCACCAGAATGCTAGTCTTGCAATTTCCAAGATGCGCATTTCAACTATTTTCTCAGTAGATTTTCTAATTTATGAAACTGGAAAAAGCAATTTTAAAGTGCTACTTGGAAAAAAAATACAATTTATAAAAAATAGGAAACAAAAACAGGTGTGAAGCTTCTTATATTCCTTAATTCTACACAAAGGAATTTTTTTTTTTTTTTTTTTTTTTAGGATAGAAGAGGCAGATCTCATTTGTATTTTGACTATCAAGATAAACTGCCTTTCCTTTCACTTTCTCTTCCCTACATTCCCTTTCACATTCCTTTTCATTACCCACCAAGTGCATTTCATTAACCCTATGCCCCAATGTATTCATGTAACAGAAGCAGTTGTATTGACAAATACACTGTTAAAATTACTAATATATCAGCAAGAAGTATATTGTTCAACTTGTGATTTCAGTCAAAACTTTCTTTACATTATGCCTCCTAATAGTTTTCTATTGCCGCATACACTTATATTGAAAACTTTCACTTTAGCAATCAGGTAACATGGAAAATTAAATTAAGCAGCTGGATTTATCATTTCTCCTGTATCAAAGCTTGAATGTTTCTAATACTGCAATATTTTTAACTATACTTTTTTGAGACTCTTCAAGGCTCAGAAGTTATGCTCCAGTCTTTCTGAGGCATAAGGAAATAATTTTGGGACTAGCTAAGCTTGCTCAAATTGCTCTTCACAATTTGATTCCCTGGCAAATATTCCCCTCCTTCTCCCAGTTAAGCTCTTAAGACAAGGAAAAGTTTTTTGAATGCAGTTTCTGGAAAATTATGTGGTTAGATGCAATTAGCCTGGAACAGTTTTAGACAACTGTCAAACACAATGCACAGAGCCATATTAAGGGTACATGCAACTACCGTTGAAGAGACCTCTTATCACTGTCATTTGAACAAACTCCAGGTCCAAGATACTAATGCTACTAAGAACTTGGAATGCTACCCATTTTGTCTAGCTCCTTGTCTCTTGCAGCAGAAGAATTTAGATGAAAAACACTAAAAAATAAAGCTATAAAATTATTCCTCAAGTCATCCTTCGGGAGTCAGTCAGCTTTGCCTTTCTAAATTCAAAATTCAGCCATAGTGCTCCTCCACACAACTACAAATACTAACTCCTATAGCAACAAAACACTGCTATTACAGGATAAATTGCTGATTACAGTTGTTGTGTTGCGTCCTTAAGGAATGATAAATACATCAAACTAGGTCATATAATTAACAATGAATTAATTTTGTCACAAATTGTGTTTATAAGTAGGGATTTACCTGTCTTGCTACACCTATATCAAGTATATGGTATTCTCACAGGCCCACAAATACCCACATTCCATTCAGTAGTTAAGTTGCAGAACACTCAACTGCAGAATGATTTCCCAAAATGATGCAGAATGATACTGCTAAATGATTTCCCAAAATGGAAAAACGGATGCAGTAGAAATTACCAGCTTTGTGCAACTTTGTGGGCAATTTTCATCAAAAGATGTAGCAATCAAGTTCCAAGCTGACACAGAAAACCCGTAAAATTTTAGTGACTCAGGTCACTAAAAAAGTTTCTTTACATACAAAAATCCTCATGACTAGAAGAACTGACTTTAATTTCAGTCTTTTGTCCTGTTATTAAAAGCCTTAACTATATTAATTCTAAATTATTAAAAAAAATCTCTTCTGTTTAACCTGAAAAATGTGAGTGGAATTTTCATTCAATCTTATCACCATGCTAAGGTTTAATCTCCCTTAATGCAAACCTGTCCCCAGTAGCTCCTTCAGGAGATGCAATATTTGCATCAGAGGTAGATTCTTGCCCTGAGATATAAAGTTCACAGCACAGCTGGCTCTTTAGCAATCCTCCCTCACTCAGAGCACAAGCACCCTTCCCCTTGAAGACTGCATTCTTGAGAAAAACAGTAACTCTCCCATCCACATTATTTATTTCATAATGGATTCTAAAACCTGCACAAAATGCTTGAACTCCTATGGCTTTAGGAAGTCTCTTGCACTATTTTTCACAGGTGTGGTTAAAGATCTTAGAAGCAGTACTACGGAAAAGACATTTGCTGACACCCTTCCAAGGTAAGATAAAAAGTATCTTGAAGTTTGCTTCTGAGGTAGACTGAAGCAAAAAAATAATTAGATACACATGGTGTTTACCTCACTTACTTGGTGGGGGGAGGGAAGAAAAGGTAGTGAGCTACTTTATGGATTTTATGTAGTATTTTCCTGTACAGTACCACACTTCTCTACAACAATATTTAAATCTGTTAACAATTTTTACAACAATACAACAATATTTAAATCTGTTAGCAATTTTTTTAACTAACTGTGTACTAGGTCAGCATTAATAGTAGAATGCTCGTAGAAAATCATGTATAGTCAAGATCCTACTCCTGCTTTCTTTTCACATTCCAGCTCAGCATTGAGACAGATACTGGTAATCTTAATGAAAAATATAATGATATGTTGAAGTTGAAGGTTTACTTTTTATGGACAAGTAAAAAGTAGTTTTTTGGTGCACAGGCTAAGGTACTCAGCTGTGACTACTATTTATCATTAACAGCACATCAAAAAAATATGGAAGTTTAGTTCTAAAACTAGTAAGAAAAAAATCTTATTAGGCTTATCTGGGTAAGTTATGTACAAAACCGTAAGTTTTAAGTATATTAGAAAACTCAGAAGTTTACAAACAATTTAGGTATTGCTCTAAGGCTCCTAAATGCACTGCTGGCAAGTTTCTCTTTGTATTTGGGTTTGTTCCTCTATCAACTGACTCTCTAGGCATACAGCCAACAGGTTGAAACACTGATGCAATTTCTCCTTATACAGCTTCTATATATACACACAAATTAGTATGTACAGATTAACTACTTGTGTTCATCTACATGCTAAAATTAATCACATGTATCTTTCTTGCCGCTTGCTGACAAGCCAGTTACCTGTACTCTGCACTTCTGCTTCTTCCAAATCCTTATTTAACAGGTTTGACATTTCTAGGGAGTTCAGCTCTTCCAGGGAATTCTCTTTTTCCTCCTCTTGACTGTGGAAATTTTCTTCATCATCAGACTGAGAGTCTGATTTTCCTGACTCGAGGAAGATCTGACCTGCTACCACATGTGTTCCTGTGGAGTGGTCCTTGACCTGGTCCTCTGCAGATAAAGTCTGAAGGAAAGCAGACATATTATAATTCAGAAGATTAGGAACTGAACAGCAGGATTTCAAAAGGGGATTTTTTTTTTTTTTTAAAAGATATGCTCACATATAAACACATACTAACATACTAAATTTAATCAAAAGTATCAGAAGTATATGGCTGAGATACCTCTGTCAGCTCCCACTGACTTTTTCTTTCAGTTCCTTGAAGGAGACTATTTTTCAAAGAGACAACACAACATTAATTCTGCTGTTCCACAGAACATTAATGTAACATGAGAACTACAGATTAAACTGTATAAAAATGGATTGTGTCCTGGATTTCAGACTACTGCTCTCACTCCACACACAAAAACAAATAACTTATGCCCTCACCTTTGATTCCAGCGACTCGTCTTGATTTCCCTCTTCATCTATAAGAGATGTTAGAAGTAATTAAAAAGAGTTTATCAAAGTAAATTTCTCAAAAATAAAAAAAAATCTTTAAAAAGTTGAGCTTTAATATGGTACTATTCCTCTAAAATATTCTCTAAGTTAACCAGCACCCTTCAAAAGGGCCTCCTGCAGTTGTCAAGAAAAATCAAAACTGATTCTCTGATCCCCCAACTGATCCTCCTCTTCCTCAAGTTATGTCAATACAACTGTGTCCAGTATTGGAAAAAGCATGTGGAAGATATTTTATTAACCATATAGTCCAAGTAGTTCCAGTTCAACCACCTGTTAGAAATGTAGGCAACAAGTAAAAATGACCCGTGGAAGCTAAGACTTTTAGTCACTAGATCAACTTTAACAAACAGCTTCTATAGTGACCAGGAAGTCACATTAGCACCACCTAGCTCAGTCATTTAAACTGCATTCTTTTTTGAAGAGCAACAGCTCATTTTGTCTGACCTGCATATTCAAACATTTGCACAGAGACTTCACTTGAGAGTTGTGACAAATTGGACTGGGAGAAGTCCTCCTTAACAAATGGTCAAGAGCTCTGTCCCTATTTACTTGACCCTATTCCTCATGTGAATGGGCTAAAACATCTTTGGTTAGACTCTAAATGTGAAAAAAGAAACTGTTAAGGGCTATTAAATAAATCCAAAAAAACAAAAGTGAAAAGGGGAGGGAGAGTTATTTGAGAAATTTATGATAGTGTCTCAACTGTTATACAGAGCTATTTCTCTGATTTTTTTTTTTTTAGTTCCCATACCTTTAGTAGGAATGTCACCTGCTTTAAATAACTAGGTTTGCACTGGCATCATTTACTTAAATTAAAAATGACATTAGAAAGATGCTGGATTCTTTTCTCCCCCCTGCAGAACTCTCACCTAAACAGAAGGTCAAAAAACTGCGTAGCTAAAAGCATAAAAGCTGCCACCATCTTTATTATATTTAGGACTGTCCTCTCCTCTCCCCCCATTCTCAGACTTTGGGTTATGGAATGTCCTATAGCAGCTGATAGGTGTAAAAACCTGTTTTATTTATACAAAGGGCATCTAAACTGGGTACTGGTGCAGTAAACATGGGATATAATATTGTGTCCTCTGATTAGTTTATAAAGACTACCCACACAAATACTGTATGCTAAAAGTTTAGGCAACTCTGCTGACTTTCTGCTTAGTTTGCAGCAAGCTAAACTTGCAGATTTTTCATTTTCACACAAGAAAAGCACCTTACCAGAGATAAATCATCTCTGAAGCAACAAACCACAAGCAGCATTTCATTACCTTCAAGTTTTGAAGATTCTAATGTCATCATAAGGAAACAACTGTGGGTACTTTCAGTGCAAGGGCTCATCGCAGAACCCAGATCCCAGAAAGACTCTTGATCAAGAAGTCATCTCCTTTCCATTATTTGAAATCTAACCTTCGCTTACAAAAAGCTAAGTGGTAAGTGTTGCCTTTAAGCTGTAACAGCATAATAAAAAAACAGGAGGCAACTGGTGAAGGTGAAGCAAATGCAAGTGAATAACTAACTGCTGGCAGTAGAGTCGAGACAAGAGATAACAGTCTGCTAAGCTGGTTGCGAAGCTGAGCAAGTTTAGCTCCCATGAGACACGGGATTAGAAAAGATCTGGAACAGTCATCAGCTGAGCAGCTATAACCTATAGTACCAATAAAAGGTGAAGAGCCTTTCAGAGTCAGTCGCAGCCAACAGGACAGAGCAGCCCAGATGAAACAGGCCCTGAAAACAGCAATGACGACAGCATACGAACAAACACTAATTCGGAGAAATACCAAAAGAGGTCTTAAAGCTAGCTAGGCTGGCTGCATTTCCATAGAGACCACAGTGCTTTTCAGCTTGAGAAATCTAACAGAATGACTGCATGAAGGAAGTTTTACTATTTAACTAGAGCACTTCAAATCATCATGTAACAGCTGCTTTTAAATACATTGAAAGTATTAAAAGTACACACTAAGAGAATATGGAGAATAGACAGTAATCTTCATCTAAAACCAAATGCCATCCCTGCAGTTTCAATGTCTAAAGCTCATCAAGAGATTCAGACTGCCTTTACAGCGTGGGAAAACAGAGTTAAATTACCTAGTAGCTTGTGCATGGCTATTAATATATACAAAGGACTTCTATAGTGGTTGTTACTGTAGAAACAAGCATCTTATTTTTAACAGCTATACTAGCTAGGTGCTATTTTTTTCTTCCTCCAAATCTGGTCAAAATTAGTTCATGTGCCTGATAGTAAGGTCTTCACTGGAAAACCTGAATGGTCTAGAGTTAATTTCAGTTTGCAGATGGCTGACTTTGCAATACAAGACCACACAAAGCCAATTGTAAAACAATACAAAATGTTTGTTTTACCTGCACACATATAGCAAAGAACAATTTTTGTAACTTAATACCCACAGCAAAAGGATTATGCAACTAGGTAGCAAGAAGCATCAGAACAAGCAAAGCTCATTAAATATTTGTTTTTCCTTGAAAGTAAATCAACCTATTTCATTTCTGTTGCATCATTTAAATTCTCTCTGAAGGAACCAGCTTGTTATTAGTAAGTTGTAGGCAAGCCCTAGTCACATAGTTATCTTCAAAACAGAGGTTTCAAAACATAGCACTAAAGCAACAAAATACTGGTTTAACTATGGCTCTTGGGCTTCCTTTCAAGTTGAACAGATGAGTTTGCTGTGATGATTGATAATGTGACTAGAAAAGGGACAGCCTGGTAATGATCTTACAAGCTTTGGTGTAAGATGTTACAGCCTTACATCAAATTGCTGGCTAATATGCACCCACTACTCAAACATGCATCTACTTCAAGAGACAGCTAAGCAAACTACTCAAAGTGTTAAGGCAATCAGTGGAAGGTCACATTTGGGCCTAAAAACAGCTCAAGGCTCAACTGCTGAACAAAATCACAGATAATATGTTTGTGCACCTGCTTCAGAGATTAAAGCTGATAGTTTAATTTGTTTTTCCACAGGCAACTCCAACACACATTTTACCTAGCCTTTTGTCCTGAATTTAAAGATGTCACCAAGATTGCCTAATTCTATAAACAATTGCTGAAAAAAATCAAGTTGGAAACTAATCCCTACCATCTGTTAAACCAACCATTGAGGTATTATGATATATTAAAAGGAAAAAGTAGACAAAATTACTTAGGGCTGAAACAGGCAACTGCTAGAAAAGCTTCATTTATAAGCAATGCTAAAATACACACACTGCTATGTGTCTTGGTGCCCAACTAGGATTCTAGGGCACTGTATAAAGCTAAACACTTTTTCAAGCATCCATCATTCCACATGTAATTAAAAGCAACCTTTCAAATTTATTCATTTTTCCTCAGTTATAAAGACCAGTGGTCAGTATATTTAAACAGAGTAAAAATACTCTTGCAGCCTATGCTAAATAAAAAAAATTCTACCATTTTGGAGAATTACTGTTCTCAAGAGAGGTACAGAGGGAGAGGTAGGAATACAAGCGGCTGTGAAGTTCAGAGACATTCCCAGGTTGTGCAAGTCCAACAGTACCAAAGCTTGAGCTTTGTTGCCATAAAGGAAAAAAAATGAGCTGGAGCACTGTCATTTTACCATGGGATTTAACTTTAGAATGACCACTCACATTCAAAAAATAGCTGCAAATTCAGAAATTGCAGAAAATCTCACAGATCTGATGAATGCCCTATCAGAATACAGATAGTCAGCTTCCTCTCTGTTTTTGCCTCTTTTTCCAGGCTTGAAACACTATTACAACAAAGCAACTAGTAAGGTTTTGCCTGCCCTAGAACATCAGAAAACCTGTAGCATTTGTAGTTATTTCTTTCATTGTTCTTTCTGTACAAAAACAGAGTTACACTGGGTAACAGAACACAGGCTTTTTTATCCTACTGTTTTAGAAGGGGAGGGAAAAAGGAAATCTTCAGAATATCTCCCTGAGATCACCTCATTTTTTTTCCCTCACCTGTCAAATTCAGAAGAGAAATAGCATAGACACTGCTCCTATTACAGAAACCTCCAAGATATGCTCCAACTTAAGTGAAATCCTGATATGCCATCTATTCCACAAGGCTAGTTGCAAAATATCCTTGGCAGCAAGTAAATTGCTCCAGCTACAATCTTTGCAGTGCATTCATTTTAGGGCAAGTACAGGATTAAGATACAGGTCAGCCCTCACCCTGAATACAAATCTCTTCCATCCTCCTTGCAAGAGCTGGCCAGCTATTTACAGGAGTTTTCCTCTGCACCAGCTCTCTTGTAGGAACTGAAACCCCTATCAGACAAGATGGCAGAATATCTTTCAGTTACATGGTAAAAATTTGAAAGGTCAAAGAGTGAACAGTGAGCATGACTCTTGAGAGACTAGCTACAGAATTTTCCTGAAGATAGATGAATGCGCTATCAGATAACAAAAAATAATGAAAATGCATAAAAGTTTCCTATTACTGAAGTGAGCTAGGGAATGTAGAATACAAACTAAGAATTGCTTCCTCTGCTCAGTCGGCTTGAAGGAACTTCCACCTCCCTAGTCCTGCAAGCAAGCAAGAAACTAGGAATCAAGTAATATCTGCAAGTGGCAGCAAGAGAAGCCCTTCTGTCGATATTTGTAACAAAATCACCACACAAAAAGCAGAAGGCCACCGCTGCCTTGCTAAACAGGAGCTTTGGCCAGAACAGGAGCAGTCAGTGTCTTCGAGCTGCTTTTGCCCCACAGTGCCCTTCATGTTCATGCACCAGGTCCTGCTCAATGATTCTAGACAGATATGAGCAGAAAAGGCCTTTCAAAAAGCAGGACACTCAGCACCTACCCCTAGATACTGATGAACAGTGTTATTGCAAGGTAACAAGTATTGAGTTTGGCAAGGGCAGCTAATGCTTCATGCACTGCGCCGTGTGCCTTCTTTGGGAACATCCATTGTACTAGTTCAGCTGGTTCGGAACACAGGATTTTTTTTTTTTTTTTTTTTTTTTTTTAAGGCAGAACGAAGCTATGAGAACCTCAGGCTCACAAACACAGCTTGGATAGGGAAGAGCAATCAGGTCAGAACAGCTCTACTCTACATGCTAAGAAGAGCCACTGATGGGACTTAATTCAGTAAACAACACCCCTATTGTTACTGAACTTCCATACACATAACAGATGGCTTACATGACATGAACAGTCTCATCTCACCTCAGTATTTCTCCTTATGTAAGCTATGAACACCACACAGTCAGCATCTAGCTTCACCAAACTTTATGTGTCTTTACTACATTTTTCTAAGTGCCCCACTAGATAATACCATTTATCAAGTTAAAATAACTGAGCTTGCTTTTTAATAAAGATTTAGTTAGTAAAGAGTAGTTTAATAGTAACCCGACTTAAAAATTAGCTTCCTACTAAACATATGAAAACAACCCCCAAAACACAGTGTCATCTTTGGAGTTAAGTTCTAACACCTTGAAACACTAAGAACCTAGAAGAGCACTGCACTGAGCATTTCATAAAACTGCCCACCAAAGGAGCACGCCCTGACTTAGCTCTGTGTAACTAAACACGCTGAACCCCCCCCACTCCCACGGAGGCAAAAAAGAGAGTGGAAGAGAGGCAGGTAAGGGAAGAAGCTGATGAGAACATGAGAAGAAAAACTCATCTGTAGAGAAGCAAGGAAAACAGAAGTGGCATGAAGGTGATACAGGCAAGGCCCAGAAGTGCTCTACACAGGCCTGCATGGGAAGCTGGGTCTGATTCCGTTAACACCACCAGTCTTTAACCGCTCGGCTAGAAGAGTCACACGGGGGAGACCAAAGTGGCGCCAGCGCGAGGCTCCCGTCTTGGGGCTATTCGCGCTCGCCGCGCCCCGAGCGCTCCCGCAGACACCCCCGCAGCTGGCGGCACCGCCGGCCGCCCCCGGACACGCACCTGGCGCGGGAACCACCG
>VZSV01000014.1:977988-1024574 GCA_013398735.1 Nothocercus julius
GGTCTCGCGAGATGAGAGCGGGCGGCGCCACGTGGCGCGCAGAGGAGGCGCGAGCGGGCGGCGTTGGCGTCTCTGCGGGTCGCTGGTGAGAAATGCAGCGGGAAGGGATTTGGTTTTTCTCTTCTCCTCCTTCTTAAGTTTGTTAACTGCCTTCTAAATCAGAAAGCTAGTGGTGTTCTATGGTGAGTGAGTATGAGTTAATTTGGAGTATGGGGTATTCCAGGAGCTTGGTAATTATTTTGCTGTCTTTCTATTTATGCTTGCACCAGCCATAAAGGTCCTTTTTTTTTCTTCTTAATATAGTGTATTTTATTCTGTAAAGTTTCAAAGAATGCTTTTGTAAGTCTTTTTTTTCCCCTTGTGTATTGTTTTTTTTCATTTTGTGCTAAAATGTGCTCTTCATGTGCATCTTGGAAGAATCTATTCCATAGGTTTAGACTGAGAAACAGGTTATAACAACTCTCTAAGAAATGAGGTAAACAGCAAGGATTCACTTTTTTTTTCCTCTGTATATTTTAGGTATAACTTGCTTAAGTGTTGTATTCTTTTAAGTGTTGTTATCTCACATGACTTGTCACTAGGCTTTTGGATGGAGGCTGTTATGGTGCAGCCTAGTAGAATGGAACGTATAGAATTTTATGGAGTGATATAGTTTTCTCATTTCATGGGCAGGTGAACCAAGGTGTGTGACTTAAGTTCTAAGTAGTTTAGTCATGTGCTTAACAACTTGATGGAAGCTTCTAGCAATGTGATTTGTCTCCCCTTTCTATTTTGTGGCTGCACATTTTTTTTCTCTCTTGTAGCAAAGCTCCTTTTTACCTGCATTTCAGAAACTTCCTTTTATGATTCTTTACGTGCAACTATAGAAGTTAAGGAAGTGTAAAGCTTATTCAGATGCATTTCTGTTATTTTGTAGCTCTTGTGCCCTCGAGCAATCTCTCTCTCCTGTTACTGTATCACGATAATCTTGTTTATCTCTTTCAGCTGCCGTGTTCAGGTGGATCCTTTTCCAGACCTCCTGAGCAGTTTCCTGAGCCCATCCATCAGTGATCAAGCAGTTCTGCTCTTTGTTATTGTCCCCTTTCTAGCCTGCTTGTTAATGTTGGTGCGCCTCTGTGTTTGCTTTGTAGCTGTGTTGCTTATTTCTATTTCACAAAATAGCCCAAGCTAGATAGCATAAAGAATGAGCTGCCGTTTTTGTATTCCACATGCCTCTGCAGTGATACATAGGAAATAAATACTTTTGCACGTTTCAACTGCCTGAATCGTGGTGTGTGTAGCTTTTTGTGTGTTCTGGTTTTACTTTTGCTTTTTAGTTACTGTTATTGCTTGCCTTTTTGCTGCTCTCTTTCTAGGGGAGTGCTCCAGTTATCTTCAGTGAGATTTCCTATAGGAAATAATGAAGCCTGAGTATTGCCTGTTTTCCAGACTTGTAATGTTATGGTCCCAGGGCCACGAGTGAGTTACTTGTATAGATCTCTTAAGTCTCTGAATTGTGCTGAGAAGAACTGATGGGTGGGAGCCTTTTGGCAAGGGCAGCTGGTGTGTGCTGGAGTTAAAAGTGATATTACCCTGGTGACCCTGGGCTATTGGCCCTGTTGTTAAGTGCCAACGAACAGCAAAATACAAAGGAGCTTCCAGTGTGTTACAGCACAACAAGTGCAGCCTACTCTGCAGAGGTAAAGCAGAGTGACATCAGGTCAGTCTATGTGCAGATCTAGTGAAAGCACAGCAGTTAACAAATACTTAAGATACAGTTTTATTTAGAAGAAAGTCTTATGCTTAAAGTTTAACTGAAAATCAGAAGAAATAGTCTGTTCCTTTTTCCTAACTCTTACATATATGTGTGAATTCAGGTACTTGAGGTAAATTTATATAGGTATTTTGCATTGTTTCCTGAGAGCTCTCTTGAGTTATAGTGTAAACACTTTAGGAAAGGAATAATTTTACAACAAACAGCTTGCTGTAGTGACATCTCTAATGGCCTATTAAATCTAATGCTATTTGCAACTTAAATTTTTAAGTGCTACTTTATGAATGTAGCAGCATCTGTATTAATTTATTTTCTAGAGTCATCTGAAATGCTTTAAAATAGGAAAAGCTCAAAGGAACTAAGAGGCCTCAGAGTTAAATAAGTAGTTAGTGAAACAAGGGGGGTGGGGTTGGAGGTAAGTGGGACCTGGGCTTTGTGTTTTTCTTTCCAAGCTGGTAAATTCCCCCTTGATGCTGCCTGTGAGTCCAGGACTAGGATGATTGCTGTGGCCAGACAGTATGTCAGGGAGCAGCTGAAGATGCATATGGGATGTTCATTATGGAAGTGGTGTGGCTGGTCACTGTTTAGCATCAGCAGATCTGTGCTCGGAGGTGCTGGTGGGAAAGTGAAATCAAGAGGAATGAAGAGGTCTTTGAGAATATATCTAATTGTGTCTGTTTAAATTCAGTATTGGCATTCTATCAACTCCTGGCTGCCTACTTTGTGTTTACAGAAGTGTTGTGGCAATAGTGCCTTTTCTGTATTTGGCAGAATATGTTGGGCTTTTTTAATATCACATCTGGGTTGTGAAAATCAATGTTAAGTTTACTAAAAGCAATTAAGCAGGAATTTCTGATCAAACATTTGAGTTTTGAATGAAAACAGGACTGTTATTGGGGAAATGGCTTAGTGATGAAATGTCAAGACTTTTCTCTGGTAGTTTAGCTACTCCTATGTTATCTGTAGGCCTTGGTGTTACAAGTGTAAGCTATGAAGTGAGATACTCTTGCATGCAATTTAAAGCCCTTCACCATACAGCATATGAATGAACTGTGGTTGAATTTATACAGAATTTATGGCATTCATGAATTTATGGTGACTAGTACACAGTTAAGTGACTTCATTTTCACTATATATTGCTTGTATGTTATGAGAAGACAATTTCACATACCCTACCTCCCCAAAAGTCTTATGAGAGAAGTAAAAAGATGGCAGATGGAATTTTATGAATAACTAAGCAAATAACGAATAGCTATGTCCACATCTTTACTGCTCTGTTCAGTTCTAAAGGATATAAAAAAACTTTAATGGAAGGAAGACATGGGTGTCAGCAATGATCAGAAAGATGGAACAGCTTCAGTGTGTGTGTGTGTGTGTGGGGGGGGAAAACAAATGAACTAAACTCGTCTTGGAAAAGAGGCAGTTGAACAGGTACGTTCAAGGTATGTAAAACCATAAGTGTGGAGAAGAAGGAATTTGCACCACATTCCTAATGTAGGAACGCAGCAGGTACCCAAAGAAATAATCAGCAAGGTTGAAACTAAAGAAAGTCCTTTTTCGTATGATGTTGAATTAAGAAAACTATCTGTGGCTTCTTGTGGCAGAATATGAAGTTTGTAAAGAACAGATCTGTGGTTATTAATCTTGAAAGCATGGATGTGTCATCATGAATAACCTATTTATGGTTAAATATGGTTAGCAAAAAAAAAAATTTGTTCTTAAAGCTGGAAGAGACCAGTGGCAGTGCTGTTTTCCTTTATTATCCTTTATTACTTAGACATTCTCTTTAAGCTGTTGCTGAAGATATTGATGTTGTTTACCTCAGTGGACAACTGATTTCATAGTATGTTTTTCCGTGTGTTTGTATATTCTCAGTGTGCCACTATTCCACATGATTTTACTTGTCAGGTGCAAATTTTAACACTGCCAAACTGTGTCCACATAACATAGACTGGGCAACTGAAGTCAACATAAGTAACATGATCGATGTTCAATGTCAAATCAGGAAGTAAAAACATGCTGATGAATTGCATTTTTAATGTTAAGTCCTTTACCATAAATTTCCTAAAAGAACCAGGCAGTAGAGATGAATAAAAAAAACAAGTTATCTGGTTCAACTGAGATGGTAGGTCTTGCTTGCAGGATCACTTTGCAAGTCCCTCAGAAGAGGAGGGCAGGGGCTTCCTATAGTTGCTTGAGCTGATTATTAGGGGAGCTTTCTGCTGGTGAGTGGAACTTTCCCACTGATGAGTTTTCAGGTTGGAATGGAAATTAATTATGGCAATAGAAGCAGGGAAATAAGTCCATTGCTTGAAAGGAATTTTGTGTCTGGATCTATTTTATGCATTTATTCCTACAGTGGAGTTTCATTGGATTTTTAAATTAGTGTGTTTTAAATGAAAGTAAAGTTGATCTTTGGGTGTAGAAATGGCTTCCCTGGTGAAATGCAACAACTTTTTGTGTTTTTTGGCACAGTACCCTAGTTCCATGTTGCCTGTGAAAGGAAGAAATCAAGGGCACAGTACCCTAGTTCCATGTTGCCTGTGAAAGGAAGAAATCAAGAACAGTAAATGTTACTGACCTGCTACGTGTGCTTTGGGGGGCACGGGAGTGAGGAGGGCTGAGAGGCACCACTGTTAGCCTATAAACTAACAGAACTTGAGTGCCATAAACCTGAAGTTGATGAAAGCCGCAGTGTTGCTCAGGAAACTGGTCTTAGTAATACTGAATTGGGGCTGGCAAATTTCTTGAGTCTAGTCCTGTCCCTGTGTAAAACTTGTGCAGCTGTGCAAGTGGGAGCTGGGATCAGCATTATAATCATCTCCTGGGTAGCTGGAGTTGAGAGGAATTTTGTAGTGAAATGTAGTTAACAGGCACTGATCCATGTTGTGGACTGTGCTACAGATGCAAAACCTCTTTCAGTTACTGTTGCAGATAATATTTGTGATGTATAGATCTTGAGCATAACCAAAGCTGACTGTGTACTTTTTGCAGGCCTTAAATATAAGTGCTCAAATGAGCTTTTGCTGAGACCAGCTGCCAAAAGTAATGTGACAGGAGATTCAGAAGTTGTGATGCTCCCCAGGCGTAACTGATATCACTTTTACTTTTTTGGCCCTGTAGAATGGCTTATAATGTGTTGTCAAGCTTTTTTCTACAATTTCTGTGGTTAGAAGCTTAGAAATATACTGATGTAGTCACAGGCCTTCATCAGCTGGAGCTTTATTATATACAATTAATATCTTCACATTAATGTCTTTGTGTCCTGATTAGTCAGGGATGCGTTAGAGTTCTGAAAAAAGTTGTGGTGAAAAAGACACAGAAAAGCTTGAGTCAAACTTCCTGGCTTACGTTCCCAATATTTTTATTTTTTGCTAGTCAAGTAAATACAAGGTGCCAAATTATTAGTACAGCTATATGGGAAAGGATATTCTGCATGTGCTTGTAAAAGATGTACAGGACCATAACTGGCAGAGCATAAGTTGTCAGTAGTGGTTCTGGCCATTGATGTACAGAAATGAATTATGAAGCAGTTTGATTTGCACTGAGTTATCAACTTTAAGGAGCTCTGTATTGTACCCTGTTCCATATTATATACAGTGATATGTGTGTGAGTTCCTTAAGGCTGAGCTGCCCTTCTGCTGCCCCATGTAATAAGGAAAGCTTTATTCCTTTTATACCTCAGGAAAGAGATCCTCTATCTCTGGGATAAGGTAGGGAAGGGTTGTTTAATTCCTTTTCACTTAAAGCAGTTCAGCTGGCCTGTGAATAAGGTAAATAATACACACTGCTTTTGCCTGCTGGAGAATTACATTTGTTTAATGCAAGGGGTCTTTAGATTTTTTGCAGGAAGAGTCTGTGTCTGACTAAATGTTCTCTTGGGACAGTGTTCTCTTGGGTGTTAGTGTGATGGGTTTGCTGCCAGTTTGGTCGCAGTTTCTATCTGCTAAGCTCTTCAGTAACCATCAGTACCTACAGCAGATGTGGTGAAACTCGCTGTCTGTGTTAACAGTTTTGGTGCACCGAACCCCAAACTGAATGGGGTAAAGATCCAGCTATTCAGTTGTTACAGCAGGAACCACTGCACCCTGACTTCCAGAGGAACTTCTGCTGTGAGGAGGATTTTGTTACATCAGCTGCTCTTGCTGCATGTGTCAGTCTTCACCACTAGTAACTTGGCATGTTTTTTCAGTAGTTCAAGTTCTAAACATTCAAATTAATTTTAAACTATTTCAGACTCACTTGGGTGTAAATTGGATTTGTACTGAATAATGGATGATCCTCCGTACTTAAATTTTCACTTCAATTTCCTGTTAGATGCAAACCTAAAATTTAATCCAAATGTCTCAGATTATAAATGTTGTGAAAGTAGGATGCCACATAGACAATATGAAGGTGCTTCCTATTGCATTTTTGCTTTAACATACCTGCTTTCCCACCCCTGGAGCCCCTGTGTAACCTGCTTGCTGGGGCTGTACTCACCCTGGGGGCTTGTGTGCTGTTTGGAGTAGCCTTCACCCACTAGATGGTGCTGCAGCATTTTCCTTGACCTGCCTGCTGGGGCTGGAAAAGTGCGGGTTATGTGAGCATGTTTTGGTAGGGGCTTCACAAGCCCTCAAGTAGAAATCTGCTCTTTAATGGCAGCAGGAAGGTGCTAGCAGGAGAGTTCTAGAAAGAATAGTCAGATGGCTATCGAGGCTTCCTTTTGTTGCTGAACCAAAGCTTACTGCTAGAGCAGTATTCAGTGGAGCAGTATTTAAATCTGTAAGTACCACATAAGAAATTTTGCTTTGCAGAATTTCCTGAGTACAGTAAATAAGGTGCAGCACGATTGTGAACAATTTGTGCAGAATAACAGCAGTTCCCAGCATGAAAACAAATAAGATTCTGACTTAAAAATTTTTGAATTCCTAAACATGTTTGAAACTTCTCTTGCTTCAATTTTTCTGGGAATGGGTGGTATTTGTATCAGACATGGCAATGTGGTTTTTACATGTTTTTTACATTGACTTTTTTTGAATCTAGATAAGATTAGCTTTTTTTTTTTCCCTGGGAGTTTTTATTTAACTTTGAGCATCTGTGTCTGAGCATTTTTTTTAAGAACAAACTTTACTGATTTTTGAACTGAAAATATTTACCAAATCAATCTGGACTTTTTTTTCTGTGTTACGTTTATGTAATGCATAGTTATTTAGACTAATTAGGTAATTTAAAACTTGTCTTTCAGGATTCTTGGCCATTTAGCTTAAGCTTCATGTTACAAATCGGGTCCAATTTCCACTTTGTAATGATGGTAGTGGTTTGTGATGCTTTTTACATCATCTGTATTTCTGTAGCTGGTGGTTTATTGGTGGCTAAACTGAGGCAGAATATTGTAAGGAAGAAATGGTTCAGAATCCAACCTGCACTGTATCCTATAAAGGAAGCACTCCAGTTCCTTAAGAAGCTGGCTACAGTGAAATGTCAGTGTGTCCTGCTCCTTTATACACAGAAGAACTAAGTGAGCTGTTCGAGCATTTGTCTGTTTTCTTCATGCAGCTTTAGTATGTACTTGGTTTATGTCCTTGAAGGAACTGATACTGCATTTACCCACCTGTTCTAGCAGTGTGGGATATCCGCTTATACTGGGAGCAAAATTTTGGGTTACTAAGATTGCTTTTCATTTTCAGATTTAACACCATTTATCTCAGATAACTGTTTTGGATATTTTTTTTTAAGCTCTGTAATTAGGATAGTTAATCATGCCAGTGCTTCATAAGGAAAGGAAAAATCCTGCACAACTTCTTGCAACAGTAAGAGGTTGGATGAATGATACAAATTGATTAGAATGTGTAAATATGTATAATTCTTACATAGTCTGTAAGTGTTGGGCTCTTATAGGAAGAGAACAAGACAACAAAACAGTACAATTCTGCGGAGACTGCCTTTATATGTGTGTATATCATTGCATATGAATGGATGCCTGCAGCCACTTTAGTACTTTTTCTGTCTCCTAAAGAGGAAGAGAAGTTGGCAAAAGATCTTGAGAGTTTTAGGAGACTGAGCTCTAATCTCAATGTACTGTTTTATTCATTTATTCTCCGGAACATTTGATGTTTATTCTCCTGAACAATGAGGTGAAGATGGTGGCTGGTATTTTTTGCTGTTTTTCTCAAGAGGAACAACAGTTCAGACTGGAGTTTTCTTGGACATGAGTATTGTAATATTATATAAAAATGAAAAATGGCATTGTGAACAGCCTTGATGAAATGCAGACCCATGTAATTAAATGACTACAACTGTTCTGTTAAAGGAGAATGTCTCACCTTTTTCTGCATCTAAGGGGCTAAAGCCACTTCAGTCTGTGGATATTCACCATGCTGAAAGTTCATGCCTGAATAATTCTGTAAGCTGCTATTTTTCTCCTAAATTCAAATTTTCCCAAAGCTTGTAGAGAAATAACTTGGCTTAAGGATTTGTTGTTTAATTTGTTATAAAAATTACTGAACTAAGCCTTGGCTTCATGCTTAGAAACTAGAAGTGGCTTTTGTATATGGTCCAACCAGCTAACCTTTATGTGTAACATCTATATGGCAGGAGCCAACATTGAGTTACTGGATAAACTCTTAAGATCAGAAGCCCCTACCCTTCCTTTCTAAGGGAAATACCAAAAGGTATTAGTTTCATAATTAAACACTGATCAAACTACTGAGCAGATACCACTTCTTCCTAAAGTCTACCTTCTGAGTAGAATGAGTAGAATTAGTTTAAGATGACAGCATTGGGAAGACTTGTGATCCATAAATAATCTTGAGGACGCATTATTGCTATAAACTATCTCAGACTTTAAAGACTTCATAGCACTAATAAAGCAGGTGATGTAACTTTTTTCCTCAAGGCTGATGTTTTTACTTTTATTGTGACCAGAAAAGGAAATAAGAAACCTGACTTTTCCAAGTGGAGTATTGTTGAAGTGAATTACAAATGATAGACCTTTCTCCTGATGTTTAGGACTGCTACAGATCTGAGCTCACTGAGATGTTTTTCATGATGGGAAAGCATCACTTAGCAAGAACTGTGACAATTAGCATAGTACCAGTAAAAGCATCTGCCTTGGAGGTTTAGTAATGGGCTATAGCACCTTTTAATTAGAGGTCACTAGCTTGAATTGAGCTCTGGGGCTGCGGTTGGTATCCTTTGGTTTGCAGGTCTGAAATGAGTTTCAGGCTGGAATTGCAATATTAATAATCTATAACCAAATTTTTGCACTTAACTGTTAATGATTTACAACCAAATCTTGTTGTTCTTAAGAAAATTATTGTTGTTAGTATATGTGTATATAGTATATGCAATTAATTTCTCTGAATGGACAATAAAATGTTTATGAAATCTCCTCCTAGCTATCAGCAGGGGAGAAGAGGACTGATCATTTGTGCTGACTGACCTTTTTGAGATAGCTGGTATCATTAATGCAGAGAGCTTCATCCTGCAAGAGGTTGGCTGTTTTCTCAATCTAAGCTTGAACTCTGTGCTTTATCTTTAGACATGTGGATAGTCTTCCAGAAATATGTCATGTTGGTTGTATTTAACATTGAAATACATACTTTGAATGCTTTGAGTCAGGTTTCATATAAAGAAGGCAATTGTGAGGATAATTAAGGTATTAAATGAGAAACAATGGAATCAATGCTTATCTGGTTGCCTGTTTTGGGGATCTGTGGTGTCTGGCTTGTAGCCTTCTGATTCCAAGACAGCAAAATCCCTTCAACTTCTAGGTGTCTTTTTAATCTTCCAGTACTTGATAGACCTTTTATCTCACTACTTCAATGCATAATATCAACAAGCATTTCTGTTTCAGCATCTGGGGTTTAAAGAATGTTGACCTTTTTTTGCTATCTTTATTTTTTCTTGACGTACAGAAATGAATTATGAAGCAGTTTGATTTGCACTGAGTTATCAATTTTAAGGAGCTCTGTATTGTAGCCTGTTCCAAACTATGTACAGTGATATTATTCCAGAGAATCAGTATTAACAGGAGTGGGATATATTTCCATCAGGTTGTCTTTTTTCCTCTTTCTCTTGCAGAGGAAAATGCTCAAAGTAATCCTTTTTCAGTTGCCAGAAATGAGAATTACAAGCTGAGCAATTTTCAAGAGGCTTTTCATAACTTTCTAAAATGTTCTACAGAATTGCAGCGTTCATCTCAACATCTCAATAGTTATCGCCTATACACAGCTTCTCCTTTCAGTCTGACAGAAGTGCCGTAGGCTGGGACAACACCAGAAGTATGACCGTGCCTATTGGAATGGCTGGTGGTTAGAGATTGTCCGCTCTAACACAGCTTAGTGTGGGTGAACTACCTAGCCCTGCTAGGGTTATTTCAGCGCAGCAGCCTGCAGCCTGAAGTGGACCAATATCTGCTACTTCTTGGGAGGCTGCATTAGCTTTTGAGCTCCAGGTACTTCTGGTAGTTTAAGCGTTAAAGCCAATGTTGGTGACCTTGTACTATAATTTGAAGATGCATCTGCCTAGCTTCTCAGTAACCACAGCAGTGGAAAATGTGGGCTTCTGGTTGGTTTACAGACTTGGAATGTGACTCTTTAGTTTATTTTCAAATTTTTTCTCCATTTTCTGTAGTTAGACATACTCTTCTTCTCTCTGCTTAGGTAAGTGTGCCTTTGGGCTATAAACAAGCCCAAAGAGATTGTTTATTTCCTTCCAAAAATTAAGCAATTTGCCTCTTGAAGTCAATTGCCTTGGTTCAACATGTCTGGGTTTGCAGCAGAAGGTGGAGAGTCTTTTCATATTCCTTTGGCTTCACTGAGAATGGGCTGATGTGACCTTACAGGACTGGTGGTTAGGAAAACTACTCTTAAGTTCCTCCATTTCTGAGTCTTTGAGTTTTCTAAAATCTGAATGCCCCAATAGTGTTTTTTAATCATAGCAGAAAATCTTCAGTGCGTACATCTTAAGATGAGCAAGAGGAGTAGGCCTGTTGCTTGCAGCAGGGGCTCACCTGATTGCCTGTGACTTCTGTGATGCCCCCAAGCTCTGTCTTGGGGTTCTCTGAGGGTCTGCATCAAAGAACACTGACAAAAGCAGCTTTGTGGGGCTTGCCATCTTACCCCATCCACAGCCTCCTTCTGAAGAGATAAATTTCTAATTTAGAGAAGGGATACATCCTCTGGACAAGGCCTTAGGAGATGCTCTCTTGGGAAATAAAGCTATTTTCAAATGATTGAGAAAAGGGACAAATGAGACAAAGGACTAAATTTAACCTATCTCTGGGAGTACCTACTAAATTCTTCTTTATCTGTTTTTACTTCTGTGTTTTAAATGGCAGATGGAGTAATGAGTTGACATGTTTCAGTAAAATTCTCTGGCTTATGTTTTTGTTACAGGAGTAGTCTCTTATACTAAGGTCTTGGGGAGAGAACCTCCTGTAAATCCTGAGATAATTAAAGTTAACTTCAGAAATTTGTAGCTCTGCATCAAGTTAGCTTTTATCTAGTTATGCATCAGAAACAAGTATCTAATTTGTTTGATTACAGGACTGTCATTGTGAACTCTGAATCTGTAGCCATAATGTGAGAACTGATGTGGGTTAGAAGCAATTGCTTATTTGGAGAATTATTAATAGCAAACATCTGTAAAAATGTCGTGGTCTTCACAGACTCTTTGAACAGAAAGCGCTACATTTGGAGACTAAATTGTTCTTGGTGAATTGCTGTCCAAGCTTTTCTAGTAAGTGATCTTGTGTATTGGTGTTCGATGCCTGAAACAGAAGGGCCTGGCCCTCTGCCATGGCCTCCTTTGGATTCATGTGCTGTTGAGCTTTCCCTTAGCAGGCATCCCTGGCAAGCACAAGGATGGGCAGTACTTGGTTACCTTTTTTCACTTCTTTTTCTTCTCCTAGAGTCAAGCTACCACCCAGAAACCAGTGATCATACATTTTTAGTATAATTTTAAATGTCAATTGTTAATTTTCTTTGAATAGTTACATCAAGAAAGCTACTTTTTGACTTTTTTTTTTCTTCCCCCAGTAATTCTTGTCATTGCAGGAGCTTGTTTTTGATCTTGGCTTTGTCTCATAGAGAAACTTCAGTAGGCAATCATGGCAGAGTGTGGGTTGGAATATTAAAATCAGATCTTCATTCTGAGAATATGATGCATGGCTAAATCTCCCTGAAGTACCGGTGTGCAATAACTGTGTTGCTGCTGTTGTCACATGATAGATGTTGTTAGGGATTTGCTGAGTGAACAGTTAAACCATCAGAGAAGATGAGGGCTGTTCTGTGACTGTGTTCAGGCACAGTCCTTGTGGGCTGGAAGGATTTATCTAGATAGCAACATCAGACCTAGGTGCTTATGAACTTAAGTAAGTGCTTGTTAATATGTAAAACTTAAATCAGCTGCCCAAGTTGTCTGCTCTCAATGTAATCATCAGGAGGCACTTCAAGGGTTTTGGCAGATGTGGCTCAGGCTAAATTAAAGTAGGAAAAATGTCCCTTAGATAAAATAAACTTGTTTATTGATTTGTGCAGAAAACAAGGTACTGTTTACTTGACTTTGGTGTGTAGTTAAACAAAAACACAGTTGAGCGCTTTGCTGAATAAGGGCTAATAGAAAATATTTCTAAGAAATAAGCAGTAACTGAAGGCAATAAAAAGTTTTGTTAATTTGAAGGTTCTTATATACTGTGAAACTTTTATACTCTGTAAATAAAATGGTAATCCAGCAGCAAATCCAGTCAGAGATAAATCAAGTGATTGACTTCTGTAGGCTATAGGAGAATACGTTAAAATTGAGTGTAATTTCTCTTAAGTGCATTTCCCCTTGATCTGTTGAAAATTTATTCTCTGTAGTATTGAATCCCAAGTGGATGGTGAAATTAGTGTGAATAACCTCCTGAAGACAAGTTAAAGCTTTGTCCACTGGGGTGCTTATAATGGGGGTTGTGAAAACATTAGAGAATTAATTGCTGTTCTTAAAACATGGTTTATCCTGTAATGCAGATGATTCTGAATACAACTTTGGAGCTCATGGAGGGGAAAATCCATGTTTTCCTTAATTCTTGTTGAAAATGCTGTGTACTTTATTGGGATAGTTTAAAAAAGCCCCTCTCATCCACCTTTTGTGGGGAGTGGCAGTAGATCCATCAGCAATAGGAAGACCTATCAAGTCTGGAATTAGATTTAGTTGAACTGTGTTAGTCTTGAGTTATTCCAAAGAGAATAAAATTGTCCCTTATATCTGAAGGAAGCATCAGAATGTTGTGAGCAGATTCATCTAACTTTTCTGGTTCATTGCTACTAAGCTTTTCTGTTCCTCTAAATTTTAGTTTAATGATTGTTCATCACTTGTAGTCCTTCAATTTGGTATATGAAGTGAACTTCATACACCAGATATACATCACAGTAATATCAGCAGGAAGAAAGCAGATAGTGGACTATGCAGAAAGCTTAAGTATTTAATGTCTTTTTGACTTTGTTGTCTTGTTTTCTACCCTGCCCCATCACCATTGTTAGATGTGACCAGATCACTGAAATGCCTTTCGGAAAGGAGGTAATTCGAGGCCCCATCTGAGTTGTAGGGAAGATGTCAGGAGCTGATAAAATTGACTCTAATGTTATTCAGGAGGCTATACAAAGCATCTGCTTAACTATAAATGATCATCTTTAAGAACTAAGAGAAGATGGAATTAGTTTCCAGAGAACTGTAAGTAGTAAATACTGTACTAGTCTAGGTTCCAGAGAACTGGTAGTAGTAAGTAGTATACTAGTCTAGAAAGAGGGCCAAGGGGCATGTCTGCTTAACCTTGATAGAAAGTGAGTCAAAGCAACAAGCTGAAAGTTCATAAACATATAGGGTATAACAGGGCAATGTGAAATACCCCGTACTGGTATGGCAAAGTCTAATCTTTGCAAGTCTACCTACTTGTTGTCTTGCCAAGAGTGGCCCTCTTGGTAAGAAGGATATCAATAAATGATTTCTCTTAATATTCATGAAAATACAGAGCAAGGCTTTTGATAACTTGAGGGAAACACCTGTAGTTTGAAACTGAGTTAACTTCTGAATCAATTTTCCAAGCCATTCCCTAGTTCATTTGGAAGGCACAAGGTCCCTTGGCTAGCATTTCAGGCCATCATTCAAAGATCTCAAACTCAAGAGAACTCATTCATTGATTTCCCTCTTAACATGGAAGGGAAGTTTTTTCCCCCTAAAGTAAGGACACAAGTTTTGGGTAGCTCATGTGTTGAGCTCCAGATAAGAACTAACACTGATTTCCTGACTTTAACAAGAAATGCAGTTAAACATAGAAGCAAAATTCTGTTTTGTTTCATCTTACCTTCTTCTGCTGTAGAGCTTGCTGACTAGAGGCTCATCACCCTTGGTGCTCTGAGCTTCCTATTTTTTTTTTTTTCCTGTGCTTTAACACAGAGCATCAGTGTTGTTCTGTAGTATTTTCTTACACTATCTACCCAGTCTAGCATTATTCTGCTCTCTAATCTGTCCTCTGCTAGGCAAAAAGTGTTGTGTTGGTGTGTGNATCAACAGGTTGTCATAACTTTTCATCTCTCTGGCTGCCTGGTCTGAAAAACTAAAGCAGTGTAATGAGTTCAGGAAGACTCATCTCTTTGTGTAGTGGCTAGGAGACCTACCTCCATGTAATCTAACTGCTAGGTGCGTACTTAATTTGGGAGAGTAGCGAAGTCTTCTATTTCTTTGTTCCTGCTCAGTAAAAACTGCACAAATTTAAGATGGAGGCGTTTAAGTTAACTTTCTATGAACCAGATAAAAAATAATTTCCTGAAAACAAGGAATTAACCAGCTGAAAAAAAAGACTTTATGGCAGTTTATTGTAGACATCTGCTAAGCGGGCCACTGCCAGCCCCCGGGCCATATGCTCCATGTCCCTGGCATATGCAAAACTAAGCACAACAGCAGCGTGGAACAAAATGGAATGGGTAGCAATGTCTCTATGCAATCCCCTCCTCCTCCTCAGAAACAGAGTGGAGAAACCTCTCTTGTGTGGAGAGCTGTAGCAGAGAATCAATCAAGCCGTAGAATTGGGACACTTGTGTCCCACTCCAGCATTGGTGTTCCTGTAGCAAACTAGTGCTCCGAATCCACTTTGTGGTTTCAGTTTGTTGGGAGAGGGTTTCAGTTTTTAGATGTTCCCTTAGGTTCCCCCTCCTGGCATCAATTCTATTTTTATATTTAAAATCAAACAGCTTTTGGGCTTCTGTATTTGCTTATACCTTATCTAAAGATAATCAAGATAACTCTTAACATTCAAAGGATATGGAGTGAAAAAGTTTCTTGCTCTGAGAGAGAGAGAGAGAGAGAGAGAGATATGAGGTTTATCTTCAATGTGCAGAGCTGCTTAGAGAAGAATCTGACTGTGTAATTCTGTGCTTTCATAATGCAGAAATCTACCTATGGCAGCTTTATCTAGTTTGTGCTTTGTCTCTGTGTTAAAGCAAACTGTAGGAATAAAGGTTATGTTACTTTTAATCCTACTTTTTTTTTTTCTTGGCAATAATACTTTAAAGTCTGTATTAGCAGCAATAGTACTGCCCTCCATGTTCCCCTGATTAAATTGACTTTTTTTAAATGGGTCAATTGATTTACCCACTACTGAATGGAAAATGAAAATTATAGATAGGGATGCAGAACAGGTAAGTGTGCATCTGCTGTTTTTGCCTTTTAAGTGTCCTATGATATTATACAGGGTATAAGCTTATTTCCTGTGGCTAAAGGAGATACAGAGAGCATTTATTAAGAGTAAATATTTTTCTGATCAGTGGCTCTGGCTGATAGCCAGGAATCCCAAGGGAATCTAACCTTTTAAGTGTTCTGAACAGCTAATTCAGTGTTCAAGAGCTTTGGAGACGGGAAAAGTTCCACAGCAGTACAGAATTTTACACAATCTCAGTATTGAAAAATTTTGTGAGGAAAGATCCAAAACTCAAGAGAACAGTTGCTTTAATGTGAGCTCTGACGAGGTGAATAGTTCATTTGGATGCCAGTGACAAAAAAATTAGAGATAAAGAGCATATTATTGTCACTCAAGATAGTGTGATGAAAATGGCTCCTGTCAAACAGAACTGTCATAGTCTAACAGGATTGCAGACTGGGCTGATAAAGACCGGAGAATGAATTCAGTATATTTGAGTTTCTCAAAGGCCATTTGACTTAGTACTCTGAAATCTTAATTAAAGGGGAAAAAAACATGCTTGGAAATAACAGGTTATGTACTAACTGGATCAAAATCTGAACACCTGGCAGATCTCAAGATAGTAGCTATTGAGACAAAATCTGTAAGTCTATTCCTAGTAAGGTCACTCTCAGGAATCCATTTGGTTTTATATTCAATATCTTGGCAGTTTTCTGAGCTGCTATTTAAAATATGTACTAGCAAACAATAGTGATTAGGGGGTTACCTAAAACTGAAGGGGACAGATCCTACCACATTATTACAGAATTATCTGTATTACCAAGATAAATAATCAGCTAAACATTCTATATAGAAAAGTACAAGTTAGTACCCAGGGAAATAGAAATTGTTAGCTCTGTCTAAAGTTTTCCAATCAACTCTTGAAAAGTAGTAATTCATTTAAGGATTTAATATGATTAATGATTTCAATAGCAGCTTCTAGTAAAATGTTGTTCAAAAAGTATGTGATATGAAGGCTCAAATCCTGCGAAGGGGAATAGCAGGTAAATACATAAAGTGATCTTGCCTCTAAATACATGGATAATAAGATTATAATTGCTATAATTCTACATCCTGTTTTAAGAGTTTCTACTCAAAGACAAAGCAATATTAGAGAAAGTTTAAAGGAGGTTGTGAGTGATCCCTCCTGGAAATGAGTTTGAATACATTGATAAACCCATTGTTCTGAAGGAGAGTTTGACTTGTTTTAATTGATGTATGCAGAAAGCTATCAGAAATACAACAGGGGGAAAAAAGTGTTGGTAGGGGAATTTTCAGTCTTGTTTGCAGTGACACAGCAAAGTAGACCAATTAATTGCTAAGTAAAATGCAATAATTAAGCCAGAAGATAAGTTTCAGATAGTTAATGAAGGAATGTTGTAGTTACCCTCACTTCTGAAGCCTTGTTGAAGGGTTTGTTTGAATATAGCTATTGGAAGCTCTGTTAAGGTTGTAAAAAGTTTCATGCTGAATGATCCTTGCAGGTTATAAAACCTGTTAAGACCTGTTTGTGGTCAAGGTTGTTGAGTGACACTATCTTAAATAGCCCTGAGGGAGAGGGCCTGAGAAAATGATAGAAACCATGGAGGGAGGTAGAAGGTTTCAATAAAAGCAAACAGGCTGGAGGAAAGGAGGAGAGAAGGAACCACTCCAAACAGGTGCTTCAATGTTAATGTGTAAGTATTTCACCACTAATAATTATGCCTTATCTCTGATTACTCTTCAAATTTTGAGAAAGAATAGAATGCTTCAAGGGGGAGCCTATTCTTCCATTTTCAAATAATGTTTTGGTCAATAACGTACCTCAAACTTGGCATGTATAGGCTGAAGGGGGGTTTTATTTTTTTTCTTCTAGGAGATCATAAAGCAGGGTCCGTAGTGTTTTATTACTTGCATTTCTGGACTACAGAGCATGTTCTGTAGAGATTCATGAATTTCTGCCCATTTGAATGGGTTGCCCAGTGAGGTGGTAGAGTCTCCATGTTTGGAAATGTTCAGAAGCTGTCTGGATATGGTCCTGGGAAACCTGCTGTTGCAGGTGATGCTGTTTTGGCAGGGCAATTCTACTATGTCCCATTTATCCTAAGCTATTCTGTGATGTTAGAGTGGTTTTCTAAGAGCTAGTCTGATATGAAGAATTTGCACTGCAGTCCTAGTGGCAGCTGTTTTTTTTCCCTCATTAGTCTTGCTCTGTTTTCACTTACTGGGGTGAGGAGGGGGAAGATTTAAAAGCCCTTTCAACAGTAGTGGAGCCTAGATCAACCCCCCCTTTCCACTCAAGGCTCCTTGTTTTAGGTCTCTCTAAGCTTGGATTGGCCGTGATCAAGCTCTTTTCTTGACCTCACCAGATGGTTAAAATTATATTTACTCAACAGAGCACAGAGCCTTGCTTGCTGTGGAGTTCCTTGGGAGCTGTGCAGCACAGAACCTTATTGCTGTATCAGGACACTTCCTGGTGCAGTAGTTTTCAGCTTGGTTTGCATCTCTACATAAGATCCTAGAATGACAGACAAGTTGTATGGAAGGGGCCCCTAAGGGCCTCTGCAGCCTCCACTTGGAGCAGGGCTGTTGCTGCTGTTAGTTTAGGTTGACTGTGTCTGTCTAGATGTCTTTGGGATTCCTGCACCTCTCCGGGTTACCTCTTGTGTTGCTGTGCTGCTCTCCTAGTGAAAAAGCTTGTCCTTGCATCTGCTGTGACCCTCCCAAACTGTGCCTTTGGCTGCTGCTCCCTGCTAGGCTGCTGGGTGTTACTAGGAGCAGCATTTCTTGCTTTCCTGCACGGGGGTACGAATTCTCCTGGAGCAGTGTCTGGGCTGCTGATGCACTCTACCTGCACAGGTGAATTTGAGCATTAATGGGCAATTAAGTCTCTACAGTCCATTCGTTTGCTGGCGAGTCTTCCGAGAGTGACAGAATTGTGGCCAATTTACAATGTTGAACAATTATAATATCCATGGCATCAATTTGGCAGGAGATTATTATTAAGAGAAATTGCTGCAATATTCTTGCCATAAGAGCTGTTGTTTCTGCTGTTAATTTAGCTCATTTTGCCTTAGACACTCACTGAACTAAGGTAACTTCAGACACTTGATGGCTGCATGTTATTAAATAGCTGAGTAGTAATGTATTTAGATGACTTGTCAGCCTCATGTAATCGGAGGCTAGCTGAGCCATCAAAACAGGTTAGAAGGGAAAGACAATTCTGTCCTGCTTGCATTAGTTATTTTTCTTTAATAAAGCAAATGAAGCTTGTTTTAATCATGCTGGGGTGGTACTAGGGTGTCTTTTGCTCCTGGCCCACTATGTAAAATGTGGCTTTCTGCTCTTTCTAATTGCTATTTTGTTTAGCCTTAAACTCAAATTATATGGGAGATGTTGCAAAAAGATAGCTTTTGCAGTATTTCCAAGCCTAGATGTTCAAAATTCACATTTTCAGTTTGGGCAAACCATAATTTCCCTCAGAAATCTGTCCTACAGTTTGGTTTAGCAGACTTTACCTTTGTCTTCAATTTAACACTGTGCTAAGAGAAATCATTCCAGCTCTTCATTGCACCATCAGACTGTCACATACCAGCTGTGAGCATGTCAGACATTGCATGTGACAGGGAGTGGTACAAATTCTCCTTGTGACAAACCAAAGTGCAGGGCAGGTAGCGCCTGTGCTGTCATTTACCTCCTCGGTGGCTGTTCCCCTTGAGTGCGCAGGGGCTCTTTTCCTTCCAGGTATGTGTGAATGGCCTCCCTGGTCTGTAATGTGCCTGGGGAGGAAGGTGCCTTTTCTGTTTGACAAGCTAGATATCTTGACCATTTCAGGTCATTAAATGTTCCATGGCGCCTTTCCAGGAGGACAGGACTTTTAGCCCAGGTGTTCTCTCCAAAAGTCTTGCCAGACTTCCCTTGGGTTTTCAAATTAATACAGTGTTTTTTGCTGTCTTACTTTAAGACAGAAAATGTAATTTAATATTGTTTTGTGCAGCTGAATTTCAGCCATCTCTGAGATGGAGTACAACATTATGTGAACTTGCACTGGTGCTTATATAGCTTGTAAAATGTGCTGAGATCTCTTGGGAAAGAATCATTAAAAACAGGGACTATTGCTGCTATTGTTGCTGTTAAAGGTAATAATTACTTTTTTCTTTCTGGAAATCCTATACAGCATTTTTCCTATAGGAGCTGTCTCTGCAGTTTTTCTAGTGACCTTTAAACTTTAGTCTGCAGCTTTAGAAAACCTTTCAGATAGAGGCTGCAGCAGATTTTGTTACTAAAGCAAGCCCTCCTGCGGATGGAACTGTGTGCGCTTAATTCTTGGCAAAGCTGTGGAAGCACTTGGCTTGCTTTGCTTGCTGTTCATCTTTTCATGTAGTCTTGGGGGAGATCTTGATAATTCTCAACTGCAACTTGAAGGGGAAGAGGAGCACAGGGTATTCTTAAAATATTGCAGATAAATTATTTATTCTATTTATGCAAGGTTAAAAACCTTGCTTTGGTGTATATATTTTTTAACATGTAAACATGGTGCAGTTGCTTTTAGTAGGGAGATTAAAAAGAGGTGATGATCAGACATTCACTGTGGTCAGCGACAAACTTCTACAGAGTTACAAATATTCTATAAAAATCACTGCACTTCAGTGCTTAGCTTGTAAGGGGAGTCTGGCAAAAGAAGAAAATGGTGCTATGGTTTCTAACATCTGTAGTGTTTGCTGCATTTATGTGTTAGTCTTTAGATTCAATAAATAATTAGTATTACTCAAAGACTGCCTGCAACAGGTAGTGAAAGAAGCAGCAAACCAGTTTCATGGTAGTCCTTTGGTAGACTGAAGCTGCCAAAGCTTCACTGGTGTTGATGGATGTACGTTAACTGGCACAAGTTCCTGGTCACTTCCTCTGTTTTTTTAGTTAAGTCTCTCCCCCTGTGCCATAAGCATTATAGTCTTACAAGCCTTTAAGTTGTTGTAGTAGGTGTCAAATGCCCTACATCTAAACATGGGCATTTGTCTTAGACTGGCTTCCCTTGCTTGCTTGTTGGTAGAAATGGTTTTTTGCAGGAGGCAGCTGAGAGATCCCTTAACTGAAGTTATTCTCAATTTTTGCAGAAGCATCTGTCTCCGGGCTGTATGAGCTGATTAATCTCAATTTAGACACCTAAGGCTGATGTGGAAACCCATGTCATTGCATCTGCCCTTTTTTGTTTTCCTGGCATGGAACAAGTTGTATCAGCATGTTCTCTTGCCATCTCTCCATGCCCTTTGGTGTCCAAGTGCATCTTGGACATTAATAACTCCATGTGCTGCAGCCCAGTGGTTGATATGTGGTGCTCCTAGGCAGAATCTTGTGGTGCTGTAGTACAGTGCCACTATCAAATGCTCTTTTACAACAGTCATTATCTAAGAAAAAAATTAACAGTTCTCATGACTTATCTTCCTCTCATTTGAAGCATCTTATTTTCTATGGAGAAATGTTCAGTACATTCCTAATATTGCTCTGGATTTGAGATGACACAAGACCAAAATCCAAATCTAGCAGCCTCCCTGAGAATTACTTAGTTCCGTTCCATTTGAAAAGCACCGTCAAACCCCAGGTGACATGTAAATGTGGTGGATTTGTGATGGTGGACAAGCTGTTACAGAAGAGCAAGAGGCCATATGAAGTAGTAAGGAGAAAAATGCTTTTTGCCTCTATATGCACTATTATGATTAATAACCATCTAGTGGGTGGAGAGCTGTGAGAATCTTTACTTAGTGGCTCCCTGCCTTTAGTGCTTTTTCTTTATAACAAATCTTAAGGTTTGAAATATTTGTAGTTAAATGAGTAGTATAAAATAGCTGCAAATCGTTTCAGGCTGGCTGTAAGCACCCAGTTAATTTCACAGTGGAATTACACAGGGTTTGTCGGTGCTCTTTATCACTCCATACATTCTTGTATTAAAAGTGAGAATCAGAAGACTTTGCCTTGTTGTTGCTTTTGGTCCCTAGCTGACAGGTCAGTGTGTGAAGTTTGCCCGAAGGCCAGGATGGGGGTCTCTGCTTGAAGGGCTACAGACATCAGATGGCAGGGAGCTCTGTGCGCTGGATAAAACCAGAGAACCTTGAGATTCATGCATGCCTTCCCCTTTGCTGCAGGGACAGATGCAGCTTTCGCTGCAGGAATCAATTGGCAAGCAAGCAGATTTTGCCCTCTGGGAAACCTCTTTGAAGACCAAGTGATGTTTTCAGGAATGTCTCTGATCTAGATATAAATCTAGGTTTTTAGATTGGTGTGTGTGGGGGTTTTTTTTTTTTTTTCCTTCCTCTCCCCTCTATCTAGACTGTTAAATATGGGAGCTTGAGAAATTCAGAAGCAGGCTGATCTTAATTAAAGTCTGATTATTAATACTAGGTCTGGATCTTGGTTCAGATCTGGCTTCTTTCCTCAGGCCTGTTCCTGTGTCCTAAGCAGTGGCCTGTCATTGATGTTCTTGGAAGACAGAAAGTTTAGGGCTTGTTTGTTGCATTGTCACAGTTTCATTCCCACTGAGTAATGGCATCTTCTCTTCCCAAATTCCCCATGCAGTTGCAGTTAGGCACAATGTTCTTATGCATTTGGTTCTGGCAGTGTGTGATGGATTTAAACATCCAGCATGCTCTGCAAAATAGTTAACTGCTTGGCAGTATTAAGTTATCCACCTACCCTCCCATGCATTTTCTTTGGAGCTTCCTTTATGTAAGCCATTATGGAGAAAATATCATCAAGAAGATAGATTTCCTGATTTTTGGACTAGACCTCACACAGGACATCTGAGTAAATTAATTCATTCCTTTGCTTTCACTTCTGCTCTAGAGTATGAAGCGTAGTTCTATTATATTCCAGCCTTTCCTACTGCAGTGGTTCAGCTGCTTCCATTTTGGTTTCATCTGCCTTGATTGTGCTCTGAGGTGCCTCAGATGCTTGGCTTTCTTCACTTCTGTCATGGTCATAAATGGAGGTACTTTAGAGGTGTCTAAAGTCGCAGGTGGACTGCAGAAGATGCTCACGGTCACAGCATTACTCTGAGGCACAGGAACAGGCAGGCCAGTGCTGCCTTGCTCAGGCAGTTCTTGCTGGCCTTCTCAGCTTATGCCCTGTTATGCAGCTTGAGTAGATAGCCTGTGTGGTGGTTCTGAAGAGAGAATTGCTGTTTTCTGAAAATCTCCCCCCTTCCTTTGCCTGCTGTAGTGTGAGGTTTTTAATCTGTCAGCCACTTCTATTAAATCAGACAATACTCTTCAGCAGATGAAATCCAAACTCCCCCAGAAGAACCATATGTGGAAAAGTTGGGGGGCACTGAGATACTTGCGGTCATACTCACCACTGGATTATTGTGTCTTGGAGTAGTATAATGAAGTTGGGTGAGCCCCTACTCAGCTGTCTGAATAGGGTCTGTCAAAGGAAGATGATTGTGCAAAATCTGTGAGATCTTGGTGGTTCTCTTCATAGCTTTCAACTAAGGACTCTCCCAGAGTAGGTGATCACTTTGTCTTCCAAATAGCAAAGGAAATGCACACCTGTGGTGTTCTCATTAATTAGTTTCCTGGAATTATGGTGAAATGGTTCTGGAGAAAACCTGAAAATAATTAGTGTGTTCCTCTTCCCAAAGCAGGGTATCTGAGAGCAAATTAGTCCCCTTTTTGAAGACTGATCATGGTCCTGTAATGGATCAGAGAACTATGTATATGTGGTTACTGTGTGGTGGGTTTGGGTGGAGTTCAGAGATACCTCCATCTGGGCTTGGTGGCTTGGAGAGGAACATCTATATTATCTTGTGTGTGGCTGTGTGTGTGCAGAAAGAGTCTGGGTCCTTGTTGTGGTAACAAGTAGGTCATTCTCAAGGTACTCATTCTTGATACTCTCAGTGCCCTCATTAGCTCTGCTGTACATGCTTCAGGTGCATGTCCAGTGGATGAACCTTGGTTTTCCAGGTAGTTTTGCAGACCTGCTGGTTAGTGACTGTTGCTGACCATGGCTGCCCTCAGCCCTGCTCTTCCCAGTATCCGGTTGTCCGCACTGCCTGCAACCTGCTGCTGAAATGCAAATGTTTCCCTTTGTGCCTGAGTTGATGAAAACACTCAATAACATATAAAGCACATTTGGGCTCATAAAACATGAATAATGCCACTTGGTGACATGTTTTTTTAATGGATAATTTGTCTCATTTCATACCATTTATCCAAAGCCCATGCCTGCCTGCATGTCATTGGTTAAAATCTACCAGAGAACTACCTTTGTTATTCCCCCCCTTTTTTTTTTTTTTTTTTTTTTTTTTTTTTTTTTAACAAGGAAAACTCAGAAGTCTCCTGTCCTCTTCTGAACTTGGCAGTGTGAATGCTGCAGTGCAAGAACCTCTCTGTCTCCTCAGGAACACCCCTTGTGCCGCCTCACTGGAGCCCGTGGTGCTCAGCCCTGGCACCGCGTGCCGCAGTGTTAGGCCCCAGGCTGCTGTGCCCTGCAGGGCTCAGCGCTCCTGCCTCTCCCCATCTGCCTTATCCTTTAAGGGGGACAAGGCGTTGCTCTCCAGGCCCTGCTAGCTTTGGGCTATGCAAAAGGAAAATGGGGCAAATAGAGCTTTTGCAGGCTGTAAGCATGACTGGGTGCTGCATTCCCAAGTGAAATACAACCTGTGGCATAAGATGGAGGTAGTCACTCCTTTACCACACTCACTAGCCAGAGTCTTGGCCTTCAGTTTAGGTGCATATGGCTGTAGTAAAACCAACCTGACCCAAAGAAGGGGAGAGGGATACACATGTAGAAGTCTGTGTGCCCCTAGAGAACTGTGTACTACTAAGTAATCATTTTGAATCACTTACAACTGGTGATTTATTTGTAGAATTTAACCTCCATCTACCCCTGCAAAGTTTCTCCTTTTACCTGATAATTGATCATTCTGTTAGTGTCTCTTCATATGGCTTAATTTGTGGTCTGATTACAAGCTTTTGGTGCATGTGGTGTGCCACTTACCAGTACCTAGTCTCTGGCGTGCAAGTGATATTCTGGTAGAATATATGTGCATTATCTTGGATTTTTGCAAGTGAATATTTGGAGTATAGAATTGGGAATGCACAATTCTAGAACTGCTTGTTTGTTTCTCTGTCCATGTTACTAAATCCTTGATTATTTTTATCCTTCTTCCTTTGCATGTTCCCCACTTGATGGCAGTACACTACTGCAAATGGGAGCATAGGGCACACTGAAATGGTTGCTTCTAAGACTTGCACCTCAGCAGTGGTGCAGATATGCTGTTAAGATAACTACTTAGGCAGATGTAACCATCTTAAACAAGGGACATAGTGTTTTGTTCCACTTCAAGGGCCTGGCTTTGAGTTTTTGGTATTGTATATGTCCTTTTTAATTTGGGATCACAGACACAAACTTTTTATTGTTTGTGTGTGTTTGTAGTGGTATCACCTTTATGTAAAAAGCAAAAACCTTTAATTAAAGGATCTCCTAGTTTTCCCTGCAAAAGCCTTTCATAAAAGGATCTCCTAGTGTTCCCTACTTTGTGAAAGCAATGCTTCTAATGGCCTTTTAAATCTTTCAAAAGAAGTTAGGAGCCATTCTGCAAAAGTAGTCAGAGAAAACACAGTAATTATGGGACAGAAGCCCTATCTATGACTTGCAGTGCATCATTTCTGGCTGTTTTGCAAAGCTCAGTGCCCAGTACCCCGTTGTCAACTGTGTACTGGGGCTTGGCACAACCTTGAAAACAGTCTTGTTCATTCTTGCATCTGTTTTCTCCTGCACTTGTCAGTATCAGTTATCACAGTGTACCTTTTCTTTCCCTTTAATTTTCCTATTTTAGTTAAAAAGTGGTGCCATTTAGAGTATAAATAGTAAAGCTATTTACATATTGCCTATTGTTGCAGAGGATCACTAGACAATTTTGAACTTCATACACTTGGTATTACTGGGTGTGTGGGGGGGAACCTACTCCTGACATGGATGCTAGGGCTGTTTTGGCTGAGGTTATTGAAACAAATCTGAACTCTTATAAAAAGCGCTAGGGGCTCTTTCACATTTCAAGAAAGGCAAAACCTTTCTTCTAAAGCTTTTATCAGAAAGGGTTCCTGCCATAAAGCATGTTCTATGGTACTTGCCTACAGCTGCCTTAAAAGGATGAAAGGGTGAGGCAGTCCTGTCAGCATTTGACACTGACTCCAGGAGTGTAATTATGTCAAACCTGATGATGAGACTCTTAAATCATCCCTTCTGGCCTTTTAGTTAAAACAATCAGGTATAAGACTGGCAGCAGAACTGCTGATGGAAAAAACTTCCATCTGAGACTGAAAATTAAAGGGGAAAAGGTGGTGCAGAGCATGAGAGGCAGCAACTTAAACTTGGCTGGCCTGAGGAGAAGGCCCTCCTATGGGTGAGGAGGTGGATTGCCTGAGGACTCAAGAAATGGAAGTGTTCAAGTATCTGCAAGAATGAAAAGTCATCCTGCTTTTGCTTTCTCCTTGATCTCATGAGATGATGCTCTGTGCCACTCTGCAGATGACTGTTGTGCTTGAAAATAAAGGCTTGTCTCTTTGCATCTTAGCTCAGGAAGGGGGATAGTTAAGTGTGTTAAATGCAATTCTTAGCAGAGAAAACTAACTTCAGGGTGAAGTGCTCTCTAGAATATGCTTAAGTACTTTCCTCACCTGTGTGTTGTATTCTTCTCAGGATCCTTGGCCAGGTTTTTTAGGAATGGCTTCCTTTTCCCCCCTTTCCCCTTGTAATTATGCTTTTTCCTTCCTTTTGTCCAGCCTTCTCTCCACTTTTTTACTTTTTTGTTGCATTCAAAACAGTCTGAGTTAGTGAAGCAGTAGATGGAAGCAGAATAAAAGTGGTGCTTGTGGGACAAGATGGTACCAAGGAGGAAATTCTTTGAAGGGAGAAGGTGTGATGACCCTCACTATGGGAGCCTCTGTGAGGATTGGTAAGTTCTAAGTATCTGGTTTTGAAAAGCACCTGGCTAAAAATTATCAGGAACTGGGGTTAATTTGTGGGTAACTCATTTCTGCAGCTGGTTATACTGAAAACCAGGATTTGAGTGTTAGGAAAACATGTAGTTAAACCCAAACTTTACAGCTGATGATTTCCACCTACTGCAGCTAGATTTGAATGAAAACTGCAAGTGGAATTGGGTTGTGTGAATTAATTGTAAAACAGTTGGTTTATAGTTTCTCATCTAAAAAAATCAATGGAACTTGCTTCAGACTTTTGACTTAGTTGAAGCTTAGCAGCTTCAGTAATTTAAAATGGAAGTGCAGAATTTTCCTCAGTAAGTGAGATGAATCTCAAAATCAGAAAAAGATTCCAGCCTCTGGCTTGTCATACTGTTGATCTCTGTAGCCTTTTCTCACTATCAGAACTAGAAACCTGTCTTTAGAAGTGCAGAATTTGGAATGTTAGTCTTTTCACAGAAACCCATAATTTGTAGGGCTTTTAAAATAGAAATTTAAGGAAAGCAGATCTTTTGAGATAGAAAAGACATCTCACGTTATCAATAAAAAGGAAAAGTGCAAAAGGAAATGTGGAAGATGTTTTTTGTAGTCCTGTCCAGGACTAGCTTTGTCCAATTGTGTGCTTTATCACACTACAAAATTACCTGGGATATTGACAGTGGGAGATTATTGCACAAGCTTTATGCTTGTGTATTGTGCAGAGTCTGTTACAAAGTGTATTTGTCAGTGTTTGAATTTCTAGTATTAATTGCATTGTGTGGTGTTTAATCTCAGTGGAATGAAGAAACATCAAATTAGAAATAAATTTTTTGAATATTTTTCTTTTCCTTGTAGTAAGATTAATATACCTGCTGTGTGGCTCATAGATCACTTCAGCCATCAAGAAATGAAACATTGTGTACTGTAACTCTTCCTTTTCTGCCCTTTTTATCCTTTAAGGAGGAGAGGGGTTAAATGTCTTCAGTTTTTGAAGAAAGAATATTGTAAGATCAAGCACACAGTCTGAAATTTTTAGAGGAGTTTCTGGAAGGTGGCATGGGTGAGACAGTTGATAACAATCCATAGTGGATGTGGAATCTTATGCAAGGAGCAATGAGATTAGTTATTACTCTGCTTGGTTATCTTGCGTGCTTGCTTGCTGATGTCCCCATGGTTAGGCTTATTAAGGCTTGACTTTCTGCCTGACCTTGGTGCACCAGCATCAATCTGTGTGCCAGAAAAAGTGGTGCTGGTTCATGCAGCTGCTCACACTTGCCAGTTTGGGGTATTACTGGCCATGCGCTCATGGCGTGCCCCAGCATTTCCCTGCTCATCTTCCTGACTTCAACAATTTTCCTTCCATTGAGAATCTTCACCTTTTTGTTCCTGGGATCCCTTCTTTCTAAAGTCACCTCTTTCCAGTAGTCCTTCTTTTTTGACCCTACCTCTTCTTTCTGGGACTATTGGCCCTAAGCTTTTTCAGTTTAAGTAGTCTATATGCAGAAGCACCATGTGTGATTGGCCTGTCTTGGGGCTCTTTAATTCAGGATATACTAGTTCTGCCTTAGTTTAGATGTTACCAGAATTTCTAACCAGCCTGCACTGGTTTTAGCGTGCAAGTAGGGGGCTTCTGTCATAAAGTTTCAAAGTTTTGTTTTGGACATTCACCCCACATCTAATACCTGTTACTTGCTGGTATTCACAATTTAGGTTCTTTTTCACCTTTGAGAGTATTATTGAATAGTAAGCAGTAGGACTTTCTGGTAAGTGTGTTAATACTGTTCTCTGAATCGCACAAATGTCTGGGTGCTTTGAGTTTTTAGTTCAAAGGAGATCACTGAAGACATCATGTCTCCTTGGTATAAGACATGGTATCAAAAGGAAGACTCAAAAGTTAAGAAATTAGAGATTATATATATTTTTTAAATTTATATTTAATTTGTATTAAATTCATTTATATGTGGTGAACACAGGAGTGTTTCTCTCCTGGTGCTGCCCTGACAGATGCAGTGGAGACCTGAATCTGGAGAAGGATCATCTCTAGATAGGTTTCCAGTATGAATCAAAAAGCAGGTCACAGCTGCCTTCTGGGCTCCAGCTCAGCCATCAGACAATGGCTTTCACATCTGGGCCAGATCTGAAGAAATGATCCTGTATTGTAAAGCCCTGTAGCTCTTTAACAGTCGCTTGAGCCATATAAATTCCTTAGCCAGATACTACCTTTGATTTGAGTGATCTTGGATAGAATAATGAATTGGAGGAGAGAGGAGGGGGGAAAAAAAAAATCATGAGTTATGTATTAGTATGTGATCATTCTTATTTGTTATTGTATAGGTGATTCATTCAGTGGTGAACTTAAAAATATGACAGCAGGTGAATATGATTAATCCTTTCCTGAACACCTTTAAGGAGACATACAGGCTCAGAGGTATTAGGTTTTTGAAACAGACTGTCTGATCTCCCTTTCTCACCTCAGGGCTCAAATGATGAGCATCAGGTTTTGGCATGTAGTAATAAAAGTATGTTTAAATTGTAAAAATATCTATTTGATTTATAGACAATGTGGTTGAGAGTATAGTGTGATATCCAGATATGTTCTCCAGCCTTCCTCATGAGGTTTGCAAGTCTTGTGTTTCTTGCACATCTGAATGGTCTGAAACACTGTATGTTCTTTGTGCTAAACTGTTCCTTTCTTCAAGTCTCTTCCATAGCACTTTATCTTTCTCCAGGACAACAATTTTTTTTCTAAAAGTATCAAATTATTCTCCTACTTAGTCTTATGTTCATTCGACTGTGGTTCTCTGTCACTAGAAGGGAACAGATTTCTGGATTAATCATGCTTAATTTTCATTTTTACTGCTAAGAACCTTTTCTCAGCAAGAACCCTAAAGTTTTTGAATTCTCAAAGCATTTTAATGACTGCAATAAATTCAGCAGGCCTTTTAACTCATGAAATAAGTGTTTTAGTTCTGGTCTAAAAGCTATGGGAGTATACTCCAAGGTCATTGAACCATCAGTGGACCCAAGAACAAACCCAACTCTTGTGGCTTCAGTCTTGGCCTCAACCCAAAGAATGACCTTTTCTATATATGTGCCTGATCAGAATATTATTGCCCTTTGGCAGAAGAGCTTAGGGGCTGTGTAAGGAAGTTAACATTGTCATGTCTTCTAACTGTATACCCTGCTCAGAGAACAGATGTGTCTTCATTATAGGGAATTCAATGTGATAGGCTTTGAAACTGTTTCTCTTTAGATCTCCTGGGCAAATACCTCTAGCTCTTCCTCCTGTGAACATTGTTAGTTTCAGAATTAAACACAGCATAGAAAATAGGCCAGAGCAGAGCATGTTGCAAACAAACTGTTTTACTCTTTCAGGGAAGCAGAACAAAAGTCACTTTCCATCATGGAACAGCTGCATTTTCTTGGAAACTGTTTTGAAGTCTAATCTTGATGAGTGTGAGCAGAGTCTTGAGTTTGAGTAAGGAACTTGAAGTTGGAAGGCTCTATATGGTTCAGGGCTTTTTTATAGATTACTTAGTGCATCAGGAAGCAAAATGATTATTTCCAGCAAGTTTTGTGAAGCAGATCTATAGCTCTAGCAAGTGTTTTCCTAGTCCTTCGTGAAGAGAGCTTTGGTAGAATACAGTAGGGGCTGACAGGTCTGGAATTTGTTTGGTCCAAAATATTAATCAGGACTTAACAAAATTAACACTCGGAGGAAAAGAGGTAGCAGATCTGGTGGAAGTTCATGTGATCTAGAAACATCAGTAAGATCCCCCCCTTTTGGATAACAATGAAACTTTAAAATGCATTATGAGTAGTACAGGATGCCAGGGTAATGAGAGGTTTATACAGTTCTTTCCTGTTTGCCAGGTTATCTTAATTGCTGTATGTTGCATCCAATTTGCCTTAAAGGGGAAAAGGAACATGAGCCAGGTTCAGAGGTGGCTTAAATAGCATGTGACTTGCATGCAGCAACAGCAGCACTAGTGTCCGTGTGATGCTGTCTTATGTGAGCAGTGTGCTAAAGGGCAGGATGGGTTCCTTGCTGTAACATGTTTTGCTAATGACAGTGTGGTCCAAAGGTTGGAGGACACTGCTTCAATCCCTTCATGACTTGTTTTTTAGCTAGATCTTGAGGTTAGCTATTGTGAGGTTCCCTTCATCCTTTCCTCTCTGCTCAGGAGTCTGTGAATGAACAGGGAGAGTAGCCCTTCTTTTTTAAAAACAAACCTACCTACCTTTAGTTGGTATCCAGGTTTCAGTTCAAAACATAGCTTTCTGAAGGAGTGGAAATGATGGAGATGAAAGGGATTTAAGTGGGGGGGGGGGATAAAGGGGTATTTAAAGGGGAAAATATCAAGCATCACTGATCTTCTGATTAACAGATGGTTCTACTTTCCCACCTTGGTAGGAATTTAAACCTTCTCCAGTGTTTTTAGAGAGCTCTTTTCTTTTCAAGGTGATTAAAAGATAATTTAGCTCCTAAGTAATTCCATGGAGGCACATTGTCTACAGAAACCTTTACACTAGCAAATGAACCATCTGCGCCAAAACAGAAATGTACTTGCCTGCTTGAAAGCCATGAGAAAACGATAGTACTTCTGTTGTCACTTTTCTGAAAATTTTTAAATATAACTAAATGTGCAATCAGTTGGCAATATGCCCTCTAATTGCTGTGCTGTATAGATGAGCAGTTGATCATCTGGATTAGCTAATAATCAGATAAACATCCTGCATGGAAGCATGCAGCTTTCCAAATGTACATGTTGCCAAATATTAGAGCTGTAATAGATGGCTTCCCATCTTAAACTCTGGCTACTGTTGAAAAGGCATCACAGAAGTTGTACATCTTTATTCAACAGGCAGTGAGATTAATTGTACCCTGGTGTCCACTTTTCTGCCATCATTTGTGAAGAACATCACAGCACATCATCAAACTAGGATACTTTGCTACAGGGATGTAGCAAAGGAAAAAGGGATGTGTGTTTGTGTGTATTTGCATGTTCTAGTGCTTACAGGTGGAAAACTCTGATAATCGCTGGTGTCTCCCATTGGTTTCTTTGCTTTCTCTTACCTAACCCAAAGCTGCTGAAGCAGAAAATTGCCTGCAAAAACGGCCTGTTCTTGGCTCCAGATCATAGGACGGAGAAGAGCAGCAAAGATGGTGACACTGGATGAAGATTGGCGACTGGCAGACTCCTGTAGATATTACCTTTCATTTTTTTTCCTTTCTCTGTACCTGTTTTAAATCACTGGTTATGGGGGCTCTCCTGATACAACAAGAAGACAGCAGGTAAGTGGTGCAAAAGAATTACTATTGTGCTGGAAGACATGAGTTCATGAGAAATGTGTAAGTCACAGCCATTTTTGGTGAAAGCCTCTGAGACTTTGAGGATGGACACAAGAAGGAAGTTGAAACTTCAGGATGAAGTGAACATTTCCTACCAGCTCTAGGCAGACATTTGTGCCAGAGAAGAGATCAGAATGCCAAGAAGCTCAATGCTAGCTAGCATCTTGTGCCAGAAAGCAGGGGTTTCATAGGTTATCCTTACTACTTTGTGAACAACAAATAGTACCTTTCTTCCCATACTACTGGGGGGTGGGGAGGGGGAAAGCTACTTTGTGATTTAAAAAAGGCAAAGGCTTTCTGCAGTCTGTTAATACTCGCATCATTTGAAAAGCTTTATTTTGAATGAAAAAAACCCTTATTTTTGCTTCTTAAGGAGCAGTAATTTTCTTTATATTTAGAAAATAGTGAAGGCGCTTTCACATAATGTTACTCAGCTTTTAAAAAGGAAAAAAAAATGCAGTCAACATTTTTATGTTTAATTGAAAAGGCAGTAATATTAGTAAAGCACTCCCCAGTGAGAAAACAAAGGGATATATCACTCTGTGCAAAAGAGGGAACCTGACCAATAAATTTGTGCTTCCCTCATGTCATTAGCTACCTAATCCACTAATTTCTGGCAAAGAAAAGTGAGCTTGATTTGCTTAGCCCCTGGTGTGGTTTGTCTTTACATGTAGTTCCATGTTTAGGAAGTGGTGTTCAAATACCTCTTTGCAAGTTCTTGTTGCTGAACTAATCTAGTTTGCTGTAGCCTGTACTAAAGCAGTTGTAGCCCCTACTCACAGTGGAGAAGCTTGTGTTTGAGTCGGTGACTAGACAGTAGAGCACTTTCTGGCCTGGAAGTAAAATAGGAATGGGAATTCTGGAAAATTGGTGTTACCAGAAATAGTTACTTGCTGGATTGATTAACCAAGTCCAGTTGTATTTGATGTACAAAAGCACTTGAGGATGGCTGCTTAGATTTTTTGCATTTAAAACCAAGGGACTTTCTGTCTGTCTTCAAATGAGCACCTGAGAAGGCCTCAGGCTGCTGGTATCCTGAGGTGAAAGCACGGCCGGAGCTGCTCTCTGGTGCTAGCCATTTGTCACTTTGGCACAGAACTGGGCAACTTTTGTTTCTCTGAGGTGTATTTATAGCTTTATTTGTCTTGCATTTTGACAAGAGTTTCGGTGGGCACTTTTTCTTCCCTTTGAGCCTGGTTTTGTGAATGAGCTGATTTCCTCATGTCTGCAGTGGGGAAGGAATGCAGTTAAAAGTGTTTTTTTATGAGAATGATACTTCTGTCTGTGGGAGAAGCCAGATGAAATAAGGCTGAAGGAGCTGGAGTTCTCTGTGACAAGATGTAGATGGTGGGAATATACATTTCATAACTTGTACCAGAGCAGCAATTCCAGAATTCTGTTTTTGTAATGTGAGTCAGCAGTAAAACCTCTCTTGATGGTGAATTGTCTGAGCGCCTCAGAGTAATGCCCCTCAGTCCTGAATGATTACTTGAGATTTAGGGATTCATCCTTACTCTTTGTACCTAGTATACATGATAGGTTTATGAATATCTTTGGAGATGCAAAAACATGAATGTTTAGTAGATTTACAGTTAAATCTATGATTTGATGACATCCTTGTGCAGCATTTACAATGTCAGGATCAGGGAATCATTTTAGTGCTTGAGAAAGTGAAAATGCTCCAGAAGTAGATGTGAACTAACCTAGTTTTATTGTTAAATATTTACAGAATGAAAGCAATATATTAATATAGTGTGGAGATTTTAAATGGTTATGACTTAGCCCACTTCCCTGATTCCATCTCTTCAGTTATAGTTCTTGTCTCCTGAGTCACTGGTCTGTCCCCTACTTTGGTTTTTGCAGGTGCCCCATCCTGACTCTCCATTTCCTGAGTATTTAACCAAATTACAGCCTGTCTTGTGTTCTTGTTTTGTCCTTTTAGACCGATGTGTGCAGATTACCTGTAAGTCTGGCACAGATGGCTTGCTTGCATTCTTTTGTGGTATCTTAAAGTGGTGACTCCCTGCTCTCTCCATTTTCTGTGGTGTCCTTGGCACTGTAGTCTTGTGACTCAGGTAATCTGATTCTTCCAAGTGTCAGTAACTGCCTTTAGGCTTTAACAAAAAATAGCCATATCAGGCCTCAGATCTTGTCAGGCCTTGTTTGGGTGTACATGGTCTTCAAGCCTCTTTCTAACTGAACATTAGCTGTATCTGCAAAGTCACCTGAACTTCTGTGCTTGCTGCTTGTTCATATGATAGTTGTCTGGCCTGTCCTAGCTGTAGTCACAGAATTTTTCAGTGGTGAGGTCTGTTCCCTATCCCTGTTGTTTTGGGTTAGTTGGTTATACTATTACCTAACTTGGCTGAGTTTTGTTTAACTTTTTGTTGTTGTGTGGTTCTTCACTGAAAGTTATCGTACTGCATTGTGTCATGCCCTCTATGGAGAAGGAATGTAATGCAACTCTCAAAGAATCATTAGGAGAAGAAGAAAATAAAGTAATTAATATGGAGTATAGACATGCAGAGTAACTTAGAGTGGGTACAAGACTGGGGGGAAATCCACTGTTCTCCCAGCTGACAGATCACTGCTTTGAAAGGGTGAGAGCTATCGGAAGAAAGGAGATGCTTATATCTGTGGACTTTATTTCATTATTGATCTTTAACAGGAGTAGGGTCATCTGGGTTACAATTTTTTTATACTTTTATTTGCCTGTTAAAGTATTTCTTAATAATAATATCTGGTTCTCAGACTCATACAAGCTTATGCCTCTTATTCGCTCGTAAAAGATATGTTGTAGGTAACAGCTCTTTGTTGTGTAAGACTGGCCCACCAGGAATCCAGCTTGGTCCTAGGGGTTTGTGACCCGGATGGGACATGCCCATCCTTGAGCACCTCTGCTGCTGCTCGCTGGGTCTGTGTTGTCTGTGGCACCAAGCAGGCCCTCAGAGCTAGCGGGAAGGCTATGAGCACAAGCGGGGCTATCTTGTAGATGGGAATTTGATGTTTGTTGTCTTAATGATTTTCTTTAACTTCCTTATCTCTGTGTATTTCATGTTTGGTAAGATGTATTAGTCAGGTGAAGCAGGATATAGCTGACATTCTTACCCAGGGCACTTGCCTGCAGACTAAAAGCAGGATTAAGTCCTGCATTCTGTCCCCATTTAAACAGAGACGGGGCTCAATCAAAGCTTTGGAAAGGTGGTTACTGGCCATTTTCGTGGCCTGATCAATGTTGCATGCAAGAACAAGAGTACAGAGACCTAGAGTGTTAGTGGAGTCGGAACATTTGAACAGTCCAGAGCTGGTACATCTTGTTCTCTGTTTTTTTTGAGTCTTTCTTGAAGTTTTAGATAACAAAACTCCTTCTTGCTTCAGGGAATGGAGCAGCCTCCTTTAGCTCTTGCTTTGAGCAGCTTTATGCTGCTGTGTTGTATTGCTTAGCAGCTGCTACTTTTTCTAAAGAAGTGGCTGTACTTAAAAGCTCAGAGGAAGAACTTTCTTTGGAGGAAGACTAAGATTTTTATGAAAAAACCCTGAAAAACAAGTCCAGATACTGTCAAGATAACTACTTCAGCTCTTTAAGTTCAGTGCTAAACCCAAATTTTTTCCTCTTCTCAGTACTGTGCTGCTTGGCATGTGGCATTAAGGAAAGGAAATCATAACCCAGGCCCCGACCTGACATGTTGAGGGGCCTTATCCCTTGTTAAGCTCTGTTCAAGTTGTATAAAGGGTCTAGAGCCATGTATTTAGTCAAGTTGTATTTCTAATTAGATATTTTTAGCAATCCTTTTCATCAGTCACATAAAACAGCCAGAGCCCAAGATTCAGAGTTTGGAGTCTTTTCACTAAGACCTCTTTCATCTGTAACATCTTGGAACTAATAATTGTGACCAAGGAGAATCTGCCCTCGAGCAAGGGTTGCTGGACATGCAGCCATCTCTCCTCACCCCTTCCTTGTGGAGAAGATTCAGACTTAAATGACTTGCAACTAGAAAAGGATGAACTTTGAGAGGCTGTGAAATGCTAAGCAGCTCACCCTGGGCTCTTCAGGCTGGGTTTTGGGTGCAGCTCAGCCCCCTGCCACCTGAGCTGCTGGCAATAGCAACAGTTTGTAAAAGACAAAATTGATTGGGGGAGGAATTTAGGGTGGCAGAGCAGCGAGAGCAGGGCCCACAGCATTTGGTGACAAAATATGAAATGCATTTATCAAGTGTGTGTTGAGCAGATGACAAGTTTTGGGCTGACAGTCTTACTACAAAGACTGTATTTTCAAAGCATGTATGGCAACTTCTGTTTAGCCTGTAATACCCAGCAGTGATCTTGTCAGGCCTCGCGTGGTCACTGGCACCATTGCCAGGCTCTTGGCTTGTGACCGAGTACATTCTTTAAAACACTGCTACCTGCTGTAGCTTCATTTCCTGAAGCAGTGAAGTGGTAGTTCTCTGAATCTAATCTGTAATGTAGCTGTCTATTTGGAGTGTAAGGCAGGATATAAACCCCATTTCTTCCAGGTTTCTAATATTCCTAGGGAAAATCCATGTTCCGTAGTTATTCTGCACCCAAATCTGTTTCAACATCCAGGTTACAAACTATTTGCTCATTTTTTTTGCAGGATTTGTGTATAAAAAAATGCTCAAACTCATTTTAATCATGGATTTAATGAGCTTTGAGACTGAGCCAACCCCAGGTCTGTGTTAAGTCAGTGGGAGCTGAACTCAGGTTGGTGCTGAATTGAGCCTCGCTGTAGCACTTTCCTGCAGATAAATAATGGTTCCTGTTTTACAGACAGGAGCCGGGGCGGGGGGGCAGACTGCAGGGTAGTGTCACCTGTTAAAGTTGTGCATGCTTTAATGCTTAGCACTAGTTAATGTCCTGGAGGGTTGGCATGTCCCAGTAAATGAAAAACAAAACTCAAGAGCATATGTCTGATGGCAGGTGTTGTGGAATCTGCGTCCCCACATACGTAGGACTTGCAATTGCCCCTGACTGCACCAGGTTTGGACCCACAGTCATGGGGTTGTCTTCCCTGTGCTCCCCAGGACGTGGGCTCCAGGCTGGCCCATCAGCTTCAGCACAGAGGTGTGACAGGTGTGTGGTAGTATTTTGGACTCAGGCCTGTGCTTGAACAGGTACAGGAGTCCTAGAACTTGTGTGGAGAGTGAAGTGTCCACATGGAGTCAAATCCATCTGAAAGAAGGGTTGCCCAGCCTAAGGATGTCTGTATAAGAAAGCACAGGGCCATCTGTATATTGTAGCAGTGTCAGTGTGGTGCCATGCTAAGCCTGTCAGGGTTTATTGCTTCTGGCTCTGGCTGTGCTGCAGTGGCTGTCCCAGTGCTGGCACTGAGGTGCTGCTGAAAGCAGCCCAGCTGCACTTGTGCTCTGCTGTAACTTACTGTCCTGTTAGACCTGAGCTGCCTCTCCATCTGTGGTATGCAGTCTGCAAGCCAGGTAATCTACCTAAAGTAGGATGTTGCTTAAGTCAGGTGGAAAACCCTGTTCTGGTTTCCAGTCTTTTAATCACAGGACACCTGTGTCAGCCAGAGGAAGGCTAGAGGGTTTTTTCTTTAAAAAAAAAAAAAAAAAAAAAAACCTGTTGTCACTGCCACAGGATCATTGGGTTGCTTTCAGGGATGAAGAACATGACTAGAAGGCAAGGCAAAAGAGATTTAGAAAATCAGGTTACTTAACTTGTTTCTGCTGTTTGGTTTTCCTGACATCATGGGGTGCTGTCAAGGTCTCTTGATGAAAATGTCCTCAGCAGCCTGGATGACTGCACTGTACCCTGCTGCAAGGAGATATGAGCTGATCTGTTCTCTTCCCTCCCATCCTCTTCAGACTCATTCTGGTCTCTAGCTGCTAGCTTTGTAGCCACCCTCATCAAATACTTAAGCCATTAATGAGATGTAAAACAGAACTTATTGCAGTACCAGAGTCTTTTGGGTGCCAGGCCTCTGTCCGACTTGGTGCTCCGTGTTGTCTGTCTGCCACCCAGGAAGCAAAAGTGTGCTTGATGAGACATGGAGCAAAGTGGGAGGGAGGGCAAAAACGCAGAGCAGTTATCTTTGAGTCAAAGCAAACGTCAGGACACCTTCTTGGTGGCAGGTCTAGGTGACTTTGTGGGATTTTGGCAATTGTGGTCATGTTGGCCAATATCCTCCTTTGCCAGAGCCTCTTGCCACTGCCCCGTGTTAGACTTCTCTGCAGCTGGCTGGGAAACGAGTGGCTTGACAGCTTTGGAGGAAACATTTAATAATGGAAATGGCTTGAGAAAGTGAATTCTGTTAGTCTTGTTGGGACTTGGGCTTTTAAGTCTTGATGGTGTTCTGCACTGTACTGAAGTGCCTGAGATGCTGCTGTTTACCAGGTTTCAAAGGAAATGGGGATGAAGGGAGCGAGATAGGGAAATGGGTTGTGAAGGGAAGTTAAAACCAGAAGTAATTTAACTCTAGTTGATGGGAGGCTAGGAAATGCTAGCAAAGGGAAATACTAGCAGACTTCTAAGGCAGGGTCTCCTTTCCCAAAAGGAATAGCAGATAAATACCTGCTCTGTTGGTTAAATACCTACCTTTGAGGTGGTGATCTTGCTTGCATTGATTTTTCTATCTTGAGAATGCAGATAATGGTTGCCTAAGTGAGAAGACACTTGCACAGCTAAGAGTTGCTCTTGTTTTTCCTGCTTAAATCTTCTCTTGTGGTCCAGGCTTAACGACTGCCTGAGTGTGAAGGGCTGTGGGGTGCAGTCAAGAGCACTTGCAGAGGGAACCTTTCCATGTAGACATTTTTAGCTTAAAGGTGTGGACTTGAGGACTTACCTGAGCCTTTCTGTGTATTTGAGAACTTTGCCCTCTGACCCTTTTTACCACCTTTTTCCAAACCTCTATTTCTGATGCTGTTCTTTGAGGCAGGAATACCAGAGGGCATTTGTAGCACTTCTGAGTGGCAAAGCTTGCTGCTCTCCTCTAGGAACTCAGCACTAAACCAGCTGGATCACTAAGTCTCCTGCTGTCAGGCAACTCTTATCACATTACGGGTCATAGTGACATTTGTGCTTCACCCATCTTTAGTCAATATTTTCCTGAAACCTCCCAGAACTATCTTCAATGCTCATGTCACATCAGTGAGATTACACATCTCCCCTTTGGGCCAGAGGTTGTAAGGATTTTAGGCTGAGGCCTGAGGCTCGCCTTCAAATCAGTTACTCCAAATACCCTTACAAGTCTGTGTGTGTGTGGTGGGGTTTTATATATATGGGAATTTATCAAGCAAAGACAGGTCTTGTTGGAGTGGCAGAAGCTGCCATCTTAACAAGCAGATTGAATGTTAGAAAGCCCTAATATCAAGAGTTTAAGGAATACTTAGAGCATGATAACTGCTTACTGAGTCTTTCAGATTAAGAAAGCCATACAGTTAAGTTTTAGGAGGTAGACAAGTAAAAGTAAGAACTACCTACTGAATCTTCTGCTCATAGATGTAGTGGTAATAGCTTAAGAAAGTATCTCCTAGGCTCAAATAGTTAATCCATATTCTCTGAAGCAAGAGGAATTGGAGTTCTACCATTTCTGTCATCACAAGTATTGGCTATAATATCTTGCATATTGAAAACTGGGAGAATCTGGCTTTGCTTTTTTTCCCCTGAGTGTCCAAGAAAGGTGGCTGGTAGGTTTGCATTTTTGTGCTTGTTAAATACTTTTTGTCCTTTAGTTTTAGTCAAGTGAGGGGAAACTTTCTAAAGATTGTCCTCCTGTAGAGACCAAGGAAGACGTGTCAGTTTCCACTACACTCTAAAGGTCCTGCAGTGAGTTGTGCTTGTAAGAAAGAATGAGAAATAAAAAAGTCTTTCTTGCAGTTTTCATGAGCTAGTAAAGATAAATTTGGCTGCAAAATGTGCTCTGTTTCTTAAAGAAATAAATCTTGAAGATTTTCTGGAACTGTTTTTAGAAGCTTTTTTGGTAATCACTACTTGTCTTTAGCTCTTTGATATAAATTTACTTGCTTGGCTTATGTGTGTTTCCTGAGGAAAAATGCAATAGGCATCTGTGCTCCCGTGGTCTGCTTTGGCAATTCTCTAAGCACAATTTGGATGTGTACAGAGGGAGCAGGCCTTAAGGAAGGCTTGAGATAGAGAGGAGAACACAGTGATCATTCTCACCTTCAGCTCTCAGTGAGACCATTTGCTGCAGGTGGCACTGCATTTGTTAAAGCACTTGAGGATGAAGCGAGTCTGACTCGGCAGTGCACGTAAACTGCTGGTGGGAGCAGTCTCAAAAGAGCTTTGGGTTTGGGTTAGGGCTTATTTTATCTTATATGTCACCTTATATGGGTGACATATATCAAGGACATATAAGATATCTTATATGTCACCTTATATGTCCTTGATTTTGATGGATCTGGTACTTGGGAAGTTGCAGTGGGCTTGCCAGCTAGGCAGGGGTGCAGCTGATTCACCTGAAGCTGATGCATGACCCTGGCTGAACTGGGATATGCCTAGGAGGAGCTCTGTCCATGACCCCTCTTGGGAGAGAGGGGAGGGTTGGCATTGGACTGGGAATAAGGAGAGTTTCTAAACTGTCTTCCAAGTTTGGCTATTGTCTTTCTAGTTGAAATGACAGGATTTGAGCTTGCAGGGATCTACCAGGAAGCAGCTCATCCTTTGGAGCCTTTACGTCCAATCCTGTAAAGCACCTGCACTCCAGCCATTAGTAGAAGTTAGGAGCCAGTGTGCACACTAGCTTGAAATGCCGAAACTCCTGTTCTGTGACTTGTTGCAGTTTTGCCAGAACAAGAAGGATACAACTCGCTGTCAGCTCTGGCTCAGGCTGGTTTAGCAGGGCGCCAGGATGGCTCTGACCCCGGGCAGCTTTTCCCCCTGGAAACCACAGTTGGAGCGCTTTGGTGTCTCGGGTGGCCACTCTGCTGCAGGCCAGGCTGTGCTGAATAGGTGTTCGGCATCAGAGCAGCTGTGACGGGGTGCAGGGGCACTCAGACGCGGCGGCTTGAGAAGCACCTGGGCTGGCCTGTGTCCTGCAGGTCCAAGGGAGGCGCTGCAGAAAAATGCTCTATGCGGAGCTCACCTGCATTCATCTTGTCTGTAGCCAGGCACCCAGTCCCTGGAGAACTACACCATGTGTGTTTAAAAAGAAAAATGGTTGCTTATAGCGTAATAGCTCCTCTTTAGTAGAAATGCATTTAGTCAGTACTGACGTGCATTTAAATACCCTTTGGCTATTTGCATGGAAAAGAGACCTGGCAACAAGTAAAGAAAACTGAATAGATTTCCATTTACTCACTTGAGACGGGCAGTTTTTGTCCATTACTTCAGGTGCTAATGGGTGCCTCCCTCTCCTGCTTCCAGCATGTTCTCTTGTAATTTTGTAACAAGCAAAAGAAGTGACACACATTTGGAGAGAGAAAATTTGAAGAGTGAAAATGTCCGTTCCTGGCGCGTGCACACACGCGCATATATACACACACACACACACACACAAAAAAAAAATCTTGAAGAATGAAAAATACTGGAAAGGGGTAAAACAGCACTCTGGTGAAAACATAAAAATTGTTGTTCATTTTTCTGTATTGCAAGAAATCGTGATCATTAATCCATAGTGGCTTTTTCAGCTGATTTTGTTTAGTGAAGAAGCTGGAGGACTTTGTGATTCCAAACATTTCATATTTCATCAATACTCAATAACAGTCAATTTTTCGTTAGCTTGATAGAAACTGGTAAAGCATTACTGGGCTAAATTTAGCCTTGGCATCCAAGGTTGTGTCTTCCTGTATTTCAGGCTGTTACTGTCCTGCTCTGTTCAGAGGTTCTTCCCTTTCAAGAAGCTGCTGTTCACATGTCCCCGCCATGTGTCATTCTGCTGCCTGCACCCCATGGCTGCAGATGAAAATACCAGGTAGCTGGTGCCTTCTGTGCAGGTTTGTGCCAGCAGCTGAGGAAGCAGTTCAGAAAAGTTTTACCTATGATGATGAATGCATTAAACATCAAAGGAAGAGAAAGGAAAATGCATTGTTTGAATAAAATACTCTATGGATTTATTTTGACATCATTAGATTAAAAAAATGCTTTGCCTAATAGGGACAACAGTATTTACGGTTGCTATGAAATTACCCAAGATTGTGGGCATAAAAAATAAAGATCTTTCTACTTTGAACCCCCTGGCTGTTTGCTGTGACTTCTGTTGACGAGCCTGGGAAAGAACACTTGCTTTGTGGCTGTGGATGGCTCGATGTAGTCTGAAAGTGCATGTAGTTTGTTGCATCTTGCAGGGGCTGCTTTCATTGCAGTGTTGCTCTACCAGATGAAAAATGTCCCTTGGTTTGAAAAGGACAGACAGAGATGCAAATATCAGTGTGGGCGATTTAACTGTTTCTGCTATTCCTTATTCTTCTATCTGTGTCAGACTTTAGAAGAGGGAACAAGGCCCAGCATGATCCCCATGCATATTGGTTTCTGAAGAAAGGAGAAATTGGAGATTTTCAGGAGGAGGCTAAAAACTTAAGCAGTTACTTGATTTGGGGTTTCTTCCAAAAATTGCTTGAAGATTTAAGGGGAAATTTTATAGCAAAGTATTAAAAAGAGATCTGGAATTAGGTGTATGTGTGACATTCTGCCATATGACACAACATACAGTGCAGTGCTTCACCTGTTGGAGCATAGCACCAGCAGTTAGAAAGGGAAACTGCTGTGTGATACAGCTTCACAGAGACTTGCCACAAGCAGGAAAGGGTTATATTTACTTTATGCAAACTTTCCAGTGAGTGGTCAAGTGTTTTTCTTACCTTTAAGGTCCTAACTTTAATGCATTACAATGCTGCAGAATACCAGAATTATTTACTGGCCAAATAGAAGACATTGTTTTCAAAATATATTGCAAGCAGTGAATTCTACTCTGTCAAACCATTCAACTTTGGTCAAGGAGCTATGTTTGGAACTGATGTTTCTGATGAGGCTTAATTTATTATCTGTTGAGGCTGATGTTAGCAAGGGGTGCGTTAGTGCCTCATTAGAGTTTGGACTGGGCCAATCCTCTCATACTTGATGCCTGGCTGTTTATGTCTTTAGTCACTGCTGCCAACTTAGCTACTTATAATCCATGACCTCTCTGAAATCTGGTGTTTTTTAGTGCCTACAAGGGATCATTTACTAATGGTTCCAGTATGAAGATCAAGAGATCTTTCTTTCTATTTTTGTATGCAATCCTGCAGATACATGCAGAGAAGAATGCAGTTATCAGTTAAGATGATTGAGAAACAAGTTAAGATGATTGAGAAACAAGTCTAGGAGTGAGGAGAAGCTATAAAGCCTGTGAAAATACAGAAAAGCCCTTGCAATAAAACCATGAGGAAGCTTACTAAGTGAAAGGCTAAGAGTTGGCTAGGGCTTATCCATATCTGCACAATATTGCAAGCCTGAAATATCTTTTTTTTTTTTTTTTTAAATGGGGAGTTCTGGAGTGCAATCCATCATCATTCAAAACAGACCAAGCAATCTCTGAAAGCTGTTTAGATTGTGAGATGTCACCATACCTGACCATAAAATCCATCATGCTGGGGAACCAGTGGCCAGTGCCTGGTGTTAGGAAGCACTCTGAGGCAGTAGCTGTATTTATCTTTGTTAGAATTGACAAATTGCCCCTGTAACTTCATATTAGCCCACACTGATGTACTGGCTCAATATATTACAATATATTACATCCATCAGGATGATCTCCTTTAAAAAAACAGACCAGCTGTTACTGTAGCTTGAGAATTTCTGGTTTTGTTGATGGGTTTGGAACATGGTGAAGGAATATAAGAAGAAAGGCCTTGTTTGAAATGCTGAACAGCTGTGTTCTTTATTCCTGGTAATTACCTTCAGTGCTGGATGATTCCTTTCCCTGCCCTTCCTATTCTTCCTTTTCTTGTCCATTAGGGAATTTTGTGCTGGTGAAAGTTTTCAGAGTGACAGCTTGGCTTCTACTTATGCAGTGATGCTGCACAGCCCATGGCAGTGCAATATAAATTGTGTCTGGAGGATCCCCAGAAGACTGGTCAGCAAGTTCAGGCTCTATAGCTCATGCATTCTTTGGAGACTCTCCCGAGCTCACCAAACTTGAAATTAAAGTCGTCACCTCTGTGAAGAGGACACTTATCCATCAGCATGGCAATAATTCTGCATTTACTGCAATGTGTCAGATGAGAACTGCTTCAGTTAAGCAGATTGGTAGAAGTATTTGTAACACAGAAAATAAATGCTTCTTGGCTGCACCAAGATTTGGTTCTTACTGTTAGACGTTTCCAAATGTCTTACACTTTATCAGTTTAGAAGATGGAAATGTTTCCATCTTTGACTTGGCTTTGTTCTCTTATTCTGGTATGTAATTACAAAAGAAAGGCTAAGGGTGGTCAATAATGAATGCCAAAGGACTAAGGGGAGGAAAAACTGCTAATGATACTTCCGCGAGTATATTTCCAACCCCGAAGTGTTCCTGAGCCTGAGGCAGAGTCTTTAATAGCCATTGAGGAGTATTTCTTCTATTAGTTTGATTGCTTTTTGAACATAGGTAAGCTATTAGTATCTAGAGCACCTGTGGCAGACGTTGCACTGATTAAGTGCTTGTGTCTAATACTACTTAATTAAGGGAAATTCTACTTCTGCTGGAGAAACATCTGTGCAGATTTGAGATGCTCTTAGATTTTTGTTGTCTCTGAAACTTTCTGTAAAGATATTAATAAATTTTGCAAAACAGGGCACAAGACTAACAACACTTCAGTAAAAATACTCGGGCGTCTAGGGTGTTCAGCCAGCAGTTCAAAAGGAGTTCAGGGGTGAAATACATTAATTAGTATTAGTAGGTAACCTCTTGCAATATATTAGAATATTATTTGACAACTGGAGCATGCCGATACAATTCCTGATCGGCTGGATGCTAGTTTTGGGTATTAGTATCCAATCTGTTTAATGGTCTGTGTGGAAGGAGCTGATGGACATGTTTATTTAGGGTATGTCTACAGTAGAAATGTTGCCTGCATTATTGTAAATGAGCATAGCACTTCTGTCTTTCTGTATGATCAAAAGCACTAGTGTAATTAGTGGTACAAGAGGGCTTTTACTCAGAGCTGGAATAAATGATCTTGGCAAGTGTGTAATTGTGCCTGCAGCTTTTGATAATTTCCCTAAGGTGACTGCACCATCTAGTGTAGATGAAGCCTTAATGGGACCTGTGCCCCTGTCATTCTCATTTACAGAGCAGCTGATATTCTTAATAAGGGAACTGAGACTGAATGACCCATGGGAACTAAACTTTTCCCAGAGTTGGATGATTATTTGGGGAATAGCAGATAATTCTGGATCCTCATTCTTGTAGGTAGTCCTCCTCTTGCCAGAGCCAGCGTGCTAAACTATACTGCTAGCTGAGTGTTGGATCAGGTAGCTCCTCATACAGCTTTCCTTGAGTGTTTTCTACTTAAAAACCCTTCCCTACTTGGATTGCTTTTACTTGAAGTCCTTTACTTGGGGAAGGCCCAGGCTTATTATAGCCCCTGAATGGGCCCAGTGCAGTCCTATAAAAAGGCTCCCAGTGAATTTTGGGGAATCAAAATGGAGAAAGGCTGTGGGATGACTTAAAAAGCAGATGTGTCACTATGTCCCTGCAGTTAGGCACTGCTTTATGATTAATAGTGACAGTGGTATATTTGGTCAGTGCTGTGAGCTTTGGTACTTTGGTGTCAAGAAAACAAATGCAAGAAATTAAAAGGTAGTTCTTATGCCAGTTTGAGGTTGATGTCTATTGCTAGCTTTCATGTTATCATTTTGATATTAAGTTAGTGGGTATTGAATGCCTGTATAAGCTGGTGGAAGTAATTATAAGGGTTTTATCTGTACTGCTGGTAACGGTGGCAAAATTGATTTGTTTGTGATTATTTTCTGGAGTGAAGTTGATTTTAAGAGTGACTACCGAAATAATTCACAGTAGCCGTAACTTGTGTATGCAGTGATTATAATGTAGCTAACTGGAAATGTGTTAAATAATTTACTACACTTAATACTCATAAATACTAAGGAATCATTAACATATCATCTTTGGTTGCATAAAAAGCCATTACTGCTAGGGGCCCTAGACACTTGCAGATATTTTTTGATACTCTCATACATACATTTTTATCCACATTTAATCTCTTTTTTTAAGCTTTTTTTCAATAAACATTATGCTTCCTTCTTTTTCAGGAACATTTTGGGCAATAGGAACTTGTAGCAGTGATGCTTTTGATTATGTGTATCTTTGCTTCTAAATATTTCCTAATCAAAGTTACTTAAAATATGGTACCCTATCCTGAAGCCTGTGTAAAGATGCCCTAAGAAAGCAATATCCAGTAGTGAATAGCAGCACAACTCTGTGATGAGGTGTAGTTCTGTCTTCCTGTTACCTGCTAATGCTTTCTGATGACTCTGAGTTCATCTTCAGCCTCTTGAGCTACCCCTCTGCCTTCAGACACTTGCAGGCCTGCTCATCGCTCCCCTACTCAGCTTGTTCTGCAAGCGCAGTGATCAGGAGCTGGCAGCACCGCTGTGGGAGCCGGGCACCTTGCGTGTGTGTTGCCAATGCTGTATGGCTCGTGTACTGTCCTCTTGGGACGGTGCCTTAAAGTCACAGCTGGCTAGCTGCTCCCTTGCTGTGAGACAGCAGTGCTGATACTGTTTTGCAGGAAGCTTAGTCTTCACTTGTGTGAAGAAACACGAAATCTAATAGAAAATGGAGGTGTGGTATGGGCTGACCATACGAACAACTGTTCTGGATCAGAGCCAAAGGATCATTTGACTCTGCAATCAGGAGCCATCTGGCAGTTGTCTAGG
>VZSV01000014.1:1027539-1064458 GCA_013398735.1 Nothocercus julius
AGAATAAAAAATATTATGGGTGCTGCTGGAATGCATATAAGTGATAATGAAAATGTCCTTATTGGTATTAAATTCAGCTACTGTTGCACGAGTGAAAATCCTTGGAGCATCTTGAGTGCCCAGTGCCTTTTGGCTGATGCCTGTGGGCTGTTTGGCAGTGCAGTTTTGCCTTGTGTACTGACTCATTTCGCAGCAGAGCGAGTGGTTTTGACCTGAGTGCTCCTGCAACAGGAGCAAGTGAAGCAGGAACATAAGATTTCTGCAGCTTTCAGCCAGTAACAAAAAGCTGGCAGAATACTCAGTGTTTAAATAGTGTCCTTTGGATATGTCATTCTGCCGTTCAGAACCTTAGGAAGTTCACTGTGCTCCTCTGCAATGTTTTGTCCATTAAGTACACACTCATCTCTGCAGCAGAGATCATGCCAGTAATCCATTATTCACAAATTTTGATAGCAACGTGGTGCTATTATTGAAGGAGATGCACAGTGTCACTGTTCCAAGTAACACATGCATCTATTAAGGCAGGGCTCAGAACAAATTGTCCATTAAAGTTCATATTTTCCTCAAGTATTCTCTCTTTTTTAGCAGCATCCTAAGTAACAACAAGATAAAATTACAAAGGCATCTTTGGCTTCTTCCTGTGTGTGCTCAGATGCTGTGTTCTCAGTACTCTGGATAAAGCTCAGGTTAAACTTGTCCTGACCTTGGACCATGTTTCATGACAGTCTGTCAGCTTTCAAAATCAGAGCCATTTGTCAGTTGTTCCTCCAGCTTTCTTTGTCACATTATTTTCGGTCACTTCCTGTGAGCTATAGGATGGTGAACGATGACAGAACTTTTTGAGGATATTGAAACTGGTCAGCATCTTTCTAAATTGAAATCCCCTCATGCTTAATCTGACTGGAAGGCAGCTGAGCCAAAGCAATTTCTCCCAAAGCTGCTTGACAAGAGGCGTTGCAGCTGATTTAATCTGTGTGCAATTTGCCTGCCCTTTTATTTTTCCCTTCTCTTTACTATGAACAGAATATTTCTTATAGGAAGAGATTGCTATAGGTGGTTAGTGCTGTAATTATGCACTTCCACCCATATAACATACTTTCAGGCTAACCTTTCCATTTATCTGTCTTTATTGTGGGCACCTGAGGGGATAAACAAGATATTGCAAAAGTCAGGTAAAATTCCCAGCTTTTTTCATAGGAAAGACTGTTTTTAGCACAATTAAGTAAAGGGACATTTTGTGTCTGAGGTTGTCAAGTGCAGAGTACTAATTCACATGCAGTCTAGATGGCTGCCAGGAGTTGCTTGGCTCTGCTGCAGCCGCGAGAAGGCAGGAGCACGTACACACTGCTGGCCCCCTACTCCGACCAGACAGAGTGGGATAAACAGAATTGCATGGTGCGAACCCTTTTTCCTTCCTGAGCTGCACCTAACTCACTGGAGAGAAAAAGAATCAGGTGCTTGCACTGCTGCCAGTTTTACTTTACCTCACAGATGAATAGAAGCATTTAGTCCCCAGCCGGAACTGACAACCAAGCATGAAAGTCACTTTAAAAAAAAAAAAAAAAAAAAAAAAAAGCTAATTTATACCTGGCTGAAGTTTTAATTTTATTTGAAGATGATTTTTGGTAGAAAGGTCAGCTGTCCAACAGCCTGCTTGGCTGACACCAGTTCCAGGCTTGGATAGGCAGTTTGTAAGTCTTTAGTATCAGCACTTCTAGGAAGTTAGATGTCCTCTGTGTCAAGGATGTGTTCTTGGAACATAAAACCCTTCCCAGAGCAGCCAGTTCAAGGCAGTAGGCAAAGCAGAGGCTGGCCATAGGACAAGGGCCTGTAGGACGTAGATGGTCACCTATCTTTGCATTAAAAGCTAGGGAGTTAAGAGTATTAGCAGTGAAAAACTGCAGAATGTTTTGGTACTAGACGGGATGTCGGAGCGGTGGGTCAGGGAAGTAACAGCGCTTGGCGCCGTCCTTGGGCTGGGCTGCTGCTGCTCTCACGGTCCCGCACGCTTTGCTGTGCGTCGCTGCAGCAGCCGGCTGGTAGGGCCTCTTCCTTGGGTCATCGGTCTGCTGGCGTAGTGCTTTTAAGAGCATTGCCATGTGGAAGTGAAGCAAATAGCACAGGTTGCTGAACCTTACACCCACGCAAGGGTTTAAAGGCTTCCAGCGCGGCTGGCTTTGTGTTCTACCTGCGCATCAAGCAGCGCTGATAATCAGCATTGAAAGAGGCTTAAAAAAAGGCTCGTATGGAGGGGGAAGAGAGAAGTGGCTTATCTCTAAATTTCACTTCTAAATACTTTGCAGAGAGGTGGCCAAATATAGCTTCATCTCCCACACTCTATAGTCTGCTGGGGAAGTATCAAGTCACACAGTCCTACCAGGGGAAATTTAGACAGGCAGAATCATTCTGCTTCTGCAGTCAAGCCCGGTGAGCCATTCATAAGGCATCAGCTTGTGACAATCTTAGGTGAGGTAGGAGCACTTCAATAAGCTAGAGGTTTAAATTGTTCCTGATGATGTTAGAGCAAGTAGAGAGATCTTAGACACATCTTTTTTCAGGCAGGCTAGGCTCCCTAGACTGGGCCTTTCCTTGTATTCTCACCACACCTTTTCACAAATCAGATTTGTTTCAGAGAAAATTGAGATTCTCAAGTATTTTCTTATATTATGTACAGAAGCACTGTAGTGAAAAGCATATAGAAAACCCCTGTTCTCTACACATGAAGGCAAACACATTATCAGAAAACTCTATTCCCAGGCAGGGCCTTGAATGGGAATACTAAAAGGTTTTGAGCAAGGTCATAGCAGAATGTCCAGAAAGTCCAGAAATTTGGTGTCTTTTGTTCTATTTTTTCCTAATAGAACTCTTCCTTGCAATTTCAGATTATTTCTCTGAGATAGAATGAGGATGTCATGTTACAGGGCAAAGCACCCCCATAAGCACATATGCCTGTATGCACACACATGTAACATAGTGACAGAAAATTCTGACTCAATCTCAAAAATACTTCTGTATACTCTTCTGTGTAGTTTTCATTCAAAGTAAGGCTGGTAAGACTCTGAAGTTTGTCTTGTTCCTTTGGTGGCCAGCTGATATTTTGCCCCCCCCCCCCCCCCCCACGATTTTATTTTATATGTCATTATAAACAATGAACTCATGAAGAGATGATGTGCTTAGGTTACTTTTGGGGTGAGAGTTACTCAGGTGCCTTTCCAGAAGCGAGGCCACTTTCCAGGTTGGTTTACTTATTTAGTTGAATATGGGACTGAAGTGGAGAGAGAAAAAAAAAATCAGTTGCCTTTGGCTTTATTCTCACCTGTCCTTCAATATTTCATTTTTCTTACTAATTTAACTATAATTCTGATTAGAGCAACAGCAGCAGGAATCACTGGCATGACTCTGTTCAGAAATCTAGTAATATGCACAAGCTTACTGTGAGGCTGAGATTCCGAGGGTTTCATGCAATTAGGACTGAATGTTGTTCCTGCCTGTATAATTTCCAGGCAGAGTTCTATAAAGTGGAGAAGACCATAACTCAGTATACTGTACATAATGTGTAAGTTCCTTGTGTTAGATGAGCTTGTAGTGGAGCTTTCTGTGATGACCATGGGTAGCCTGTATATTCCTGTTCTTCTAACTTGTCTTTTGCCAAAAGATGCAGCAGCTCCTGCATCTTGTGTCAGGACACAAGAGTCATGCCTGCAAGAGGCAGCATGGGCTTTCCCTTGTGAGAGAGCACCTGGAGTGAGGATATGAGTCACTCATACCGTTTTCTTGGAGACTTCTCCTCTCCAGAACCTGAGGTGTGGAGGTTATTCAAAGATCAGTATGTTCCAATATCTGTTTTGACTCCTTTTCTTCCGGACAGTTCGCATCTGTGTACCACATCACTCTGTTCCTGAGGTAGAATCTGACTCAGGAAACAGGAAATTTCCAATTATTTTAAAAGGGCAGGTATTTCGTATCTGGTTACTTGAGGGTGTCATTGTCCAAAATTACTCTCTGAGGGTGTTTTTGCACTCATGTTCGGTTTTCCCTCAAGCCTAGGCTGTCAGAAGCTGACAGCTTAGGATGAATCTGCGTTACGAGAAGTCTTGAAGTGACTCATGTCAGCTTGGTGCTCTTGGCAGCTGCATGACCAATGCTTGATCTCTCTTTCCTTCCCTACTCACCTCGTTCCTCCTGAGGGTTGGAGTTCACTGGCATCTATGGGTTATCAGGAGTGCAGAACTGGTCAGAATTAAAGGGAGGCAAGAAAATTGCGAAGTTTACTTTTAGGTCACCAGACTTACTATGTTAGAATCAAACACAGAACAGGAAACATTGGTTTCAATTTAAACATGAAAAAAATCCCAAATCACTTGACAGCTTGTGCTACAGGGCTTTTCTGTGTGTGTATGTTTGTTGCAAAGTATTTACTGCTCTACATGACCCAACTAGTTTTTTTTTTCTAGCCTGAAAAAAAGATTCCAAGTGTACCACAGAGTGCGCTAACTCTTTGCTGGGCATGAAAAATTAACACCATATCACTTTACGAGTTAAAAGGAGCATTGACAAGGTTACTTTTCAACTAATCTGTTCCTGTGGCTTTTCTTCTTGTGTATTTGTAATATGCCTGAAAATCTTAGAAAAGCTGATGAGAGCCAGCATCCCTGAGCAGGCACAAGCAGGCTGGCCTGCAGAGTACCAGGTGTGCTGGCCTGCGAGCAGTCCTGATGGGTGGCCGAGGAGCTCCCTCGTGACCTGCTCTGAGGAATTACTCCACACACGGAGCCTTAACTAGCAGTGTGACTGGACAGAGCATTTCCTGGAATTCTTGCAGCTTTCAGGTAAACACCAATAAATACATGGGGACTGTGTGGGTGGAAGATCTTAAGATACATGTTTTGCTTGCTTTTTGTCAAAAAAAAAAAAAAAAAAAAAAAAAAAAGTTTCCAGAAAATATTTTTACCTGCTTTCCATAATTATCTATCTACAGCTCGATGTACCTGGTAAGTCTGGCCTCTTTAGCAACTCCAGAAAAATAGCTTAGCTTCTTCCAGAGTTCACGAAAGGGTAGTATGGAGAGAAGGGGGAGGGGGGGGGTGGAAAAAAGGCGCACATGTTGTCTAGCACTTGCTGCTTGTACAAGCAGCTTAGCCTGCGTGGAGTTGAGGGCTCATGAGTACCCAGAGGATAGCAACAACGTTACATGGCACTCAGGTAAGTACGTTGTACAAGGCCAGTGTTCTCAAGCAAGGGGGCAGTGGCAGCCCTACAGTAATGGTGCAAGGTAGAAACAGCTCAGAATAACAGCGTTTCCGTTTCTGGTAACAACCAAGGGGAACCAAAAGTTAGGAAAAAATTACGTTTGCAGAAGCTCTTTAAAATGAAAGGCAAAAATTAACCTATTTTACCACTGTTACTCCAAGCTCTAACTGCCTTCTGTTGTGCTATAGAAAGTTTTGGAATATAAAGGGCTTTTCCTGTCTGTGTTGAAGATTTGTCGGATCATTCGGCAGTGCCTTTAGCGCCTAGGAAACCTTTCCCTAGGGCTGGAGAAGAGGACCTGGTTTCTTTGTTATGCAGATGATGGGGAGGCAGCTGTTTCCTTTTGCAGAAACCCAGCACACTACAGGGATTTGATTTTTTTATTCAAGTGTGCTTTGACTCTGGTCCCCAAATCCCTCTCTTCAAAAAGGTGAAGTCAACATAAATGCTACCAAGATTACAAAAACCCTTAAGTGCTCGTGACTTGGAAAGTCAGACTTCCTGCACTGATTATCAGTGTTACCAGGCAGTAGCTGTATCAGTTCACATCAGCCTTTTCTTTGCGCAATCCCCTCTTGTTGCAGTCCTGAGACTGTGCCCCAGAAAAATCTCCATGTGCAGCTGCAGAGTGTTCTGGCTGGGCTACAGGTTCTTGGCTTTGCAATCCAGGCCCTGCATAGACATTTTCTGGGTCAAGCTGTGTCTGTGGAATGAGTGAGTGATCTCAGCTGTGCTCCATGGCTTCCTAGTATTTCTGCTGCTATTTCTGTGGTCAAATAGCATGGTAAAAAACCACCCTGTAGGACTTCCCTAACCTTTGTGGAAAAAGATCTTGCATGTAGTACAGAGACTGTATGGAGATGGATAGACACAGCTGGATCCCCATGGTTATGTCAGCCAGAGTTTGGATTTCCTCTTCTTCAGAGACTTAGGTGTCTAAGGAGATGGAATAATTTTGGAGCTATGCTCACTCTATTGATTTCTTTTAGAGTAGTTTCTGAAAGTGCTCTCATTTGCTTCGGGTAACATCATCCAGGTTAGCTTGGGCCACAGTCCAATGTAACCTAAATGATTTGCTTGAACAAATCAGGAGGTGTTGAAGGGCTCTGCTGGCAGCTTTGTAGGGTTTTTTTTTTTTTTTTTTTTTTTTTTTTTTTTTTTACACTAAGAACCTGGACCTGGTGACCATCCATTTGTACAGCAGCATAGCTATAGCAGAGCAGCTGTTTGTGACCTTCTTAATTTTTCCCAGTAATATGTTTTTCTTTCTTACTAAATCACTTGGAATCAATTAACCTTGTTCTAAAATTGAATCAAATGCTTAACATTGAGGCACTATTGTTAGAAATGGCATCTGTAAGATGGTCTGGGTTCATTCAGTTGTAGACTTCAGTTTCTTTATTGGGGGTGTAGTGCTTTGTCAAGAAACTAATATAATGCATGATTTAAATGGGTGACATTCTCAAAGTGTTTGGCCTATGACCGAATAAAAATCTAGTCATTAAATTGTGGAACTGGTGGAGGAAAGAAATCTTAGCAAAACAAATTCTGCTTATGCACAGCTACCAGTCTTTCTGTGAGTTTACAGTGTGTGAACAGCATTTCCACTAAGCAGAGAGTAGATGTTTGCAAATTCTGTATCCCTCAGAGAAGCTAAAAGGAGGCCAAATAGGCTTTTCCAAGGGAACAGGAGTTCTCATTATCCAAGAGACACATGGAAGAGCTGTAGTTAGGTAGTGATGTTAGTAGCACAGGGTAATATCATCTGTTCGTTGTGACTGAGGCTTGCGTTTATTTTTTTCCCAGTGGTCGTGGTCTCTTCAGGCTGGAGATGTGGTTCTTCCTGTCCAAACAAATTCTGTCTGATGTGACTGCAGGGACTCAGCTGTGTGTAATATCCCTGCAAAGAGAATATGAGCGCTGTGGGTGCCCTTTACCCACTGGCATTAAGGAAGCCCCACAGGATCTTCTTTAGTGTATTAGATGGCCTTGGAAATACCAGGAGCGCTGAAGTCGTCTTGTTTTAGTGCAGGCAGGGATAGGGTAAACCTGTTCTGCTCTTGGGAGCCTCTGGGCTAGTGCAGGTGCCTGCGAGACGGTGGCAGTCGGGGTGCAGGTCTGGCGCTGAGGCTGCTCTCGCCTGCGCTGGAACCGGCTACCTGTGTTCTCCCTTCTTGTGCCCTTTCTTCTTACAGATCTAAAGGGGGAAAAGGAACTTCGCAACCCTTAATCATGCTAGTGATCACTTGCAGGTAATTCCTGGAACTTTAGGAGGGATTGCAAAACAAAATGGTTCACAGTGGAGGTAGAAGGGACATGAATCAACCTTTTAGGGTGTTGTCAGAAAATAGAGCGAGAAGTAAATTAGAGAATGAAACAGCTGTTTGGTGCGCACTTTCTGCATGGGAAAGGGATTTTTGTTCTACTTCTCATAGTGTGTGTGTGTTTTCCCCCCCCCCCGACAGTGAGTTCAGTAGAATGAACTGAAGGCCAATTTTGGTCTGTTTTTTAATTTTTCTTTCAGTGCTTATTTTTCTCCAACTATCTGGTTTTGGAGCAGCTACCTGGGGGCACCGGTATCTGTGTTTGATCATCTATTTTTCTATGTAGATTGATGTAAAGAGAGCACAAAACTTAGGTCTGTTTTTTTAATTTAAGAAGTACAGGTATCTCTTGATTTTTTTTTTTTTTTTTTGAATAAAAGGACATCTCTAGATCTGTTCTAGAACAAGAATATGCAAAGTGTTAATGCCACAACAGATTGGAAACTCTGAGATGTGGTGGAGAATTTATCCCTAGGGCGGTACTTTTTTTTAGTGATCATCATCTCTGCTTTCATATAATCTCTTACCAGTAAGAGTCTAACCTGTGTCTTAACTTTATCCATTTTCTGTTATTTTTAAATGCGTGGTCTGTGTTTTGTATTTTAGGAGAAAATAGCGGTGATGGTGATACCTGTCAGAAGTAGCAATCTGCATTAAAGCAGCCTCTTTATGGACTGCAATACTGGCCACAGCCCTCTGACAGGTCTCAAATACATTGCTGACTTACACAGCAGCTCTCTGCTGATTATGGAGGGAGTTGAAACAATTAGCTGGCCCTTGATGTTTAAAGGGCAAAACCTTAAAGACTAAATGTATGGATGCTATCCTGGCTGTAGGGGACCATCTGTCTCTTCATACCTTATTTTGATGTTGCTACTACACTCAACACCAAAGCTAATAGGAGGCATTCTGAGACCTGTAAGGTTCATATCAGGAAATTTGCTTGATTACAGGCCATTATGCCCTTTGTATTTCATCATCTTGGCTTAAAATTCAATTTTAGGTCAGTCACAGAAATCATACTGTGGTAGAGCCTGGAGAGATCTCAAGGTGAAATACAGGCCTGTTCCAATGCAGAACTGACTCTACTGTGCTTCCACCTGACAGATTTTTGTCATTAAGTGCCCAGAACAGGCTGGGCCTCCACTCTGCTCTAAGTTCCTGAATCTAGTAAGGCAGACCTTTGAGTCTCTAAAATACAGAGCAGTTGCAAGTAAATAAAATAGTAACTATCCATATGAATATTTATATGTATATGAAAATATGAATATTTAATTGATAATGAACAATAAAATACTTTTGGCTCTGTGCTATTCATACTGATTTTCAAATTTGTTTGAAGGAGGATGGAGCAGCCACATAGGAGCAGAAACACCTACCAAACAGTCTTTTGAAGGAAAAAAGCTCCAGTCATCTCATAGCAAAGTAATAAGCTCAAGAATTTTACTGCCTTTGTGATGTGGAAAGAGGATGCAGTGAGGTAGGTGATAAGAGGGTCTTATGTCTTCTCCTTTATCTCTGCGTGCATGGAAAGTTGACTTTTGAACCAGTGAATCTCTCATATGAATTGTGGATGCTGGGAGGAATCCAAACCCCGTATCAGCTAGAAAAACATGATTTGAAAACAAACAAACAAACAAACAAACAAAAGTTCTTTGAGTTCTGTATCCTGACTTAGAACTCTTGGAGTTGGCAACATAACTAGAGGATGAATGAATTGTATGTAGCTTTATGGCACTATATCAGTGAATGTGAACAGAAGCATTGGATGTCTGGGAGCACTCTGATTTGTGGTGCTTTCTGTCCAAGATTCACTTCAGACTCAGGTTTCCACTCTACCTAATACACTACCCATCTATTTCCAGTTTTTGAAGACATGGCTGGAATAAGAACATGTTCTTATACTGGTAGTAGTTTTCTTATACTGAGTTTTATATATATATATTTTTATATATGTATATATATATATATAAAAATCAATGCATGAAGATAGGGTAAAACAACAACAAAATCTAGTCTTTTGTGCTGATCCTCTGTGACAAGTCACATCACCTTTCTCTTTCCTAGTTTTCTAGCTATTAAATTGCCCTAATTGTGTTTAGTGACCTGACATGATTGCATGAGTGTGGCTCATAAAAGTAGTACAGGGAGGTTACATGTAGTTTATTAATAGAACTTCTAACTATCAGCAAAGGGGAAATTGCGCTGTGATGATGGTATGAATAGGGTATCTTTTTAGGAATGCTTCATTGTTTTTCACTGGGTTATACCTGAAAGAAGAGTGATCTTTCAGAATGAATTTCTCCCCCCTGCCTCCCCAACCTGGGGGAAGGAACTACAGTTCAGGGCAGACCTGCATGGAGACTGGAAGGTTGTTTCTACTTTTTTTTTTTTTTTTTTTTTTTTTTTTTTTCTTTTGCTCTTGCAGTTTAATAAAGGCCCCTGTCAGGGACTTTGGACTAGTGTCACTTTCTAGGAGTAGTGACTGAGCCATCTCAAAGGGGGGTGACAGTAAGAATCACTGAAGAGAAAGGAGTGACATAACTGACAGATAGGCTCTCTGTGGAAATGCATCTTCTTTTGGAAGAACTTGAATGTGTTACTCCCAAGCTACGCAGAGTAAAATATTTCAGGAGTGAGAATTTGAAACAGGCTGAATATAATTGTCAAGAGAAAAATGCTTAGGATGTGGGAGACTAGACTCAAATAGTGTGTGTGGCATTATTTTTAATTGCTTTTATAAGAAGCATTTCTTAATTTGCTGGTAAACATTTGGAAAGTTCAGTACAGTAGTTCTAGGTGTGGTTATTTTTATTTATATTATATAGTGCGTAAAACCATTTATTGCCTGAATATATGTCAATTAAATTGGGAAGTGATGTAGGGATTTTTTTATGATGAGGGAAAATATATATGGATAGGTTGGTTTTTTGAACATGAGTTTTTGTTTTGTTTCTTGAGTTTCTTTATAACAGCTGCATTTCTCTTTAGGGGTTTACAGTATAGTATGTGTAATTATGAGGCACTGGAATATGATAGAGCATTGCAACTGCTTTTTTAACAACCACAAGATTTGTATTACATCTGCCTGCTTTGCATTAACCTCCTGATCTTAATTCTGAATCTTGAAATAATTAGGGCATGCAGAAGTCATTGTACTGGTGATGTATAGGTAAATTAGTGTAAGCTTATGTTTGATCTCATGACCAAAGATAGTCCATCTTGTTCTATTTTTTTTTTTTGATTTTTTCAATGGAATCATTGTAGAAGTTCAATTTGTGTTTCTTAAACCTTGTTAGGACACAGATGCACAGAACTAGAATATATCACTAGGGTCAGCAAGTATAGTCCTGCACGTTTGTGTAGTAGGCACTTAGTCCATAAAGCTCTAGGGAGCAATTTTGCCTCAAGCCAATACAGTTCACAGCAGCTTACAGCCAACTGTAGATCCAGAGGAGGCCAAAATTTGTAACCGCAGCGTGCTACCGGTCCCTGAGTGTTCTGTGTTAGCAGAGAAGCATGGATGATACCACCCATGGTTATGGTTCCTTCCTCATTTAACTTAAAAGAAGACTGGCCACATCATTTTTCGTAAGAGATACTAAAAATCTTCAAGTTTCTTACTGTTCATTCTTTAAAATATCCTTTAAACATGTTAATTTTTTTCCCCTTTCTCCGATGTCAGTGTTCTTGGAATGGCTTGACTGAAGCGCTCTCTGCACACCCTTGCAGCATTCTTCCTGACTAGAGTAGCTTTCAGCTGGCCTTCTTCACAGTCCCCATGTGCACCTTAAGTGTCATACTGTGCAAGCTTTCCATTTGGTTTGCTCTGCGTGGTCCCTGCTGTTGCATTTTTATCTCATGCATTTGCCGCTCCGTTGAAGACTTCCTTGTCTTGAACTCACTACAAGAGGTAGTTGTCTCTGTGCTCTGTTCATGAGATGTATCTGGCACATGTGATCATGGTGAAGGAAGGAGTGATGCTTCATACCAGCAGCTGCAGGTGGATTTCTTGTCCCAGGGTCCCCAGAGGAGGGAAGTTCTTCTGCTGTGTGATGCTTTAGTCTCGCTGCCATGGCATGGCCGTGCACAGGTTCAATCCAGGTGCATCATCCGTGGCGTGTGGGGGAAGGTCCTACATGTGAAGAATGAAATAATTTGAGAAGTCTAGAAAGCCCCATGAATCAGTCCTTTGTCCATGATTTTTGACTCTTTACCATCTGTTGCTGAGTGGGACAGTCTTGTGGGACTGTAAAGGTTTTCCTTCCCTGGCTTTCCTCTCAGACATGAAAGCTGTGTCATAGGGCTGCCTTTTGCACAGTTCTTCCTCTATAGCTCCTTTTTTCTGTTNTTTTTTTTTTTTTTTTTTTTTTTTTTTTTTTTTTTTTTTTTGGGGGGTGTCATCTTGGGTTAATACTTAGGTAGTATATGGTGTTTGGGTGCAAATTTTGCTTTTAAGTTGGCTTTTTTAATGAATGTGTATATATGAATGTGGTGTATGCACTTACTATTTTTCCATTTAACCAGGGGTCATGGCCTTGGAAAGGGACAGAAGCTCTTCCCCCATCCCTCCTTTGGAAGACCAAATGTGATAGAGACATTGGGATCCTTTTATTAGTTTGATTTCATGGTGTCTGCATCGCTACTTCTGGAGCCAGTATTAATTGGTGGATATTGTTCTGTGCTTTTCAATCGGGTGAATATTCTGCTATGTTGAACTTGTAGGTGTCATAAAACCTAATGACTTTTTAAAAAGCCTAGCTGCCAGCAACCTCATTATATACCAAACCAAAAGAAGGGACATGTGCGTAGAATAAACAGGCAGGACTAATACCTAGAAATGTACCATCCTGTGAGCTTGGCAGCTTTCCTCAGCCTTTTGACACTTCAGTTGCCCTTTATAAAATGAGCGTGGCAGAAGCCGGGAAGAGGTGGCAGACCACTAAAGATAGTGGGAATGTTGTGGTATTAACTGAGTTTCAGACATGACGCAGAACAGTTTTTCCTCACTTTCTCCTTACCTTGTGTTTTTGAATTTTAAGATCTTCAGGGTCTCTCAGTGTATATAAAAAGCTTTATCTAGTGGGTTTCCAGCTTGACCGAGTTCCCTAGAGTTTATTCTAATACAAATAACAAAGCCTGTTAATACGTAGCAAGGGAAGTGGAGGAAGATCTAAGTCTGTCCCCCTCTATTTGTGAGGGCGGATCCGTGTGATCCGTCACCTTCCTGGGCACACGCCTGCGGTCTGGCAGCCCCTTTCTTTCCGCTGTCCCCACTCTTGCTGCTTGCCCGTGCCGTGGTCAGCGCTTGTCGCCGGCTCCAGGAGCAACAGGAACAAGTCCTCTCTGGGCGCGGTGAGGAGCGTGTGGACCAGGGGCTGTCTCCTCGGAAGGGAACTCGTCTGTTCCCGTAAGCCCATGGGGCACCGCTCTCCCCGATGATCCCCTCATTCCTCTGAACTTTATTTTTGGCGTAGCCCCAGAGGAGAGGTTCTTTCACAAGCCGTTTGTTCACAGAAGGCTCTTCAAGTGCCAGCAGGAGATGGCTCGTGTGAAATGGAGGCAGAAGGCAACGGGCCTCAGAAAACATAGCACGAGTCTGCGTGACGCTGGCGTGTCCAGCTTCCTTCTAGTCATCGCCCCTGCGCCTGCCTCGCTTTGTCTCGGGGGACCATAATGCTGTTAACTTATTTTATTGCATTATTTACATTTTCAGATCTTACTGTGGAAGAATTGCTCTGGATGCCTGGATTTAATTAGTGTAGGACTTGGTAACGGCTTAATAAAAAATAAATTACAAGCCATTCATTCCTCCCTGAGAAATATTAAGATTTATTAGTGGTGTCTCCAAAATTAATTAGCTTAAAAATGATACTTTTCAGAATTAAACTGGGAAAGTTAAGTTTGTTTATGGGGTATAATTATAGGCAGTAAAATCTGTATTTTAAAAAGCCTCATTTGGACATGAATTTCCATTACATACTATTACACACATATTGATGAGCAGTGTCTAAAAGAAACCCCACATACCCTTTTGTGGATTCAAATGAACATTACCAGAATGGTTGCAAGCAAGAAGGTAATTTACTCTTACAATAAAGTTTAAGTAAAAAGAAGAAAAAAAAAAATGGTGATAACTCATTACAACAGAAATAGTAATAATCTTGTTTTGCTGTGAAAATCTGAAAGGACAAGCTTATTCTTGAGCCCTACCCTGTTTCTGACTGATTCTACTACTGTCCTTAATATGACCTTTTGAGACCAGTCTTTAAAATATTTGCAAAACTTTCTTCAAACATTAATCTTTTTTCTTCCTGTCCATGCCATTTAGTTTTGAAAACAAGAAACAACTTGCATTTCTTCCCTTTTCCTCTTACTGATATTTAAATTATTTTTTGATATCAGAAAGGAACAACCAAATGGTTTCTTTTTTATTTTTCTTCTTGTTCCAGAATCTCAGGTTCTGAAAAGCTATCGTGTCAAATAGGAGTATAGAAAAGTGATAGGAAAGTAATGAAAGAAAATCTAGGGCAGTGTTCAAGCTGTTACATTCAATTTGCAAATAGAAGCACAGGAAAAATGGGGAAAAGGGAGAGGGAGGAGGGCTAAAGACCCTGGAGTTTTGTTGAAATGCATTTTGTTGTTTTTACTGGCAAGCTGGACAAGAAAATTGATCTTTTGAGGATATGAGACTAGGGCATTTTTCACACAAATAGGTTCCCCTCCCCCCCCACTTATATTTTAAGGAGTCCGTGCTTTTTAGCCTCATTAGGGTACTCCAAAGCCAAACAGGAGAAAGCCCTGAAGTCTTCATTTCTTCTGTAGCTGCGTATACAGGAATTGCTGCCTTTTTGAAGAAGGCAGCAAACTGGCAGGTCTCTTGGGCAGGGGATGTCTATGGGAAATGCTCCTATTTCCCTAGAGCTGTTGTCTTAGTGAGCTGAAACCAGCGTATAAATTACAGCACCTTCTCAGGCAACCTTTATCAAATCCTCCAAATCTAATAGCCGGAGAATAATAGTACTGACAAGTGTTTTACTTCAGTCTACTCTGATTAGTTGGAAGAATAGTCAGAAAATTAAGTGCATATCCTGCTGTGTATCTTCCCCAGCATCATTTATTAAATACAACGTAATCTTCTCACAGTTTATCAGCTACCACTCTTTTAAAAATGGTTTATTAGCACATTAACCTGCATTAGTTTTGGCTGTTAAATGATAACCAGTTTCTCAAGCTTTATAAACTTCAGTAGTCACCTGTGTAATCACATACACGATTTTCTGGATTGAAAGAATGGAGAGGATTTTCAGACACCTGGTTGTGCTGCAGGCCTGGGCAGGTGGCGTTAGTCGAAGTTCTCCCCTCTCACCAGGCCTTGTTGAGTATTGTAAAGTATGGAAAATGCTGGAATTATGGGCTGATGAAAGGGGCTGAGCTGGCAGCTTTAGGGACTGATTATTTTCTAGAACATAACAGATGCTCAGATCTTCTCAAGATCCATCCCGGCAGAGTACTGATATTTGGAATGTTAATTCATTACCATGAGCCTTTTTCTGAAACTTTTGTAGTGCTGTTGCAAGCCTGGTCTGTGAAGACCAATTCTGAGAGTCAGAATTGAGCCCCCCTAGCCTGTTTAATGCCAGGTTTCTATGATGAGGTTACCAACAAATGTGCCAGTTCTAGTGCTCATGCCTGTAATACGTATTCTTGCCCCCTAGGAAAGGGTTTTATGCTTAGATTTCCAAATAGCTTTTCTCTAATGAGAAATTTTGTCTCCGTCTAGATGGTATTGCAACTAATAATTCAGGAGTAGAAGGCTGTTTGATAGTACATTTGATGATAATTTGGTATCTGAAAACATTTCAGGATTCTTGAATGACTGCCAAGATGTAGTGTTTGCTGAAAAGCAGCAACATACTAAACAGAGACACAAAGAATCACTGGCCTGAATATCATGGTTGTACGTATTGGTGTGTCTAGGTGGATTGGTTTTGTTCCATTTCCCTGTGAATTGTCCTGTTTGGTCTGAGGTGGGTGACAGGAGGGCTGATGTCTGTGGGAATGAGGGCCCCACATATGGCGGGCGGTGCAGAGACCAAGGAGTTGTGAGCCCAGAGAATTCAGACCTCCCCTGAGAGTGAAATGACGGGCAAAGAAGGGCAATAAAAATCGGTATCCAAGGACGGTACAAGCTTTGAACTGCTTGCGCTGGTGTGCCCCTGCCTGCCTGGGGGGCCTCGTGCCAGATAAATGCTGTTTGGTGGGACTGTGTACAAGATTGGGAGATGTCTACGGGAGGAGGGAGGAAGGATGAACCTTGCTTTCCTCTTTCTCATTATGAAGCCACAAATATGGCTGGCAGGAAAAATCAGGTCTGGAACTTCATGGTGCAATGCGAAGAGGGACTGTGAGTGACAAAGTGAGAAAAATCAATACTCAAAGCCAGGTCATCATACCCTTGTTTCTATGGAAGTGGTGAGCAAAGGGTGTATGCGATCTCTTTCCTCGCACTCCAGAAAGAAAGTTCAAGTCCATTTCCACCTAGTTGAAGTGAGTTGATAGCAAGAGGAGGAGATGATCATTATGGCATTCATTTTAATAATGTTTCCCTTCACTCCAAAGGTTGCCCTTTCCTCCCCCTATGACTGCTGAAGAGACAAGAGATTATGCAGATTAGAAACTAGCTTTTCTGTGAATGTAAAATCATGATGAACATGCTGAACTTTCCTTGTCAGGACAAGGGCAGTTAGACGTCACAGACTACACTGTGCAATCGGACTTCAGAGCTGTGGCAAGGATTTGGTCTGCTGATCGCACCTGAGCGAAGGGAAGAGCCATGCGTATTCTACCTCCACGTTGCCATTTCAGTGCTTATGTCGGAAAGCACAATTTAGGCTCTGTGGGTTTTTGGTTTGTTTGTTTGCGGGATTTTTTGAGTCCACAAGTGGTTGTAGATGACAGGTTCAAGGATTTAGCCCCCCTAATCATTCATAGGCCTTTGAGGTATCCTCGTGCATAGATGTGTAAGAGGCTGGAGTGATGGTGCGGTCGTTAGCGTTTCCTGAGTGGGCAACGTTGCATCCACCTTTGTGGTACTTTGGATGGCATTTAGCAACTGTTCCTCCCTGCAATGGGCCACTTGCCTTGTTAAACTTCATCTCACAGAAATAAAAATGTCACCTCATTAATACTAAGCCTGATCTTCTTGCTAATTAGCATTCTTAGCAAAGGGTTAAGTGTCATGCTGTTTTACTTTTATAGCTAGCTGTAGTTTTTCTTGCTGGACTCATTAGCACCAACTGCCTTTCAAAATATCTTTCAATTAATATAATTTTCACATATTTCTTCATCCTCTAATTATGTTGAAAAGGATCTTGATGGTATGTGATGGGAATTGTGGAATCAGGAGCCACCAAATAACTCGGCACACCTAATTTCCCAAGAAAGACTCTTTTTTTAATCAACTTTAATTCAGGTTAATCCTTCAACTAGCTAAGAAATTTACAGTTTAATGATGTTATTGAATGGTGATCCTGCTGTACATAGGTATGGAATATGGAAACATGTGGCCATGCTTTTGAGACTTGGGCAAGTCACAGCTGCACCTGCTGGAAATTGCTTAGAAATTGAGATGCCAGTGGGAAAATAATTTGAAATTGGAAAGAATCTTCAGGGATTTCAGGACCCAGACTGTAGGTCAAACTGGATCTAGACTGTTCTACTGCATACACAGAACTTAACTTGGGTTCTGCAAGCCCTTCATGGGTGGGATTTGCTCAGCACGCGTTTGGTTTAATGCAGCTGTTGTAACTGCTGGCCCTGGGTTCTCGTTGCTGCACTCGCCTTTCTTGCTTTCTCTTTTTTTCCAGTTGAGGGTTGCAATCTCCGTCTCCGCCCCGCACGTTCCGTCCCCTGGCCCCAGGGGTTCCCTCACCGTTGCGGTGAGCGGGCTCAGCACGGCGTCGTGAAGAGCAGAGCGCTCCCACGCTGTGGCTGAGGTTACTCACCACAGCCCCGTGCCTGAGGGGACGGCTGGCGTGAGGCACTGCAGGTCCCAGTCAGTGCTAAGGAGCCTTATTTCCAAGGACATTATTCCTGCAGCTCCCCAGAGCTCTGTATTTTCCCATCACAGACCATGAGACATGTCAAACTGCTTTAACAGAAAAGGTTTTGGAATAGGCTAGACCTAGTAGCTTTTTTCTCACAAGGGAAAATGGGCAAGAATTCAATGCAACTGTTTCTAATGGCCATCAGAGGGACTTCTCAGGCTGTTAGGCTAGTTTGGAGTGTAGCTCAGTCCAGGTAATGTGCCAGAAAACAGATAAAGATTTTTCCAAGATTTCCCTTACCGAATCACTGGAGTTAGCAGATGTCCCCACTGTGAGCAGTGTGTGATGTTAATTCTCCTAGTAGGAGGGACCTGAACTGCTTAGCAGCCTGTTACAGCCCCTCAACTGCAGAGATGTTCCTTAATTTACGAGGCAGAGGCTGTTCTTTGAAAAGGTTGAAGAAGGAGAGGAGATGAATTCATCTCCTGCCCAAAATTCAAATTCTGTGTTCCTGTGGCATTTAATGAACTCTGCCCTGCTTTGGATTCTGGGGGCTCTAATGAAGAACACAGCAACTACATCACTGATTCCAGTTTATTCCTTTTCTTACCTACACACAAGAATATCTCTTAAGAGAAACATGAGCATAAATACAAATATCTACTTCACTGTAAGCAGAACTGTCATCTTCTGTACAGCAGCTTGTTATTAACCCTCTGGAGTACACTAGCACTGTGCTGTAGTCCTGTTAAGATTTTGATTAAAGCTGCAGCATCCAGTCCCCTCCTACGTTCTGTCACTTTTTTTTTTTTTTGTTTCCCTGATACACATACAGATATATATATATATATTACTATTTAAAGATGTACTGGCAACATGTTTTTTAATATGATGACAGAATCCTCATATGAGCAGTGAAACAGCAGCCAGTGCATCAAGCAGAGGGTGGGTATGACAGAGCCCATGCCTGGAGTTGATGCCATGTGAATTGGCCAGCTGTGGAGAGGTCAGCAAGGAGGAATGAGGGATGCTAAATTAAGGCAAGGAACAAACGCTTTGGCCTTTGAAGTCCCAAATATATCACAGTATATTTATCATACTGTTTTTAGCTCTATTGTAAAACTAGGCATGTTTTTTGTCCCTTTTTATAATTTCTGGCTGTTGAAGGACCTTAGTGCTATAATAACTACATTTTATTTCTCATTTCTGGGCCAGCCTTATTTTTTTCTAGTTCATAAGTACTAATTTTTTTATGTTTTTTTAGCTTAGTTTTCTTCTTTATGGTAACAGAAGACTTGTATTGATTAGCTTGGATTTTGCTTGGGCAAACAGTTACCTTTTGTAAGATACCCATTTCTTTCTGTTCAGGAGCAGTTTATGTTCAAATTGAAATATTTTTTTCTAGAGTATAAATGAGTGGAATTACTTCATTCTGCTGCTGCTTTGTATAATAGCATTGTACAATCCTTTATGTTTCACTGGAAATACTTTGCCTTGTGCATATCCTGGAGCTGAGTTTGTCATGTTTGAAGTTACGTTTCTAGGTATCTACAGGCAAGAGTAAATACTCCAATTGGGCTTCTGTTCTTACCACTTTTAAGTGATGAATCTTCATTTAATAATGGAATCGTAGTTACGGTACAGAACTAGGGTGCTTAAAAGCACAGCTGTGTTACAAAACATGGTTTTTTCAGTGCTTTTGACAATTATCAGCAGAAATGGCTTCCTGAAAGACTTTATCTTGACAATGTGCCTGTTTTTTGTCACCAGATACATCCATAGCATTTTTCCTTCTGCTTGTGTCCTGTTTATTTAAAAACAAACACACAGACGCATAAATTCTGTAAAGCTATAACCACAGCAGTTCTCTTTCACAGTAGTTAGCTGCTACTTTACTCATCTCACAGTTGAAAACTACACCTGATTTCCCTAGAAAATCAGTTACTGTTTTAGGTAACAGTACTAGATTGCCCTTTGCTGTATTTTGTATATATACTGGTGTTCATTCTTTCATGTTTTTTCTAATTGACGTCAAGCCTTGTTGTTGCCAAGATCATGTTTCCTCTCTTTGAAACAGTAGTGCTGCATTTCTCATTCCCTGCTTGTATGCTTCTGCCTCTGATGTGACTTGAACTGCATTTATCGATGTGCCACTTCCTCTTTCTTTACTCTTGTCTTTCTTTTCTGAACAGCCCCAACTGTTCAGTGCAGTCATGCTTGCTGGGCCTTTGTTTTTCTTACGTTTACAATAATCCTGTTTAATGTCCTAGAGCAGGACTTGGAGTTCTTGCCTCCAGCTGTTGCCCTTGCTCTCTGCAATGAATACCAACATCTGGCAGGCTCTGACTTGTCTCTGTGCTGTGCAAATGTTGTCGTATCCTAATTGTATCACCTGCCTGGCTGCTGCTTCTGCCCGGCGGCCTTCTGGCCTGTGCTCATCCCTGTGCAAAAAGCCATTGGACTAATTAGGGACCCAGACCTTCTGGTGATGCCCTGCAAAGCCTTTCTTCTCTGTGTGATTGGGTAAAGTGGATAGAGTGTTCAGGGAATCTCTCACCTTTCATGTTTTGAGAGTTTCTGGGCTTTCTCATTCCTTTATGCCTAGTTTCTGTAACTCTTGCTTGGAAGAGCAAGAGTTCATAGTTGATTGACCATTCATAGTTGGTTGATTCATATATGCTGAATTCAGAGTCTCAGCTCGCTCATCGGAGATGCAGCTGACTTTATTTTTTTATATATAAAGGCAGTAGCAGAAAGTGAGTTTTAGTGTGCGTACAAGTGAGGGGCAACCATAACTTTCAGAAGTTTGTGATTATTGGCTGGGAAGTAGCTGTTTTCATGACCAGCTCTGACAGGAGCCATGTTCAGGGCAGTGCTGCAAAAGGACCAACACTGGTGAAAGAGAATAATGTGAAAATCCAAATAGTATTTTTGGATTTTTTTTTCATGCTTTTAATTAATGAAGGTCAGAGATCAGCGCTGAGTATCAACTACTATGTTTCATACAACAAAAAAAGCTTCCAGCAAGTAATTTATTGGGGGGAGGGGAGTATAAGGGGGGGGGAAGGAAAATAAAAACGTCTGTCTTTGGAGTAACATATGACAGTCTTTAGTCAAAGAAATCCACACAAACGCTACAAATCCCTGTGTTCTCCAGAAATAAAGGACTTCTGACAAAACTCATCATCTTTGGCTCAGAAACATAGGATGCTGCTCAGTAAGAAAAAGATGGTGATAGTGGAAAGTGTTGTTATAGAGGGCACAGGAAGGAATGCATAGGTGTAGTAAAGGTGCTTTGAAAGTACACGGAAGAGACCAGCAGTATGGGGTTTGTTACCGTTTATTCCTGGTCTAACGCCGTGGGTCTCTGCAGCAAGCCCTTGGGCTTTTCAGCCAGTAAACCAGACTGCGTCTGCAGTAGTTTCTCCGCTCGTTTCAGCGAGGCCCGTGACGGCATCTTTGAGCCGTCGCACCGCGTTGCGCGGGCAGCGGGGGCCTGGCGCGCGTCCCGGCGCCGTTCGGTGTCTGCCTGGGCCCAGGGCGGCTCCTGTGCCTCCGCTTCACTGCCTTTAGTAAAGCCCCTCGGTTCTTGGAGTCCTTGCTTGCTAATCTTATATCTGAAATTGTAGGGAACAGACTGAAATGACGTGAACTGTATTAGTTGCTTAAAAAAAATCATCTTGGCAATGGTCTACGATGGCTAGAATTTTTAAGAAAAAGGAAGATGAGAGACCTTCCTCTCGGCTGTTCATGTCCCTTTCAATCACTTAATAGTCATGTTGTCTCCATGGGAACTGCGGAGCTGGCTACTTGGTCTAGGGATGCTGCTGTATTCCTCGTGTTACTTAGGAGAGCAGTTAAGAAATAGGTGATAGATAAATCTCCCTCTATCTTAGCAATCTCTAATCAATAACCAAATTGTGCTTCAGTGTTCATAAACCTGTGAAACCTGGGCTGTGTGCTCAGCTCCTCCAAACTCATCTTCAGCTCAACCTGCCATCTACATTAGTTCCCCCCAAATCCCTGTGCATTATTATCTGAATTTTTCATAGTCCTGTTCAGCTAGAGGTTTTTTTTTGTAAGAATGAGAGCAAACATGAAGTTGTGGGTGAGACTTGTGTCTCTGTGGTAGTATAGGACCTTCAGATTGGTTAGCAGGTCGCATTCATGTTGTAGTTAATTCTACTTCTAGGAGGGAGAGAATGGGTACAGATGTTACATTTCTGGAATGTTTCACCTGCAGTGTTTACCATTTTGCACAGCACTTTAAATGACTAAAGCACATAAATATGCAGAGCAACAGCAAAATGTACAATTCCCTAGTGCCCAGAAAGCTGCTGTGCTGAAAAGACAGCAAATCTTCTCTGTTTTCTGCAAAACTGTTGTATATTTCTGTTAATTTTTCCTGCTCTGGATCACTCCATTTAAGGTCACTGATTCATTTGGCATTTTAATCTCATATCCTCAAAAGAAAGTCAATATAGATGTCAACGTGTCCTGATAAAGAGAGAATGCACAGTTATTACACACAAAGTTTACATGTTTTGATTTTGTGGAAAGACACTGCAATCGTAGTTGAGATAAGATACTAAACAGCCTGATAAAGTTACCAAGGTCCAATTAATTATCTCGGTCTTTTCCTAATGTAGTTTCAGCCTTCTAATTCTGATCAAGCTATTAGTTTCATGGCTTTATCACTTCTAGCACAACAAGATGTTCCAGGTCATGACTTGGCCTCATGAGAATATGAAGGTTGCCCAGTGCTTCATTCCTGATCAGATAGACCCTGAAGGGTTCAAATGTGTATTGAAGTGTGTGCAGAAATCTTTGGAGGAGAAATCTCATTAGAACAGACTTTCCTTTGAGGTTTTTGTTTTTTTTTTTCCTTTGGTTTCTGGCATTGAAACAGAAGAGAAATAGCCTGATTCATGTGGTTTTTGTGTATGTTCTGTTTTCCGTATTTCCATCTGTGACTCTCAGTAAAAGTGGATAGCAGAGTACTATGAAACTTAAAGGAAACGAGCTTTCTGAAGAAACTCAAACAGTGCAGCTAGTTCAAGCCCTGGTTTATTATAAATAATGATGGTATTTATCATTACGTAACGACCCATCCTTTCTTTGTCCAGTGGCTACAGCGTTCCATATGAGCTTTACGTGATAGGGAATGCAAAGCTATAATGAGCCAGTGAGGAACTTGACTTGTTTTAATGACCAGTATTCTCTGACTTCAGCAATTACGTTTACAGTTCTAAAAAAAAAAAAAAAAATCTATTTTTTATATAGATTAACATAGATTTTATGCTTTATTATTTTTGATAATTTGAGTTTAATTGGTTAGCTATAAATCAAGTCAGCTGATGCTTTTTAAATTCCTTCATCGTTTTGAATAGCGTGAACATTCACGTAAGTAAATGTAAAACTCTTTCTGAATATCAGCACCCAGGAATGATGCTCACTTTGCTCAGTAAGTGTAGCTACATGAATATATATGTATATAAACACAAAGTTCTGGGACAAAAAAGTGTAGCAGCAGCTTTGCAGGGATTATTTCTTTTTTTCTTTTTTCTTCTCAGAGGTTGACAAATTGCACTTGGTTATATATCCATCCCATTTTTATTTCACAGTAAAAGCAGAGACACTTCAAACAAATGCACAGCTAAAATATAAATGAAAGAGACCCTTCCTAGGCATTCCTTTGAATACTGTCGTTTAATTTGCTCTTTGGAGCCCTTTATTTCTTCATCAAAATAATTACACTAATGTGCATCTTTCCTGAACTTCCATGAGAAACTTGCTGTCTAACTATTTTAAAGCATTTTGATGGAATTTCAAAAGCTTGTTTAAAATTATATCAACTTAGATGTTTATTTCACTTGTTTTTTTACCTTATCAAAATATTCCATTTATTACATTTGTTGTTACTTTTAGCTGTGGATCTAATATGTTCACTTGCTACAATTTTAAGGCAAAATTCTCTGAATGTCAAATGAAATTGTTGAACCAGATATTGATATTGAAAGATAAATCAACAGTTAGGTGTAGCTTACATACCATGACACCTAGGCAGTTTCTTTTAACTTCATCATATTCTGGGCAACTCTAGCACAATGTAAGCAAAGAAATGGACCTCAGCTCAGTATTTTGCAGGTTTTGTGGACACAGTTTGAGGAGAGCATAGCTATCCTTGGCTCTCATGGGGTTAGTTTCTCCAGGTCTATCCTGTCCACTTGTTCTGTATAGGAAAGAGAGCGCCAAAGCTGAGGCCCAAAGTGCTGTTACACAAGTGATTCCTAATAAAAGCTCCTGCAAAACAGATCTTTCTCTTCCACCAGCCTTCTCATTTAGGAGCTTGCATAATTCATCCTCCTTCTCATCTGCTGCCCCTCATTATCCAGGTGGCCTGATGTGCCACTTCACACCCTCTGTAGATCTGTTCCTTTTCAAAAGCACACTCCCCAGATCAGAGCTCTTTCTTTTGATTTGCTTTCTGACTTGATGACATTTGCAGAGAAACACCAGTGCATCTGAGACCAAAAACAAGGAGGTAGAAAACACGTGAAGTTCCTTTGCCTTTCATCTCTTCAGGCTTTGTAGTCAGACAAGATTTCTATTACGTTGGCCTTTCTTTTCTTCTCTTTTTATTTTGCTTTCATTTACCCTGAACTTCTTATTAAAGTTGCTCAGTTCTTCCTTGAGTCCTGCCTGCAGAGTTCTTAGCAAGCCTCCTCATGCTGTGATTCTCTTATGTAAAACATTCTTTAGCACTTTGTCGCTTGAGTTCCTCTGATCTGTGCTCCTGTTACATCAAGATGCCCTGGATTGAAGCTGGGGATGCAATTTTAAAACACCTCTATGAAGAGCTGTTTTACTCAAAGCCAGGTATGTCTTAGAAGGGTGTTGTAGTCTCCTTAATCCATCTCAAAGTCATCCTTTATTGGCCTGTGAATCAGATATTGCTCTGTCTTCTATGTTGTTGTTCTAAACTACCAGACAAAGCGTGGATTTTTGCTCTCTTCTGCTTCGGATGAGAAATTGGCCAATATGTCTGAGGTTTTCCTGCACTTGTGACTTGACCTAGAAGATTTATATACATATACATATATACATATATACATATATCTTTTTCCCTTAGACTAGAGCCTAAACCTCAGACCAGTGTATATATACCTCAGTGTATAATTACCTCAGACCAACGGATTATCTGCAGACAGTTACTCTTCCAGTCAGCTATCAGTGCATTAGGTATCTGTATTTATAGAAGGTCCCTGACTTCTTAGGCTTCATCTGATTTAACCTAGGGTTTGTTTCTGTCTAGGTGTATGATATAAAATTCATGGTAGCTTATAGTATTCACTTCCTACAGGATAAAAAAAATCTAATTAGAAGCATTTCTTTGATGAATTTGCAATAAGCTTCTCCCAGTAGACATGTTTATGTTTTCCACAAGGATTCAAGCCACTTAGGGGCAGGCAGCTTATGAACTTTTGATAATACTACCACAGAGATTTTTTTGAAGAGCAAATTCTTGATTGTGTTCAAGAGAATAGACTTACTTCTAATCTGTAATCATCAGGCACCATTCTTCATAACATGTAATACAGTGTTGGAAACACCAAGGGTAGTAGCAGTATTCTAGAAACCTGTTGCTCACAATAGTTTGTCAATCAAGTTTCATTTTGGAAATTTTAATCTGGCTTTTCCTTCCCTTTCTAATTATTCAGTCCCCAAATATAATACGCTCAGAGTTTAATGCTAGAGAAGTTGTTATAAATAATTGCTTTATCTTTATGGACCTTTAGTAATGTTTTGTTAGTTGCATTTATTCAAGGGTGTGAAATGAATAGCTTATGAGGTACTTATAGAGCAGTCCCCAATGATGATTGAATTTCAGCTGATTGAATTTCAAATCCCACCACAACTCCTTTTTTCATCGCTCAGTACTTTGGTCTGTGTTTCGATTTTGTAAGGTCTTTATCAGAGGTGAAGGAAGTTCTTAGTGTATGGGTAAAAATGAAGTCAGAAGAACCCTTCTGAAAGCCAAGTGATTTATTTAAAGATCGGTACAGTCCCTGTTAGATTTCAGCAGGAAACCCAAGCTCTTCAGTGATCAGCTGGGCTCCCGCTGGGACAGTAGAGTCTGACAAGCCTCGCCAGCTGCGAGTGCCTCCTCACCAGGTGACAGGCCTTGTCTGCGGGTGAGCTGCTGCATTTGCAGGCCCATCAGTTACCCTTAAGCTGCTCTGTACTGATTATTGGTTACGATAGGAGATGGGTCTGAGTCCACCCCGATTCCTGATTCTGTCACCTTTCTTGCTGCTTACTTTCAGCATCTTTCTGGATTTTCTATTCTCTACTCTTGCTCTGTTCCTTCTCTTCTGGACTCACACTCTTGACCGGCTCTCCTGTTTTTTTTCTGCAAAATGACTTGGTCTTATTTGGTACCTTGTCTTTTCTGTTCTCTGCTGATGTTCTTTCCTTGGCCTTCAATTTGGTACCCATCCTTACTTTTCATTTCCTGAAGATTTTTTATGCTATAGACATTTACCTCCTGTTTCCCAGCGTGGTGGTTGTAAGGTGATCCAAACTTCTGTCTGCGTTCCTACTAGGTCCCCTGAGTAGTTCCCCAAATATAACGTGCTAAAAGGTCATATATGCAAACTTTGTTCATTTGGAAGCTTTTTCTAGAAGCGTGGAAGAAAGAATCATGTTGTCCAATTTGAAATAGGGAATGGAAACCTGGAATGGAAAAAATACAGCATCAGTAACCTAATTGCTATACCTGTGCAAGTCTGTCTGTTGTGTCACAGGCTTATGGCTTACAGAAAGGAGAGAGTAGGGTGAAAAATCATTGAAAAACAGCGTGTATATATATATATATTTTGGATCAAGTGCTTTTAATCTCTCCAGTGTTAGAAAAAAAAATGGGTCTATGTCCAAAATAAGTGTATAGTTTGTATATATTTTAAGAATATTTCTTCTTCCAAGATAGCCTTGGGCTGTAATAAAAAAGAAGACTTGCAATCCTGATAATGTTGTTGTGATGACAGAGTTTTGTTCATGGTTCGAGATGTACAGAATACAGTTTCTTTTTTTATATCATTAAGGGAGGTACAAGACAGGTCTAAGGTCTGAGTTCTGGGACCAGGAACTTGGAAAATTATCTGCCAATGTGGTGCTTTATCTCTAGCTCCTTCCACCAGAAACTGCCTTCTGTAAAAGAAATATGCTACAGAATATTTCGATAAATACTTGTGTTCCTCAAATATAAAGTTGCCATTCAAAAGAGGACATCTGTAATTCCACAGAGATGTAGAAATGTGCTATTCGAGCCTCCCACAGTGAACCAGGTGGTTTTGCTTCTATTCAAAAAATATTCAGCTGACTGAACAGGAGTGTGGAGGAGAGGAATTAATTTCAGACAAAGTCTTAATTTCTTTTTTGATCTTTGCCTCTGTCTTTTGTGTTTAGCACTACTGCGTTAGGTAATGGAAATGCTCCTTTTCACAGGCCTGGTATGCCCTTTCAGGAGTGGGAATGCTCTAACACACACACTTACTTTTGATGACCAGAGCACAGAACATCTCTTGCTGCCCAGTGGGAGCAAGAGGAGGCACAGTTTTATAATCTCAGGGCAACCAGATGTTCAGCGTTATACTGAACACAACCCCGAACCCCACCTGATCCAAGTAAAGTCAATGGAAGTGTCTTGAGATCTGAGCCGAGTTTCAGCTAGTTGTTTATGGTTTGCAGAACAAAGAGGGACTTTTCACTTCTGGTCTCCGTTCTTCTGGAATTCCCAGCTCCTGATTCACAAGACCTGCTGTAAGTTCCCCTTTCTTTTCTATTTTTTTGTAGGTGGGAGCAAATAATTGAAATTGCTTCCCTAAGCACCGTAGTAGAAAAAAATGCAATGAAATATTCTGAATTTTTGTTCCTAGTCTTGGGTTGAGAACACAAAACCATTCCTCCCTGGAAATCTAGGTATTTTTAACAAAGATCTGAACTGGGAATAGTAGTGAAAATGTTCTTTGACTTAAAATTTCCAGAATGGCCCAGTATCAGTACACAAATCCTGAGTGAAGTGTTTTTTTCTTGAAGGCATTTCACTCGGTGACACCAGAACGTTCACTTTCATGACATTTAAATTATTTATTCAAGGATTGATTGTATATGTAATTATGATTAAGAGTAGCCAGTGCAAAAAGAGTATTACAGCAATGCAGCAGAAGTCTCATATAGTCTAGACTTTCACAAATTATTTTCTTTGTATATGTATTACTTACCTTTTGAGGTACCCTCTTTGAGGTACACTATGTGGACCAAACTGCAGAGAAAAGTTGCTCAATTTCTAAGCCTGGGAGGAAAAATAGGTGTATGCACAACCATTTAAAAAAAAAAAAAAAAAAAAAAACACTCCTGATAGCACTTTTATCTTATAGCAGCTGAGTAGTAATAAAAGCATTTTCTTTCCAGCTACTTTTATTCTGCATGAAAATGTTGATTATTAGAAGAACATACAGTTAAGTTCAAATGAATCTTTAAATTACTTTCAGCTGTATTTAGCCTCAACAGAACTAATCAACTGTGGTTATTTAACATTTATATAATTATAGGTGCTTCTACATTAAAATAAACAGTGTAGTAGTAAAGTTGTAACTTTCTTCTGTCCTTTTTTTGAAGATGCAATAGGAATGTAAATAAAATCTAGATACGTAGCCGTTATGATGTTGAGTGAATTAGCACCATGACACTTGGAGCTTTGGTACAGAACGTGTGTATATAAATGCCCCGTCCCTGGTGTAATATCAGAGCAACATCGTGATCTTTGTCTCCCTTGCTCTGCCTGGAGGTGGTTTGTGCAGACGGACAGTGCCTGCTGAGCCGCCCTCCCTCCCGCCGCTGGGAAGCAGCTGCTGATCACCAAGCCGAAGTGCATGAGGAGGTTGTCTCCATGGAAAATAACCTCTTAATAGAATTATTGGTGTGAACCAGTAGTGTGCAAGTCCTCATTTGTCACCTTCTTTCCATGTTTCTTCAGTTTCAACTAGGAGCAAATAAATGTACCCTACTGTCTTACAGGTTGCGATTTGAGGAAACCTTTTAGATGCTGTTTTGTGTGTAGTGGTTTTGCATTGTCATTTTTGAGGCTCTTGGTCCATTCCTGTCTGGATTTAGGAAAAACATTTTCATATATGACCTTCTGTTAGAGATTTTAATTGCCTTGTTAGTCTTTCCTAGAATATCAACACCAGTTTAGAAAGTTAAAGGTTGATTTTCATGGGTTTTCTATTTACTGTCATGCTCAGTCATGTAAACAGGCCTCATATCTCCTTTAGATGCCCAAAAAGTGACCAAAACTCAGGGAAAACCATACTTTTATTCGCATTAAACCACTTAAAGCAAGAAGGATGCAAATGGCAAATTGTCATGTTTGGGTATACAGGATGTTCTTAGGCTGGGGGATAGCTATAGGCTATGTTTATTCAAAGTAGATGAGTATTTTGAGGATGAATAGCCTAATATGTAAGCATTGTATTGCTATAGTCATTGGGACTACTGCTGTGAAAGTCTAGTCCTTTTTAGGTAATTTTCCAGTTTGTGCCCTTACTATCAGGAATGTAACTGAGCCTGAAAATACAACAAGAATGGTGGTCTTAAAGTTGTTGCCAAACCCTTCTTTTATTAGCTTTGGTATATGCTTGATATTTGTGTTTTTAAAAGTTACTTGTTACTAAATGTGCCTTTTATCTTTTAGGGCTCTCATTTGTGCCTTCCCTAAAGCTCAGCTGAGCCCATTGTCTAAAATAATAAAACTCTGGCAATTTTTTAAAAATTAGCCTCCATCATTCCCATTTTCTCAATGTGCTGCTGTCAGTATAGTTTATAAAATATAAATGCTGATGGAACTGGCATTTCAGATACTGTGCCTGCTGTCCTTGTCCCCAAGACAGTTGCTTTATACTGGTCACTGGTGAGGCTGCAGCCCTGAGCAGAGAGGAAAAGTAGTTTTGGATTCTTGTATTTTGTCTTGTTATCTGGGAGCGGAAATGAAAAAAAGCAGAAGTGTGTTTTTCTTGAGGATTACTGATACAGCAGAAAAAATACATACCTTGAAAAGAGCAGCACTGAACCAGATTTTCCTGCTTGCTGTCCTTTTGTCAAAGATAAGCTGAAACCTTTTGTTTTGTCTGCTTTTTGGTTTCCTGCAGGTATCATGCAGTTTTAGAGGCTAAATCACAGGCAGAGGTTAGAGATAGTGGCATTTAATAAAATTCCTGAAACACTGAAATCTTGTGAAAGCCCTTGCCTGATTTCTCCTGTCTCCAGGATTAATTCTTCTTGTGGCAGTCTGGTGCTGCTTACATAGGATAAGAGCCCTTGGGGGATTTTGGCACCATGTGAAACCATGACCCGCCTGAAAATGCAAATGTTCTGGTGCTTTTGGTCCTTCTTTTTGCAAAGGTTTCCATCTGTGCTCGAGCAGTTTTTGTGGTCGCTCAGAAAACAACTTACTTGGCCACTCTTGCGAGACCACTTTGTACAGATTGAATTCTGCTGCAGTGTTATCTAGAGTTACTGCCGAAACTGAGAGTCACTTATTTATGAGCAGTTGACTGATTTCAGAGAAGATATTTTAGTGTCTTTGACATCTTTGGCCAATTTTCTTTTGCAGGCCTTCAGGCACTTTGGTGAGAAGCACCCCCTCTCCTTCCCTTTAGCATTGCCTCAGCTTGTTCTCCTGGAGCCTGCAAGGTGTTGATAGCACTGTTTGGTACAATTTCACCAAATTGCCTCTTAAGGGTCTATCTTAAATCATGAATGAGCTGTTTTCCAGTGATCCTCTTCTGAATGATGTGGTAGCTTGGATGCTGCTTTGGGTATGTTTGACCACATCATTTCTGATTCATGCCTAACATCATATAGACTTCATGTGTTTGCACACTAGTAAATTGGGAAATGATTAAGCATGACTTTCTTCTGAGCTTTCACAGGCAAGTCCTTTGACATCTGAATGCCGTAGGCTTTCTGTCCTTAGAACAAGGATAATAGGGTGTGGAAGGCTTTGCTTTATTAATATTTGTAAAGGACTTTGAGGCCTTTGCACATAAGGTCTTATGAAAAGATAATGAATATTAGAAATAAATTGTGGGATTTGGAAGAGCATGAGAATTGTGTGGTTGAGAAATAAATATGCAGTTACTGAAAGCACCAGAACAGTTAGATGTGAATGTAAGGGCTTGGATGATGGATGCAATTTTTGGAGACCGAGAGACTTCTGTTTCAAGTCATTTTTCATGAATAACTCTGTGGGAGTAGCTTAGGCAAGTGCTTAGGACTTAAATTCGCACCAGGTGAAATTGCCTGACCCGCAGTTCCATGCTGAGGATACACACAGCAGGTGAAATGCTGTGGTGGGTTTTCTCCCACTTTCTCAGCTATGAACATTTAGTTCTTAAATAGCGCTAGTGGGTCTGAATCTTCCCCTTCCTGTGGCTGGAGTGATTTGTCAGCTGCTTTGGGGTTGAGGTGGACCTGAACTGAGGGGGCTAAATGCCTGGGAATAGGTGACCTGTCCATAAAGCACATGAGGAGAAAGCAGCATTTTTGACCTGGGAGAGTAAGAGTAGGCCTGGAGCCGCTGCGTATCGAGCAGACACAGGGGGCCTGACCTGCAAGAGGCCTGACCTGCTGGCGTCCCCTCCCCGCGTTGTCCGAGTGGAAGCTGACGGGAGGAGGGGGCTCCCTTCCCAAGGGCTGTAGGTGGATTTGAAGAGGGGATTCCTCAGGTGGAAGGACATAGTGCTTGGAGGAAGTCCCGTACTCGGAGCTTAGGCAGCTGTTGATGTGACACGCACGCAGATGTAGCAGCTAGCTCAGGCAATAAAAACCTGATGTAGAGGTAGAGACTTTAATGGTTTTTTTGGTCTTTTTTTTTTTTTTTCCCTTCCACATATTAAACTCGCATAGCAGTTTCTTCGCAAATATATAAACAGATGCATCGACAAGTAAATAGATCTCTTCAGCTAGTTCTGAATTGGCAGCTTTTAATGTATTAAGTTATAACAGTCATTAAATTTCTAGTAAGGATCAAAGTTCACATACAGAATGATGAGGCTTCCCAGGAAGCTGTTGACACAAGAAGCTGACACCCTGGGGAGTTTAGGCAAGAATAAGTCATTAGCAAAGTTTCTACAAAGCAATATCCACAGCTAATTAGGTCTCTCCTAGTTATGTTTGCCTGACAAGAGGAGGAAGGAGGAGTGGAATAAAATAAACAAACACCAGTGAAAAGAGGAAATTAGAAGAGCAATTGTTAAAAGTTGTTAAATGAACCATTAAATAGTTCATAATGAAGCAACTCTGTGATAATAGACTGCCCTGTGCTAATTGTGTATATTGATGCAGCACTAACCGTTGCAGCTCAGATCCAGCGCTGAACTTTGGGGCTGCTGAAAGGGGAGCACTCATGGAGGCAGGAAGGAGTAATTCAAATCCCTGCATTCAGGGGTTCCTTTAGCATTACTCACTGCTCAGTTTCCTCCTTTATTTTTTGGGATAAATATTATAGTCAAGTGCTTATTTATTTGTGTATCTTTGTGGCCAGTGCCACAGTTGCCAGATAGGATGCAAGCCCGTGCCTCTGTTTCCTCTCTTGCCTTCCTGGAATTTGCCCATCTGGGTACAGTCATGCAGGTCCGCAGGGAGGACTGGATTTACTGCCCTGCTTTGCTCCTGAGAGCTGTTACTGCCCTGCTTGGTCAGTGCGTTGCTGCCCTCCTGCCCTGGCCAAGCCCTGCGCGTTTGACCAGCGCTGTGAAATCTTGAGCTGAAAAATAGCAGCTCCTGTTTGGGGGTTATCAAGTGGTGCTCTCGCTGCGGCCTCGTGATGAAGTGCTTTGGCCAGGCGAGGCAGGAGGTAACGCTGTCCATAGCTAAGCCCCGGAATAGCTGCGGTTTATCTGTGTCCGTGCTGCAGTTCGGAGGCAGGGCTTTGCTGCCACTGCTCAGAGTCTCGGTCTGGAGTAGATAGAACAACTGGCTCACGCTAAAGCAGATTATTTCTGTCTTTACTTCTAAAAAGCACTGGTTAAAAGATGGCTCTTAGTATTGGTTTGAAAACAGGATGATGGCTTTCCTTCCTAAGCAGCTCTTCTAGAGCACAGATATAAGATAGTTGCTCAGTTGAAATACCTGGTTTTGTTTTTGTTTTTCTAGTGGGAGAAGTGTAAAAAGCAAGAATGTTTCCTATTCAAGGCTGCATAGTTGAGACTTTCTGAAGTTTCCTATGATATTGTTTACAGAGAGTGCTTTTCCCTGTCTTCTCCCAGTATTGTTGTCATGCATTTGGTATTTGAGAGGAAAGCAAGGGACTGCATCCATGATTTTAATCCATTTATGTGTGATCTTGTGCTATTATAATAACTGAATGCAGAACCAAACCTCCTGGTAGTACCCTGCCCTGCTCATGTCCCCTAGCATGCAGTACTTCTGCTAGCCTAACCAAAGAGGGATTTCAAGTTGCTCTCCGACATGACTAATGGTCTTCTCTTCCCCAGCCAGTTCTGCTTTATCTGTTTGAGAGGTTTTAGGGCTTGGGCCTGGCCCCGTCTCGCAGTGCCCTTAAGGATTGTGGCATTGGCCATTCTGTTGGGAGGGAAAAGGTTCAAAGTCTTAGAAAGGAAATTGGAAGCCTTAGAAAAAGCCACAACTGTGTTCTCTGTGTGCTTTTAAATCCTGATTGCCATCTGAAAAAGAGCAGCTGTGACAGGATCACTTTAAGAGTAAATTAATTTAGTGTAATGGCTCTGTTCTGTAGCCATAGAATTTGTCACATATCTATGCTTTTTAGTATCAGATTTCCTTAATGCAGTTATATTTCTGGTAATTATTAATTATACATCCACCAGTGAGCCCGAGCAGAAATCAATTTAATCCTGGTTGATTCTGCGAAAGGCCCGAAACAGCAGCTTGGGGAAACGGGAAGCGCCCCATTAGTTCCAGCAGGGAAGGCGCTGCGCTGGGCCTGCTGCGCCGGGGCGCGTTGAGGACGCCGCGGCGCCCCGCGCTCCTGCCTTGCGGTTTGCCGTTTCCTGCGTTCTGGCCCCCACTGTTTTATTTGCTGCCTTAGTGCCCTGCCAGTGGCTGAGTTCTCATCTCACACGTTTTCCCCCCCAAGAAAAGCTGAGGACAGCTCAGTGCTGTATCAGCCGATAGCCTGCTGAGAAGGGGCTAGAAATTACATGGAAAACCCAAGAGCGGGAGAGAAGCAGAAGCTCATGAAGTGCTCAGAGATGGTGTAATGGCCCAAATCCTGGTTTAGTGCTGAATATACAAACCAGGTGCTGAAAAATATACTCCTCTGTTAAGCCTCAGTGGATGCCTTTACAAGAGGTGATGGGGACGTGCCTGAGGTACGGAAGAGAATCCAGGTGACGCTGGAGTTCAGAGGTTGCGGTAGCTGCCGTTTTGCCTCCCATTTTTGTAAAAATGATCCAGCAAGATTTGGGAGCTGAGAGTGTGCCTGCAAGGTTCTCTGTAGTGCAGTAGCTGCAGTGGCATAAGAACATAAACCCTGAGTACTGAGTGAACAAATTATATACATGGGCAGTGTTCTCCCTTTATTTAAAAAACAAAACCAAAAAAAACCAGAACAGCTACTATTTTTTCTTCTCCTTTCCTGTGCTTCTGGGCTCACCAAATATTGTGGTTTCCAGACATGACTATTAAGTTTGCTTTTTCTTTCAGAAATTTAGCATCAACTAGGAGAGAATTAAAGCAAAATATTATCATAAGTGGTTGTGTGGCCTCTTGCTCTCACCCTGACTCCTCCTGCTTTTACATGCAGTTCACAGGATTGTTTCTTTCAGCAAACTACTCGGGCTTTGCAAATGATGTTCTTTAGAGCTTGCTTGCTTTGTGCGCGTGCAGGCTTGTTGGTCTCTGCTGATGTGAAGGGCTCTGAAGCAGGCGAAGACCATGCGTTCAAGGCTGGAGAGTGCTGCCTACATCCAAGATTAAAAATTAAATCTATGTGAAGCTGTTAGCGCTCTCTTCCCTAGGCTAAAATGACCTGCCTTGCCAGCGTTCAGAGTGACGTGCACACAATTAAATACTCTTTTCACAGAAAGGGCCTTAATGTCTTAGTTCCTGTCATTCATTTGCATATTTTATCCTTACTGCTAAACAGGGAGATGTGCATTAAAATCCCCTTTGACTGTCATTTTGTTACGTTAGGCTGTGTGTTGTCCCTTGCTCTGTCGGGATGCAGAGGTGTGCCTCGCGCCGCTGCCCTGCGGCGGGCGGGCGTTGAAGCGGGGCTGAGGGCTCGCGACTCGCTGCCGGGGCCCGTGTCCTCCCGCGGCACCGTCGCACGGCCCTCGGCGCTCCGGCCCCGCTGTGGGACGGGCGCCTTGGGCTTTGCCTTCCCTTGACGCGCTGCCTGCGCTCTGGCGTGTTCCGCAGAGCGCTATGGTTTTTCTTACCCCCTCAGGGGTCCCGCTGACTAGATGGAAGGAAAATGGCTAGCTATTTAGCATTACCTCAGTTTGGTTGGTTGGTTGCTCAGTTTGTTTTTTGCTTACCTCATATTTCGGTAGGTGATCCAGTTGGAACATTTTTCACCTAGGGGCGGGTGCCTGAAGCAGAACATACACAAAAGCAGCATCCTGTTTTATTGTGTGGGGACACAACGTTTTGTAGCGCATCATTTGCTTGAAACCTTGGCACACCATTAAGCTGTGTATGAAGACTCCTTTGCATATTGAACCAACCCCTTGAATTCGGATGGAGCTGTTTCTCCATCCTTGGAAAGTGGAAACAGTAAAAATACTCCAATGGGATAGGCCCTTTAGGCAGCTTGATTTCTTGGTAGTTCTAGCGTTATCTTGGCACTGTGCTGCCCAGGTGACTGCTGAGTGAGCGTGAATACAAAGAAGCCACAGGTCTGAGCAGCCCTCTCCTCGGCAAAGGCATATTAGTCTCCTACAGTCCTTTCTTCCCTTGCTCGTGACAATATCTCCTCCACAGAACAACAGAAGACTCAGCGCGTACTTAACTTATATTAAAGTTAATATTTTTTAACAACGAATGTGAATGAATTTGCTGCTTCTGAAAATTAAGGGACTAATTGGAGGTGGGAGGCTTGGTACCCTTTGGCACGTGATACTGCAGGGCTTCTTGGCAGAAAGCTCTGGTAATTTGTGTTGCTCTTCTCCAAGAGTCGTTTCCATGATTATCCTTTTTTTTTTTTTTTTTTTTTTATCCTGTATACCTTATTTTTTCTACAAAAATACAAAAGTCCTTTAATAGTGGACAAGAGCATAAAGCATATGTTTGATACCTTTGGATGAGTACAAGAACTTGGTAAGCTTGTAGTGATCTTTCCTTGATGTATTCTTCCAGCATCTGGTGATCTGTGGCTCAAGCACTTCCTGCATTGGAGCTTGTGTCTTTTTGTTTATTAGATCTTGATGATTTTTTTATTCTGGGCATTTGTCCAATTACCTTTTGAATCCTTGTAAACATCTAGCAGCTGTGATGTCCTGTGACATTGAGATCAACAGCTTATCTGTTGGAGGAAGAATCTCCCCCCGTTTCTTGTGTATCTGCAGCTTGCTTTTTTCCTCTGTTTCCTCCCTGCTCTATATTAGAGGAGAGAGCGAACAGTGTTTTCGTGTGCATCTTCTCTAGGTGCCTCAGCCTGCGACTGTCAGTACCAATTATTTCTGACCTATAATTCCCATGTTATGTCATCTCGGGTTGATCACAGCCCCATACTATCTGTGCTGTTTTTATCCGTAGGAGGTTCAGCTTCAGTAGAGCTGTGCCTTATATATAAATTAGAGGCAATGCTAATACAGAGCATCTTCTAGGTAGGGGCATTCAGTGTGGGTTTGAAACGTCCCTAGCGTATGAGGACCAGATTTCCGTCAAGTAGAGTGCCAATCATGCCAAGTTATGCAGCAGTATTTTAATCTGTTCTTAGACCATTTTCACTGCTTGCCAACTGTATTAGTTGCTGTTTTAAGATACACTTTTACATGTTTGAAATTTGAAGGTGAGTGCGAGTCGTTAATTGAGTAGTTCCAATAAGGGCTTACACGTTGCTTCCCAAGTGCAGCATGTAGCACTCCCTGCTGAGCTGTTCCCACAGCCTGACTGGGAGAGCCCGTCAGTCCTGATGGCTCCCGGTTTACCAGACATTAAGTAAAAGGCTTTAGAGGCCGAGCGTGGTGGCCCGTCGTGCGAGCCTGGGCTTCCCTGTGCGCGCGTCGGCGCTGCCCGCTGCCGCGCGTG
>VZSV01000014.1:1064478-1170110 GCA_013398735.1 Nothocercus julius
GAGGGCGCCCGCCTGCCCTGGGCGCCGGGAGAGGAGCCCGGGCCGCTGCTGCGCCTCTACACCGCGGGCAGCCAGCCCTCTCAGCGATAGGGCCTCGCTAGGTTGCTTAAACCTGGGCAAATGGGCCCTAAAATGCCACCAGATTAGAAAGTTACAGCACAATTCTCTGTTACCTGCTGCCAACAACTAGTGCAAATCCTGTATGTCATTTCCAGCCTGCTTTAGGTTCATTTAATGCACTGTTTGCGTTGCTGTAAAGGACAGTGGCAGAAACCCCTATGGAATTGGGTAGTGAATAATTCTGATGGGGTTAACTTTGTGTCTGCTTGAAAAATATGGTGTCTTAGCGGAGTGTTTTGCTAGCAGTGTGCCTCCCGGTACTCGGCAGGCTCAATCCACGCCGCTCCTGCTGCAGAAGGCTGGAGAACTCAACTCTGTGCAGATTTAGGAAGCATATTAATGTGTAGCATTTCTTTATGAAATAGCTTTTCAGATATTTCTCTTTCAGTCTGTATCAGTCTGAAAATATTTAATGTGTTTACTTTATTTCAGCAGAGATAGTGTTCTCACTAGTCATTAAAAATATTTTTTAAAAGAATATGTTTACCAATTTCCCCTTACCCTACCTTTGATGGATTAAGGATATCAGAAGACTTAAGCAAAAACATACTTATTAATCTTGCCTACCACTGTACCAGAATTTCATTTCTGTTTAAACAAATGCTCCTCTCTTTCTCTTTGTAAGTGGATAGTAAGAAAAAATACTGGAAATTCAACATAAACCTGATGCAGCCCTCAGTATATTCCCGGAGGGGTTTAAATGCCCCAGAATGCAGGTGGTTTAGTGAAGTGATCTCAAACGTGGCGCAAGATTCCCACCATGATATTGTGGAAGGTTTCCCACATAGGCTCTTCAGAGCTCGGAGCTGCACATGCTCTGCTGGGGAGAGTGCATGTTGGAAGCTTCGCATTCCCGGGCAGTCTCCCACTTTCCAGGTATCCAGGTCATACGTAGCCCGTAGAGACCCATTGCAAGAGCAGAGAGCCAGCCTTGTACAGGCACAGTGGCCGTTTGTCAGGAAAGCCAGCAGATTGCTGCAAAAATTGGTAGCCCCTATATTACCACTAAAAATAATAGTGTCTGAAGCAGTAACGTGGGTAGAAATGCTTCCCTATTGCTATTCCTAGGTAAAGTGAGTGAAAGGAAAATTAAATATAACATTTTTTCCTTCTTTTCCTTTCTATGTCATTTACTTTTCACAACCAAATTAAAGGACTCTGTTCTGTCAGTTAGGAAAGAAATTTTACACTCTGGATGAAGAAACTACAAGTAGATATATAATTACAGAGTTGTCCTCTGCTCTTTCCATTTCATAGACATTAATCATAGAATTCCTTTATTTCTTAGGGTGTTTGAAGCTTCTTGTGTAGCTCCTCATTGAAAAGAGAACTACTAAAATCATCAGGCAGGACTGCAGTGGCATCACTGTGCTGGTAGTACTTTTCTTTACATTTCTACAGGGAGGGTTCCAGGTAGATGGTCTCTTTGTAGCCCTGTCTGGGTTAAAATTGCCAGGACTGTGATGAGATTAGCTTAGACTCCATGAGCAGCGAGCGATATGCAGAAGGCAATACTCAAAGCTAAGTTGTTATGACTGAGATCTGCCACGCTGTGTGTTAGTTCTTGGGCTGTTTGTTATGGTGTAGAATTTGTGGAGGAGAGGGGCAGAAGTGTGCTGGTTGTGAAGACAAATGTGTGAAAGTTGCTCCAAGAAGTCAGTTGGAGCACATAAGGCTGGAAGGCTGACTGGGCCACAAAGTTGACTAAGAGACCTTTTAACCTCTAAGACGTCTCTCATGATGAGAGACTAATAGTGCTGGGACCCTTCAGCAGGGAGAAGGGAAGGATTTGAGAATGTCCAGACTCTTCTCGGTGGTGTCCAGTGACAAGGTGAGAGGTGACTGGCACAAACTGAAATACAGGAAATTCTTCTTGAGCATAGGAAAACACTTGCTCCCTGTGCGGGTGACTTAGCACTGGCACAGGTTGCCCAGAGAGTTTGTAGAGTGTCCTACAGGTATATATGGGCATTCAGAACGTGACTGGACGTCGTCCTGAGCAACACACTCATGCTGACCCTGCTTCAAAAGGAGCATTGGGTCAAATGATCTCCAGAGGGCCCTTCCAACCCCACTACCCTGTGACTCAGAACTGTAGGTTGAACGTCTCTGTATATGGAACTCCTTAGTAAAGAGACACTTGATATTGTGATTGCTGATTTTTTTTTTTTTTTTTTTTTTCTCCAGATTCATGACTACTCTGCAGTTTTTGGAACGGTTTTTGCTTTTGGCAGTGATGCTTTGTGCTGAAAGAGGCTACAAACATCTTTCTGGCTTCTGCGCTTTCAGGAACAGCTTACCTGGGAATTCAGATGTTGCTTCTGCTTATTGGAGAGGTAGGTTGCTGCTCTCTTTTCTGAACACCAGGCGCTAGAAACACTTCAATTGTCTGTTGTTACCCTCTGAACTTCTGCACTTTCGCAGAAATAATGTGGGATACGAGATGTATGGGTATCATTTACTTTGCATGAAGTAAACCTCTTGTTATTTAGGCCAGCCTGTGGTTTTTAATGACAGAACATAGAAGATGTGTGTGTAGCCTCCTACTAACCCAGCACAGCTGCTGCCAACAAGATAGTGTACAGTTTCCCTCAAATGGAAAATAAATATGTTTCATGAAAGAGGAGCTGAATCACCGAATCCGTACACCATAGTCGATAGCTCAGTGAAAAGCAGACTCATGTAACAGCTAGATAACAGCCTGGCTAGACTGCCTGCCGAGCCTCCTCCGGGACCTGCTACGAGGCCGTGCAGCCTGCTTGGTGATTTCCCAGTAGTGCCTGGCCATCTGCTTTATTTCCTGCCCTTCCCAGAGGCTTAGAGAAAGTGGTTCGTTCAACCACTCTCCATTTTACTGACTTCACAAATCAATATTTTTTTCTTGGAAAGGAGCAACATGTGAAGCCTCTTGCATTGTCCTGCTGTTAGGAACTGAGCAAAGGTTACTGTCATGGAAAGGAGATCTGAAATCTCCAAGGAATATTGTTTCTGGCCTTGTGAAAGATGAGATATTCACCAGATATGGAAGGCACTTCAGTTAAATGCCTAAGGTGAGAGTCTAAAGGCCAAAGGGTTTTGCAGGGGAGAGGTGTGATGCCTTTTCAGCTGTCTTTGGGCTGGATGTCTTCCTGGATAGGTGGATTCCTTGGTGCCAGACATAAAAGACTTTGTTTTAATGAGTGAAGGATGTTTAGTAGGGATTTGTACTCAGTGAGGTTAGTGGAGTTGCGACATACCGTGTTGCCTCTTCAGCAGGAGGTGCCACATACGTAACATGGCATTTTACATGGATTTGAGTGTTACTAGTGAAAATGAGTGAAGTTCCAAAAAGGTGTCTGTAGCTGATCTTTTGGGACTGCACAGACCATGTGGACAAGAGACCCGTCCTTGCACCATCACAGACAACACAGGTAATGAACACTAAACTTTATTACGAGCATACATTAATCTCAGCACCTTCTCTCTTTTTTTAAGGTTTTTCTTTGCCCGTAAAATGCAAAGCTTCAAGTTTCATTCCCCTTTTTCCAGTTTTGGGACTGCAGTTGAATCAGCAGGTTCGCACTCTGGCCTGCAGAAGGAACCTGCTGTTGCTCTCCAGTGACCAGCTATGACAGTTATAACTAATAGCAGGCTAGGCTCTCTCCCCAGAGTGTGGTTTTAAACATGCTGTCAGATGGTAATGACTGCAGGTCACTATTATTCTGCCCTGGATGGGAATCAGTGACCTAGAGAAGACAAGCTTGATGTCTCTTTACCATGGCTCTGAGCCATCCTGGGCTTCTTTTCAAATCAGGTAAGGAAATTATTTGCACTGCTGTTATATTTATGTATTAGCAGAGCTAATGAGATGCAATGATTCTCGTTTTTTGCTCCCTATTTTCAATAGCGCAGTTCTGTTGCCCTTGATCTACTGTCGGGGGAGACCAGTGATTAATGTGCGGATGGGAAAGGGATGGCTAAAACTTGCTTCCCTAGGAAGGCTAGGAGGTCTAGCCAGCCAACCATTAGAAGCTCATTACTACAGCAATAAAAGGATTGATCCCTTCATAAAGCTCCCTCAGAACTTTAACAATTAACCCACATGCAATTATATGCTGGTAATATAAAGAGGCCGCTGATAAATCACATTTTTTATTTCTAAAGGCAAGAGGGGAGAGAGATATTAATACACTGCAGCATATGGAATTAATATAAATTAGGAGCTAATAAAACAAGCTGCTAGCAGCAGTGCTGTCATTGCAAAATTTTGAATAACTTGACAGTAGCAGCCAATTCATTGCATCTGATCAGGGACCAGATTCTTCCCGCATCGGGTGATTTAACTCAAAGGAGATGTTTTTTAAGCAGGCTGCAGAGACCCACACAATGGGCTGGCAAAAAGGGATTTGCAGCAGCTGAAGTAGCGGTCTGAGAACCCCATATACTGTTGTAAAGTGCAGAAGACAGTTGCTCTAGTGCCTAAGTGTGAGCACAGAACCCAGCTGTAGTTCCTCCTCCCCAGTGTGTTAAGATTTTGTAGTTTTCTAGATGGTAATGTATGACATAATCTTTACTAGATGTGGTAGAAGATAGGTTGTCAGGGAAAAGGGAGGAGCACAGAGATGCTCAGGTTCCTGTGAGTGTGCATGCGTGGGGGGGCAAATCTTCACTGTGCTAAGGCTGCCTAGTTAAAACTGTTAATTGCATGAACCTGCTCCTGTGGCCTTAGTCTCAAGTCTTAAATGTTACAGTTCTGTGATTTGCTTCTCCCAAGACAGCCTTATGAGATGAACACTTCTTGCTTATGCAAAGGAAATAACTGTGAGAGTAAACTGATACAGATGCACCATCTCTAGGAAAAATCTTTACTGATACCCTTCTACCTTGCAGAAAAATAAGTCAGTACCCAGAGCTCTCAGTTATTTGTCTTTTCTGTCCTTTGTCAGATGCAGCAATTATTTTTCCAAAACATATTTCATAGGGCCCCATGGACTAATCATAAGGCTATTTAGAAATTAGCCCAGGAAAACTGTTATTAGGGTTCTTTAGTTTCCAAAAGTCTCCAGCGCTTTGCCTCAAGCAGAGCAACAGGGTGACTTCACTAATTTCTTTTTGTTAAATGTGCATCTACATCTGCATGTTAAGCCATGTGGTTTAACACTGGAATTCAGCAGAACGGGTCATGCTCTGCTTGGGCACTGTGCCGCAGGAGCACTGGATTTCTGCATGGCCTCTCAAGCGAATTCAGAAGCATCTTTGTGATGATAAATTAGTAATAACATCACTGGGTTCTAATTCCATTTACCACTAGAAAAGCAGGGTCAGGGTAGGTGAGGTTTGTGCAAAACCTTGTTCTGGGTTCTGGTAACATCACTAACTGGAGTCATAATTCTTTGCTACCCCAGATGCCACTAGAAATTCCTCTCTGCACTCAAGATCTTCCAATCTACTTAGGATGCATGAAATATATATTTGAGTGAGGTGACCTCAAAAAATACCAGCTTTTCATCCCCTTTTTTTTCCCTAGAACTGTTTTCAGCAGCTGTTGAGAGCTGACTGAATATACTGTTGTCTGATTTCTGCTGCTTTCCTATGAACTTTTATTTGTTTTCCCTTTTGGATCTCACATCAAATTGCTAAAATAAATATACAGTAATGTGTGTGCTTGTTTAATTGCATAAGCATGTGTATCCCTCTGCTTTCCCTATAAGCTTTGTGGAAACCGAGTTGCTACAACAGAATTCTGAAGTTTCTGAATGTTAAAAGAACTGCCAGCAAAGAGAGTTGTCATTTTATTTTCCCACACACACAATATATTTTCACTAGTGTTTTTGAGTTGATGATGACTACTTGATTCGCATCATAAATGTGAAACTATTTCAATATAGTTTTGTGTTTGGATTGGAGTTAACAGCTTACAAAATAGAAGAAGAAAAAATGAAATGCTAAACAAAACAAAGAGAAAAAACGAGTTTCAAAACTCTCTGCAACAAAAAATAGACTGCAGATATTTTAGATTAAAATGTTGTTTTTAGCAGTAAAATCTATGTTAAGAATTTACGTTTGGGCATTAAGAATTAAGTCTGTAGAATCTTATACAGAAAAGATGAATATGCTTAAAGTGTCAATACATTTTATTCAAAATAATAATACAAGTCAAATGCAAAGCTATTTGAGGAGAAAACTATCCTTTGCCTCACTCTAGTGGTTGTTCTATATAAGAAGCTTATGAATTTAGGTGAGTTCGCGGGTCTAAGGGAAGAAGGCGCGAGCTGCTGCTGGCCCGCGTAACCCTGCGGTGTCTGAGGCTGTGTGGGGGAGCGGGTCCCGTCCCCGGCCGCAGCTGCTCCTCGTGCGCGTTGCAAACCGGGCTGCTGCTGTGGGGGCAACGTGTGCGTTTCCAGCTGCTGCCTTTTCGTTCTCTTCGCCTGACCTGCGGTTCTCTCGAAGGCTGCGTTGTAGTTTTTAAAGCACACTTGTAAAGCTGGAAATACGTGGAGTGTGGGAGTGATGCTTCTAGGGAAGTATTGGTGCGTTCTCTTTCTGTACTTTGCTGCGTGTGTCCATGGTATACTAGGGGACAGAATATTCACCTGGACTGATATTTCCTCTGGCCAGGATGATTGCTGAATTTGTGTGTATCTTCATTTGAATATGTAAGGGAAATTCCAGTCTAATTTTAGAAGCTAGCTACCATCCAAAGATTTCCACGAAGAATTGTTATTTGGAGCTTTTATTTGGAGGAGTCCTGAACATCCACCCCTGTCTGAAGGGGCTGCTACTTATTTGTGCAGTGCAGCAGGTAATACAGGACCTTTTTTCGTGTAGTGCTTAAAGATATAATAAAGGATTCGATCTTTGATTGCCTTTGGAGGGTTAGATATGAAAGAATTTGTGCACTCTTTTCTCTTACATGCACAAGGTGCAGCTCACACAGACAGGATCCCTCAGAGTCTGGGTTTAAAGTTGTTGGCCTCGCCTGACGTTTTGTAGGTGGTATTTCCCCAAGAGGCACTGATGTGCGTTAGCTTGAGTCCCTGAGGCCTGTAGAGTAGGTCCCTGTGCGAGCCTGGGGCTTCAAAGTCAGGGTGCTCCAGGCACCATCTATGTTGCAGCCCACGTGTACCAGGGTGGTATTTAATAGTAGCACAGACTCAGGGCATTTCACAAAGGCACAATGTCACTTTTATACTGAGATACACTTTGCTCTAGAAAATGCAGTTCAAAAGAAAAAGCAGGGTAGAAGTACTGACCAAGCTCTGTTACTGGTTAGCTGATCTTTGAAGAAGAGCAAAGCTTCTAAACCTTCACCAAGCAGTAGCGTTAATAAGACAGAGCATCGGGGTCTTCTGTTCCTCAGGCCGTGCTGCACCTAAGCAGGCCGTGGCAGCAGCGACACGGTGTGAGCAACGTGCGCAGAGCTGAGCTCCGCATTGTTTCTCTTGCGTTTGTATCCGTCCTCTCCCCCAGCCCCTCCTGGCCTGCTCCCATCCCGGGCCGTACAGGGAGAAGGCATTAGGATGCTCTTCTGTCCTTGCACTAGCAAAATCCTTGTTTCCCTAAGAGGCTAATCCAGGACCTATGATGGAGATCATGGAGCAGTCCAGACTGTGGTCAGGAGACTAACGCAGTTTGAGCAGCATGTGTAGAACTGCCTCCTAGTATTTAACAGACTAAAATTAGCTGAACTGTCAAATATACCATAATGTGCTGTATGTAGAGTATAGGTGAAGCTTACGTTTAGGAGCAAGTTCAGTATTACAAAATACTGTGTGTGCTCAGGAGAGCTGAGTTATAGGTGCAATGGGAGGTATAGCCGTGACCTTCTTGGCTCTTGGCATTATCATTTCTTTTGCTCATACGTGTGTTTTGGGAGAAGAGTCATTTTGTAAGCTGGAAAAAAAAAATCTTTGTGCATTCAGGTGAGGGGAAGCTCTTACAGCTCAGGAAGCCAAGGAGTCCTTGAATTGAAAAGTAGGAAAGATTTGGATACATGTTTCTGCCATCATTCTTCAGGATAACAAAAAGGCTTGCCGAGGTCATCCTTCTAAATACTGTTTTTTATTAGTAATAAAGCAAGATATTAAAAAGACAAATAGAAAACAGTTCATGCTGCTCTTACCTCTAACATCAGACATGGTCTCAGCACAGTTGTGTGAATTCTTTTGACTTTATCCTCCTGAATAGTTTTTGATGATGTGCAAACCCTCCAGTGTCTCCTGCCAGAAGATCTACCTCAAGCAATAGTAATAGTTATATTCTTCAGACAAAAGTACCTCCTTTGCACCAAAATACGAATGAAATTTATCTTTTCTTTTTTTTTTTTTGGTGCATATATTCATCAGTCTGAGAGTTTCCATATGTTTCATGTTTCATGTTTCCTTCCTACCTCCTTCCCTTTACTTCACCTGCGCTTCTCCCTTTGCTCACCAGGACTCTGCTTTCTGTAGTGTGCCCCAAGGACTTTATTGAAGTAATTTCCTTTACAGCTGCCATGAAAAACAAACAAACAAACAAACAAACAAAAAAACCCTTAAAAAAATCTTACAAATTTCCCCTTTGCTGCTTCCTGGAAGGATGCTGCCCTGAGTCAGGAGGGGACAGGTAGGAAAGCAGCGTGCCTGAGCAGAGCCTCTGCAGTATGGCAGTGAGCAGAGGCGACGGCAGCAAGGACTCCTCGGTGCAGAAAGAGCCTGAATGAGCTGAGATCCTATTTGCAGGATCAAAGTGGGTTAGACGCTACTATATCAGCATCAGCTATAATGTTTAAGAGCTCTGAGGAGAAGTAAAAGGCAAAGTAATACACAAGCAAAGTCAGAACTGTGGGCTCCATTTTGAAATCAATTCCAAACAATACTCCAAAACTCCAGGATAGAAATACAGAAATTAAGCCAAATTTTTAAGGACTTTTCTAATAAAACTTCATTAGTTTGTGCCAGAATCTTGTCATACACTGTAACTGAGGCCAGAGCTCTGGTGTGGAGGAAGGTCCTACCACAAACAAGCTTAGAAACCTCCTGGGTTTTGTTTTGTTTTAGCATTTGTTCTTTTTTGTGTCACTCCAGCCACAATACCTTCTCTCCCCAGCAGCTCTGCTAAAAAGTACTTTGTCAAGGGCTCTTTTATATTTTAACTGCTTTCTGTAGTTGCTGGTCGTGCCTGGCTGCGTAAATAATTCTATACTGGGGTTGAGGCAGCAGTGCTCCAAGAGCACTGTGCTGGTCTGGCAAAGTACGTGCTGGGTCTGTGCCTTCCCTTCCAGCTAGAGCCACCACAGTGCCATCAAAATGCTAACTCCGGGCAGCTTGTGCGAGAGCGCAGCTCCCTACCTGCAGCTTTTTAAACTCAAACAGTTTTTAATCAGTTTCCTAATTGGGACCTAGGGGACCCCATTATGCTTTAATAATACATTTGACAAAATCTATCTCTTTTCCTTTTAAAATCCTTAATTATGGGATGAATTTCAAATGAGTTTGATCATGGTGAAGATCTCTCTCTTCCAGCCTTTTTTTTTTCTTTTAAACATTGGCACGCAGAAGTACTTTGGAATCAAACATAAAATACCTTTCCAGATGGACAGCTTATTTTAGACAATACTATTGTCCAGATCCAGTCAGAACACAATGATAAATTTGTTTTTGATTTACTTGTTTTCTTTTCTTTGTCATTGCTTTGTCAGTGAGCCCAGTGATTGGTACGTGTCACTGTGGTCACTGGTTGATCTGTGACCTGGACGTGTGAGAGGACTGCAAAAGATGCTGTATTGGAATCTCAGAATTGGCAATATAGAGTAATAATTTGCATGGGTTATTATATAAAGACACTGCAGGAAAATAAATGGTTGTAATGCTTACTGTTACAATTTCTTCCTGACTACAGCTGGTGACTGGCACCACATCGTCCCTGAGTTTAAGGATTGAGAGTTACTGCCATTTGAGGCTCTCACTGCGCAAAGATAAGAGCCCCGTTTCGGTTTATGCACATAGGCATGCATATGATCAACAGTATCTGACCTTGTTAGAAAAAATACGTGGATACAGAAAACCGATGACCTCTCTTACGTGCTCTTTATATGCAGATACATACTGAGAGTCTAGAGTGTTAAATGCTCTTCTATTTTTCTCAGGTTGCAAGGTGAAAACAGTCTCCTAACACGGGCACTAGCTATGAATTTAGCAGTCAGTCAATTTGCAGGCAGTTTCTGAGATTCTGATTAAACTCTAAGATAATATAGTTTCCTTGTGAAGCTTAGGTTAGATTTTCCTTGGTGCCATTTTGTATTGCCTTTTCTTGAGTCATGCCCAGGATTTCAACAACTGTCTTGATCATTTTATTTTTTGGCTGGTCCCCATACTGTGCACTGAAAGGCTGGTGATACAGTGCATTTCTTGGTATGGCTGTGGCCTGCATACCCCTGCATACTGCTCTCTGTTAAATAGCTTAATTCCTTGAAAGAGAGGAAAAGGAGAGAGTGTCTGGCAAGGAGCTGAATACCTGCAGGAGGATTTGCTCCTGCTTCTGTTAAATCTTGTATTTATTGGCAAGTTTGGGGTTAATAATTGCCTCTAAGCGCCTCATTTATGAGACGAATAACATTTTCTGAGTGACAAGAGGAATCCTGAAGCAGTTCCCATAGAAACTATCTGCCAAAACAGGTAGGAAGAGTTTGTTCCGGAACTTCTTGTGGGGCCTGGATTTTGACCGTGTAAGCAGGAGTGGCTGGAGGAGGGGTCCAGCATCACCTTGCAGATCTGCACTGAGAGACTGTGAGAGTCTGGTAATTTCTGTGTTTCCTTTTCTCCCTGTTTTTTGTATCAATAAATATGCTCAAAGTAAAGTTGCTTTTAGCCATTAATATTGATAAAGGGGAAGTATAGGTATCTACAGGAAATAATATAGACATTAGATGATTTGGCCTAGGGGAGTCTCTCCAGTTTTTGCCTTTGATTATACAGGATGCTGAGTGGTTGATTGAATGTCTGGGAGAGGTGGAACAAATTTGGATTTATGAGCAAGGAAAGACACTTGGTTTGTAGGAGCAAAAGGGACTGGTGATGCTACTTTGTCGAATGACTTCTTGAGGTGCACACAAGGAAGTCCAGTAGAAGCTGGCAGTAATACTGACCAGAGGCAGCTGGACTGCTGCCTGGCATGTGACAGGATACAGCAGCCTTGCCCTTTGACGCAGATTATGCAATATGCCTCACGTTGCTGGTGCCAGGGGTGACTGCACACCCCCAAGCTTTATCCAGGAAATCTGCTCCAGAAAACAACCGAAGATTATGGGAATAGGGGCAGTCAAAATGGATATGTCTGTGCTGTTAAATGAGTGAGGGCTAAAGAAGAAACTAAGAAGTTGCCTCTCTCTTGCCATCCCTACTACATTTGTTTGGTTGTTCTTTGACTCTTGGTTGGGAAAAATACACACAACCTCCCCCCCCCCCCCAATAAGTATTTCTGGGACTATAGAGAACCCACACGCAGCTCAAAGGAGACCCAGGGGGAGGTGCTGCGGAGCCTGAGTAAGGCCAGGATGTTCTGGAAATCTAGGTCTACCCAAAATGTACATAAGCCAGTCTGAACCACTTGCCTTGGGGCCAGAGAGAACTCCTTGATGTTCTTTTGCTGTTTCAGGCATACTCTAGGAGGAAGGTGTGCTGTTAGCAGCCAAAGGAACTGAAATGTTGTAAGAGAAAGTAAGTGGGAGGAACGAGGTCTAGAAAGAGCAGAACAGTGATGATGATTGCAAGGGAGATGCATCGCAATTCATCTCAGTCTTTCTTCAGCCAGGCGGGAGGAACCCCAGCTTCTCAGGTATCCTTCAATATTCAGCATATTTTGATATGGCTGGCTTGCAAACTTGTGTTTTCTTACTGCAAACACGGGCAAATCAAGTATGTATGTCCCTGACACTGCTTGTTCTGCCGTCACCCAAACTAGGCAAGCAACTTTTGCAGAAAAAGCAGCAGATGTCAAATTCCATGACACATCCTCTTAAAAGAGAAAAGCAAGTCCCTTTGTGTGAATAATTGCATAATAAATAAAAGCTTTTCTTTCTGAAGACTGTTGACATTCTGGGTCAAACCTCTCCCTAGTGTAATTCCCCTGTCTTCAGTGAATTTACAAGAGAGGGAAACTGGCCCTCTGTGTTTAGACAGAGGATCCTGCCATGCATTTGTGTCTCAGCTTGAAAAAGTAGCTTCAAGCTTGTATATGTGTGTCTGTGCTCTCATGCATGTGTCTGCATGTGTGTGCACAGTAAGAAACTAAACTTCAGCTATGTTACAACTTCTAATGTTCCTATTCATCAGCTTAAGTGCATTCTGGTTATGTGCCTGGCCTGTTAGCTGCTGCAGTTTCCCTATTCACTTTCTGGGAATCCGTAAAGTTACTATCTTGTAACTTGAAGTGAATCAGAGTTTTAAAATCAATTTTTAGTGTTAAAGAAAGAAAACATAATAAATGAAGTTTAAGTACCATAATAATCATAGAAGTGGTTGAGAAGTGGGAGATTCCTATAAAACTTACCTGTTTGTCACTTCAAGTCTCAGCTGCTATTTAAAATACATTTTACTTCTTTCTTTTACTTCCTCTTTACCTTAAACATAGCTACAGTAGAAAGAGGCTGGATCCGTTCGGCCTCAGACTGGTTTGAGTGTCAGATCAAGCTCTCCTGAACGATACTTGTTGTGGTAGCGAGGTGAGGAACGTGAAATACCAACTGCTGCCAAGTGCCACAGCTGGCTCGGAAGCTTTAGCCAAAGCAGAAATCATAAATTTGACCTCAAACCAGAATAAACATTCGGTCGCTCAGAAAAACCTTTAGAGATCACTTTGCTGGGCTGTTCTCTCCAGTGAGAAGATACAACTGTAGGTCTCCTACCCAATTTGAAGAGCCTTCCTTTTCACCTGAAAATATCAGGATGAATGAAGCCCACCTAAATGTATCTCCCAGAAGTAAAGACCATCTTACTGTTTGCACCAGTGCATAGGACTCAAAACGGATCTTAAGGGAAACGGGAGATGAGCAAGTGGGCAGCCAGGGGTAGGCATATGGGTGTCTCTTGGGAGGAATACAAGGCTGGTGAACAACCTCTCATGTGTCCAGCAAAAGCATTCCTCTTTATTGCTCTAACACACATTTTTGTTCTGGTGTGTTCAATGATTGTGCAAAATCATGATTTAGTAGTATTAGCATATTTCTGTAGAAAACTGTATCTGAAGGCTTACAGAGTAGCGTACTGGGAAATTGAGAACAGCAGTAGTTGTTGTTCACACAAGTGGTTACACCACAGAAATGATGATGACAGAGCATCACTGAAGGCAATAACATCTCAGCATATGAAAAAAGAATATTCATCTGAATAACAAAATGACCAGAACTGCTCATAAGTAACATTAAGTCTTTTTGGGTGTTTTAGGGAAAGATTGTTGAATCTTTTTCCTTAAGGCCTAAAACTAACAAATTTTGAAAAGGGGATGGAGATGAAGATGGATGAGGAAAGAATACAGTTACTGGATGCCCTCTTGCTGTGCTAGGCTATGGAAGCCTTCTCAGAGCCTGAGAAAATTTTAGCTTTCAGTCTTTCACCAGGACTTTTAAGCTTGAGATGAATGTTTTGTGTGCAAACCCTCCTTTTGAGCATCTGGCGCCAATTGGTGGCTGCAATGGGACTCTGGAGTGTCTGGGTACAGTTTTTACCATTTTTATGTCTCTGCTCTGCAGCTTTAAACCAGTATCTTTATATTCTATAAATAAGTTTTTATGTGGGTTTTCTATTCTATACCTCTCTGATATCTTTCTGTGCCCTGTGGAAAAATCTTGCTCTAAAGTCGAAAACTTCAGTGTGATAAATGCTGATGTTTTCACAGTGCATAGCCTGCTTTTTACACCTACGTATGATTGCAGCTGCCTAATTAGAGGCTGTATTATGGGGGAGGGAAGGTATTAAAAATATCAGCTTTATTTTATGTACTGTAACATGGAAGGAGAAGTGCTGAATTTTAAATGAAATAAAAATGGTAAATTCAGCACTGTATTGTGCCAGTCCGAAAGAAGAGATGTTATATATATGTACTGCAAAAAGGTGGCTGTCTTGATTTTCTTAGGAGTAAGATTCCTTTCTTCCACTCTGGGAGCACTGAAATAAAATAGATTAAATTGGTCTTTGCTACTCAGGCTGCAAATTTAAATCATTAAGTTCTTTTCTCATCTAATTCCTCACTAAAGCTGTGGTTAATTCCCTATCTTAGTGTAAGCTCAGAAGAGGAATAAGAGTGCTAGTGGGGGGGCAATATACGTTAAGTAGAGCTTTCTGGCAAATGAAGGTTTTTATGCTTTGGAATGATTTTTCCCATGAGAAAAGAAGGAAAGTTTAGAGATCTGGTGCTGTACCAGGGTGCCTTCCTCCTCTCTCCCCTCCTGTTTTCTAATGTACAAACTCACCCAGCTTGTGATTAATGGTTGTGAATAGTGTATTCAACAGGCGTTTTCTATACTAAAAGCTGTCATTCTGCAAGCTAGTTTAAAGGACTGCATGCACAATGTGTGTGTGTTTTTTTGTTTGTTTGTTTGTTTGTTTTTTTTTCCTCTCCCCCTGATACAGGGAAGGTGCTGCAGGAGAGAGCAGTGACAGGCCCCAGAAAGTAAGGAAACCATATGAAAAAGAAGGCTTGTGATAAAGTTAGTTTTAAAATTTATCAGCGCCTCACTTTTGTGCATATCTCATCCAAATATGTGCATTACACCTAAGCTATGCTTAGGCAGAAGTAAATCTGTCCCCCGTTAATACATATTTACTGTAGCATAGCCATTCAAATACTTTGAACCAGTGATTTCAAGGTATGTTGTGAGGCTTTGAGTCGGCTTTTTGAAAGTCTTCCAATTTCCACTGGTGGCCTGGCAAAGAAGAGTCTATGGTTTTATTTTGGTATATCAAAAAAGTATAAATCTGAATGCAAAGCTAGAGTTTTGAGGACGAGGGGCTAGGCATCGATTCACACTCCTCTCTCATTTGTCAACCATCTTGAAACCCTACGTTAGTACTGATCTTTACTCAGTCTTACTCTGTCCTTACTTTGATTTTAGGAGCTGTTTTGTTTATGAGAAAGATGGCTGGACTTGATCCTCAGCCTTCCGTTGCTTACCTACCTGTTTCTTACATAAGTAGTAGTGTATTACTGCTATTTGAGTTACTTCATCTGATCATTGGTTTAAAAGTGATCAGAACTGAAGCCTTTATTGGCTTTCTTGGAAGAGAACCTTTGCAGTAGACTACACAGTAAGGCACTGTAAGGAGTAAAGCAGCACTTCCTCTTTCCCTCATATTCGACCATAACGATGTTTTCCCATTTTCTCTCAAGTAAATGCATAGCTTGATATAGGCAATGGGTATTTGTAAGACTTCAGCATGATGATACTGGTAGTTTAAAAATATTTTTTTTAAATATTGCTTTGTCAGCAGTATGATGATGACAAGTAGAGATAAACAAGTAGAGATAAGATACTATTTTTGCTGTGATATCCCATATCAAGCTGTTTGGCTGCATTTGCAAGAGACCGTGTGAGGAACTGTTGGAAAATAAAGTAGTGCATCTATCATGATTTACCTGAGCATAGGAAATTGCATTTGCAGTGTTTACAGCAAGGTAATGCATTCTGCTCCCCCTCACTCTGTAGGAATTTTGGGCTAACTCTAAGGACTTCCACAAGATTCAACTGGAGAGTTAAGAGAATTTAACCTGGCTGAAGAAGATGACATAGTGGAATTTGTTCAGCATTTAGAGCTTCCTTTAAGGCCTACCACTGCCTGCCAGTTAGCACTGTATTTGAGAATAGCTGCCTCAAATACAACTAAAATTTGACAACTGTGTTAAGCCAGAGTGGTCATATCAATTTTTTTATTTTTTGTAGTATCAATTATGTGAGATAACCTGCCCGTGTCTGCTGTGTAGGGTCATAACTAAATAATAGGGACCTACGTAGAAAATATTTTGACAGGGATTTCTAACGAAAAATGTTCTTCAGTGACACCCAATTTTCCAGAACTATCTGAAGTGAGGGAAAACTGCCAAAAGAGAAGTTGCTGAGAGTTTTCATGGTTGTGTTTCAGAGATTGTTTATTTTATATTTTTAATACAGAGCTGTGTCCGACTTTTAACATAACATGCCAGGAGGTCCAAGTGGTGTTAACTGCCAACAGAAAAGAGAGAGGATCAATAAGGATCTGAGCCTTTAGAGTCTCAGGATGTTTGTTTAACTCCACTAGTGAGAGAGTCCAACTAAAATCAATGAACTGGGAATTCCTGGAAACCTAGGGATATCTATACGCTTGAGAATCTATGAGATTCCTCTTGCAGCCTGTGGAATGAAGGTGTCTTCCTTGGAAGCAGAGTGTCAGTCCCAGGCTTCTGCACGTGTGAGATCTGTCTGATGTTTGTGGCTCCTGGCTTCATGAGTTATTATGGACTGGGCTGTTTTTGCAACACGTACATTTGTGCACAGATCCAAATCCTAGGATAGGGATATCCATAGCATAGGATAGGGAATAGCATAGGGTTTGGTAAGCAGTGGAATTTCAAGTCTTAAAAGATATCTGAAAATACTCCTGGATGTCTTACTCATGCTTATAACAGAGGGTACTCTCTTCTGCTGAGTCCTCATTCAAGCTAGAATTAGAGCAGGACGCTCAGCGGTGCTAGACTGTTGTAAATCCTTTTATTTTAAGGAAAGAAAACTATTGTTTTGCCTAGAGTGCATTTCACTTTCTGTGGAATAGAGCCAGTCCTATAAACAAGGTTGAAGCTGTCCCTTTAAAAGTCTCAGATTTGTTCTGTAGCTACAGACTTGTTGCACTGCCTTTTGCAATGCTCTTTTTCTTCATTTCCTTCCCACTCCCTCCTCCCACTCTTTCACGTCTGTGGCAGATTAGAGGAAACCTTTGACTGATAAAATATAAGTAGCTTTTATAAAAGGGAAATGTTAGGAGCAAGGCTGCCAATATCTCTCAGAGTTGGAGAACTCTGGAATTGTATTAGAACAAAGTGAAGTTCAAATGGATGCTGAGAGGTAAATAGGTTATGGCCCCACACATCTACCATCACTGTGCTGCAGAGCAGGATAAGCACACGAGGCCAATGGCCATTTTCAGCTCTGAGGAAGCAACAAACTTGGAGTGGGGGAAGGAGAAGTGGGTTATTTCATTTTTGTGTCTCTTTTTGACATTCATTTGAATTTACTTTGCAGCTGTCATTGAAAGAGTTCAGAATTTTGGCAGCCTTTATTGCCTGTATCTGAAAGGTGCCAACATCGATTTATGGTATGTGAAAAAGGATCATTATAGTCATCAATGAATTGCATCCCATCCTGGAGAGAAAAACAGCAGGTGCTTCACTGAACACAGCAATTCTAGGTAATAGCATGAGACAAGATGAAGGGTCTGTCATATTGCAGAGGAGCAACAGAAAAAATGATAGTAAGAAATAATTAATATATTGGTGATAACCCTTTATTTTTTATGAAAAGCATCACTGCAGAACATTTAGCGGTCAGGATGTAGCCTTTCCAGATTCAGCAGCAGAGTGCACCTGATCATCAAACTGATTGTAACGTGGAAGCCTGTGACCTTTATTGAATTTATGACTTCATAAATTCATTATTTCTGAGACTAATTTACATTAGGGATGACTTCGAAAAAGTCGAAAGTGAATACTAGGGGAGAGGTAGAAGTAGATCCATACATCACATCAGTGCTTCCCCCCCCCCCCCACGTTCTTTTACAAATTCATCTACTTTTATGAAAACGCAGCAACAGGAAACATAAGCTGACAAATAAAGCAAAAGAGGCAGAGCAAGAAAAAACAGTGTTTGTAAATTCTGGGTCCGTTGATACCCTAAATGTTTTGATTATAGTGCAGCATAGTAACCTCCTCTTTCCCCACAGCTTGAAGCAGGAAGCCGAGGGCTGTTGGTCACTGTGAAGTGCCCAGTGCCTCACGGTTACAGTCGCACCTGCGTGGAATTGCTCCGCGCTGATTTACTGCTACAATTCAGTGTTCAATGGGCCTTGATTGTGTGATGGTCTAGTGGTCTTACATGGGGCAACAGCATACAGCATGTGAGCATAAATGACATTTTTTTCCTGCAACTGTTTCTGCCAGATTTTAGAGGGAAAAGAAATCTGGTTTTCTTTGGAGGAATAATAGCCTAATTTGGATCTCAAGTGTAATCAAAGACAAAATATCAAAACAGTGCAGAAGATGACTTCTACATTTCCTCCTGTGGTGATGGGGAAAAAAAAATCCATAAACTGTCCAGAAGGCTGTAGGTGTCATACGTTGTGCAGGTCTACGCTGTGAGTCCTCATCGGTACAGTTTGGGATAATTTATTAGTAGCCGACTAGTTCTGTTGGCAGTTTTATTTGGATAGATAATCCATCGATGTTTGCTGGCTCATTGCTATGTAATATTTTTATTAATTATTAAGCATCTCTATTAGTTCTGTGTGATTGCGTGTGTGTATTTTAGGGATGACAGCCTGCATTTTGCTTTGGATCGTTCGTACAGTAAGGGTGTTAGTAAGGAAAGGCAGAGGGCCAAATTATCTTCCTTCCCTTCATGTAAAATCCCTCTACTAATACTTTGCCCCTCTTACCACAGCTATTGGTACATCTGACTCTTTGCAAGGATGCACTGACTTGGGCTTCACATTCTGCGTGGTTCAGTAACGTGGCCCAGTTTGGCCCACTGTCTTTCCATAATGTATTTTCTCTATAAAAGGAATTAACTTAAGGAATTTGTCATAGTTCATCCAGGAGGCCCTTGACAGCCTGGCACTAAACTGAGTTTGGTATCAAAATCCTGTACTTTAGCTGGAAGGCTTGGCTCATTTTTAGGAATAGCACTGTAATTATTCAAGGTTCATAGCAATATAAATGACAGCAAAAATGGGTTTCACATTGGATGTACCAAAAAGTTACTGAACTATGTGATTTGGCACTAGGTAATGCAGATTTAGCATTTCCCAAACAGAATATTGTAAATGTATCTTCATCATTTGATTTGCGCTCCATTCTCTGTTAGACTTTTGTTCATGCCATTCGATTTCCCTGCAATAAGTCTGGACAGTTTGCTCTAGATTGGAATTTATTTTTCTGTGAGCCAAGTCAGAAAATTATTTTAATTTGCTGCAGTTTTACATCTCACAAGGTAACTGTAACCTCTTGATCTTATCCCCTCCTGGGTCATTTAGAGAAGTCATAATTGAGGGTGCATTTTTTGGGAAGGGAAGGAGAAGGCAGTGTTAGATTTTTACAAATTTTTATTTTGCTTTCATTTAATTTTTATTCTTTTGCATAAAAAGTAAACTCCTGATTCAGTCAGCTTGAAAGTACTGTGCTGCTCAACAGGGATCCGTATCCTCTTATGGGGACTCTCAATTCTGTCCCTTTAACAACCTATTAGGCCTTGGGGACAGGTTTAGGTGCTGCATGACAGAAAGCTTGACCCAGATATGAGTTTTCTTGGCTCTTGAAGATGCGAACGTTTTTTTCATGTAGCCCTCTCAACCCAGAGCTTGGACATATTTTTGTGTTATGTCTTCCATGGGCAATGCTCTGCTTGGTATTTTAATCTTGACCGAGAGGCTTTTTTCTTTCCCTTTCCTTTCTCTCCCGGGGTCTGTTTTACTCCATCATCCAAAAGCCTTTTACTTTCCCGATGCCATGGCCAGGCTCCGTCACGCCGCCAGGCTCCGGGCGGGAAGCTCAGCTGCCGGCAGTGCGGGTGGCGGTAGATGGCAGCAGCAGTCCGCGGTGGGGAGCGGGAGCTGTGGAACGTGTGAGGAGGCAGCAGGGAGGCTCGCAGGAGGCTGGTATTTTAAAAATCATCATTTTTTGTCTTGGCACATCTCTGGTTCTGATTTTTTCCCCCGCTCTCCTCCATGTCTTACTAAGTTCTATAACAATTATCCACAAGGGCCTTTCATTTCATTTCCACACATGAGTGTTCGATAGAAGCTTTGGCTGCCCACCCCTCATAGCATAAGAGAGAAGAAAATTCAGAAGACTCAGATGATTTCCCTGCAAAACACAGTGCTATCAGATTTATTCTTGGTTCTCCTCTCACTTCACTCCCCCATCTTTTGACATACTGCTTATAAAACAAGGCGTTTCCAAATGACTGACTTGGTTCCTTGCCCCTATAAAGCTGCTGTTCTGTGTTAGAGCTGAGAAACCTGACGAAGCTGCTTCCTTTTTTTTTTTTTTTCTTTAACTCTTGAACTCTCTTTAATTCTAGTTGTTCCACCTCAGTAAAATGGCTTGTAGCAAAGGGAAGTGCTAATTTATAGCATGAAGTAGGTCCCCACAGCACAAAAAGACAGCCTTTTTGTAATCTTACAAGCTGATGCTAAGTTTTGAGATACAGTCCGTTTGCCCTGTTGAATGCCCACAGTGGGAAGGGATGCAGCCCCCGAGTGGTTTGTTCCCCGAGAGCTCCATGTAGGCACTGCTCTGGATTTCAGGCCTATAGGCTGCTGCTTGACACAGGTACTCCCTGGGTCTGGAGCTCACTGTGCTTTCCTCTCCCAGAGTGTGATTTCTTCACACTCTTCTGTCACTTAAAACACCTTCTCGCAGAAAACAGCTTATAGGTTAACAAGCTTGATAAGTTAGGCACATGCAGCAGCTACAAGCAGAGAGACAGAGACATACTGGCTAGGAGCAGATGTCTGGAAAATAGTGGTGTTTTTCCTACCAAACAAAACTGAGAATACAGATCATTTAACAGAGATCAAAGCAACTACAGGATCCTTCACTGATGGCTGATGGTGGGGACTGTCTTTGTCCAGAAGGCTGGGCTGGGCCTTCTTCATCAACCTGCTTCTGTTGCAGTTAACACCCACCCTCCCAGCTTATGAAGACAACTCCTTAAAATGGGAATGCCAGTTCCTGACATTCAGGCAGTGATTCCTGGATCTCATGTACGTGCACTCCTTTGCGGCTGAGTCTATAACCAGAATGACCTCTTCCTGACAAATCACTTTTTTGGATGTGATCCAGGCTGTTGTTTAGGAGTCATATACATAAAGAGAGAGCTGCATACATTAGTGAGAGTCTCTTGTAAGTCTTAGAAATTTCCTTTTTTTTTTTTTTTTTCCTCTAGATATAGAGTGTGCTGTATATGCAAAATAGACTCTGCAGGTTTTTAAGGATACCTGCATAAAGTTCATTATTTCACCCAGAAATCGTAAATTGCATAGACAAATTCCCTGTTTGGTGATTGAAAGTCTTTGTGTCAATGTAATTTAATTCCTTGCAGTTCCACCTGTGGTTTCAGTAGCTTTCAAGTGCTGAATTCTCCTGTCTTTGTTAACCAAACACTGGTGGCATTGACCCTAGGGTAGGCAGCAGGGCAGGTGCAAACATCACTAGAAAAGCTTTTCAGATGATATTCAAATGGTAATGTCATGTGCTGTTGCAACTGTTGTGTTCCTTCCCTCTGCTTTTGATCAGAAAGAACATTGTTTTAGGTTCTGGGTCACAATTATATGCTGCTTTTGGGAGACATAGTTGCCTGAATGTTTAACAGTGATGTAGAAAGTATATTTTGCCTGATTTGTGGTTTACATCACATATAAGGTTAGAAGTGTTTCCAAGAATTGGGCATTAAGGTTGCTGATGATTATCAATTCTTAGATGGCAACTGGAGTTGATGGCTTGAATTTTACTTGCTTTGCATGGTAAAGTATAACTAGAGCACTATTCACATGACTGTAGAGTCTGTAATAGCAATAATTCATTGCTAAAGTTTCTGCTGTCTTGGGTGTTGGAAGGCTGTCTGACTTCATGGGTTACTTCCAAAAAGTAGCAGTACCCTTTCACAATTAGATTTGACTGGGATCTAGAAGTGTAGAAGTTAGCAGCCATGCCTCACATTTTTGAGTTTAGTATTATTGTTGTTGCCATCACAGAGTATATATTTGTTTTGTGGCAGATTATATATATTCATGGATCATGGCATATAGAAATGATGGCTTTGAAGGTTGACAAGTAATTGGAGTCCTTCAGTCTCTGGACATTAGCACTGGTTCAGACTGAGCAGGAATTGTGGTCTTTAGCTGCTACAGTTAATTAAGATGCACAACTTGCCATACACCAGCATACAGTGACAGATGAAGACACGCAGCTCCGTGTAAGACACTCACAGTGTTCACAGCAACTCTGCTGTGAACTGCTGCAGACATAGACTGGTGGTCCACTGCCAAGTGTAAAGTGTCCAGGTTGAAGTTTGAAGTTTCTAGAAGAACTGGTAGAAACAACTTTGAAGGGGATTTGAAAGTAACTTTAAATATTAAAGGGCGTTGAAAATGTTCCATAAGGAGAGTAACCGGCAATTCCCGCTGCATTGCCCTAAGCATGGTGCCTGGCTTGTCTCATTATTACCTGCACACCTTCATTATCTGGATCACCTCTTATAGGTGAAAAGGCCTATTAATAGTCAGTTTGAGGAAGAAGCTTTTAAGAAGCAAAAATAATATCTGTGAGGGTTCTATTGACCAGCCTACGAAGTATAAAGAATGAAATTAGCCTCCCAGCAATGGATGTTTCCATCCTAAGACATCACTGCTTGATAACTCATCCACAAGATTCTTCAGTAGTACCCAGGACTGAGTTTTCTTGCTGCATAGCATTTTAAGGGGAGGAAAAAAAGGGATTAAGTGGTTTTAAATACATATTAAAAACTCTGGAACTTCTCTGAGGATGTCTGAGATTAGAGATGCGTAATACAAGCTTGACTATACTGCTGTGTCCCAGGGGAGGATTTCGAACTTCCAAAGAAAAAGAAAACACCAAACCAACCAACCAAACAGCATGAACAGCAGCAACAAAAAACCCTTCAACCATTCCTCAATGAAGATGACATTGAGATAAATAATGGTTTAGATACATCTCAAGACAATAAGACAGTTCTACAGTTTTTGATAAGACTAATGATGATGATGTTAGTATTAAGGATACAGAAAATGGTTAGTAAGGGTGAAGTGAAAGGGGAAATGATTATAAAGAGTTAAAAGCAAAACTCTAACTGGAAGGATCTAGCAATATCTATTGAAGACATGTAGCCAACATGTCAAGTCAAAGACCAGAAAAGATCAAAAATAATAAAATTAATATATTCTGTTAGTAAAAATATTTTTTAAAACATGATTAATTTACACAGAGAATTGGGAAATCGGATAAAGTGAGAAAAGATTGGTCCTTGCTAGGTCTCTTGCTGTTCTAACCCAGTATCTTTTTCTGGTAGTAAGGGGTTTTGAAGTTCTGCTTTTGGGGAGTGGTTATGATAGAATAGTTTCAATTTAAAGAGAGTCTAGTGTAGACTAGACTAGAATGTAGATAATAAGCAGATTTCCTCAAAGATTGGTTCTTATTTGATAATTAATAACCATGATAAAAGTTTAAATGTTTGCTGATGATTTTGTAGGAATATATTAGTGTTGTATTTTCGACTGGATTGTCGCCAGGGAGGCTACATGAGCACCGGGAGGAAGCAGTTTGCTGAAGTAAACTCATGGTCAAAGACTGGGAACAGCTGAACTAGCAATGTGAAGTGTTGCCCAAGGTGTTTGCAATAGAAGAATGAAAGTGTGAGTGCCATTGCAAGGTGTATGGCTATATAACTTTCTAATTCCCTCACTGTATTCAGAAAAGTCTAAATTAACCTCGAGCAGACTATGATGTCGCGGACATGCTGCTGAATAGTAGCATGTTCCAGCATGTAATGTGTTTCTGCCAAAACAGATAGTTCAAGGGATTGAGAAGCTGAGCATGAGTCATAGTATCACTGTCCAGATACATGCAACAATTTGTCTAAATGCAAGATAGGCCTAAAGAACCTAGAAAATTGCTAGTTAAAAAGCATATTGGGTTAGCAGTAGAAATAGAGGTCTGGAAGCAGCCTTCTTTGAGCAGCTCCATCAGTACTGTGGTGATCTGCACTGTGAAAGCTGGATGGTGGCAGGGGGAATTTTAATGCTTTTCAGTACGGAGAGGAACAGACTGGGATTCATAAGGAGCGCATCCTTTCTTTCCTTCAAGGAACTCTGTGTGTTTTAAGTGAGAACTCTGTCTGAATGTGATATCTTAAAGAGTATCGAATGGAGCTACAGTGGAAAGCGTGTGTGGAAATGAGATGGAGATAAAAAAATAGATATAGCACAGTTTTAGTGGTCAACATTTGCTGCTGACCGGTTTCCAGAACCTTAGAAAAGAAAAATCTGATACATTTGGAGGGAGGAGAGGGAATGGCGAGAAAATTTTTTGACATGTAAACTACTCGAACGAAGCTAAATTCACGAGATAATATTTTTCTTCTGAAGGGAATTACGCTCTGTGAAGTCTTCCTTCCTCACGATACGTCACTTCCATGAGAGTTTGTAGTATAATATCATAGCCAAGTAAATTCTGGAGCAGCCGGGAGTGGAGCTGGCAGGTAGCTCTACTGAGACTTCAGCTGGAGTACAGTATTGTCATGATATACCTGAAAAATGTTGAAAAGCAGGAATAGTTCTTCTCTGCCCCAGAAGAGTATTATCAGCCTATATTCAGTTATACTTATTTTCGCAATAAGTACCTGGTTAGATAGTCAGTGGGGAATTTGCAGTGAATATTCCATACAAACAGTGTGTAATTTGGAACTCAATTGCACGAGTAATACTCTTCAGAGCCAGCTCTTCCTTACAGTTATGAATGGTCGCAAATGAAGAGGTTGATTTGTAGACAGTATTCTATTTCATGTGTTAGGATGCTACACTATCTATCCAGAAGGGATTCCTGTTATGCCAGGAATTTTGCAAACATGTAGCAAGATGTGGCTTCCGACTCAAATAGCAACAATCTAAATTAGACAAGGCAGAAAAATGAATGGGGAGAGTAAATAGTGAAAAAGATTCCAGAGACTGCACAGCATGACTCAATGACAAAGAGTAGAAGGCAAATTTTATAAACTCCTCTAGAACATGAGAGAATAGCTTAAACTATTGCATTGGTGATGCTAGTGGTTTACAAGCCTCTTCGGAGCTGTTCTTGGCTGCTGCTGGGCTGTAACTCATGAGCAGTCATGGCTGCTGGTGCTGGGAGTGGTGCCCCTTGTCAGTGTGTTCCTGTTCGAGCCTTCCTTCTCTTCACCTCTGTCTCTAGAATATCTGCAAAGTGAGGGGTGGCTAAACCCCATGCAGCCAGAGTGTTCAGTTTCAGACTCAGTGAATTAATATGAAAATGATCCAGGTGCTGACAATATTTTCTAGGTTAACATGAAGGGAAGGAGAAAAAAAAAAAAAAAAAGTGAGGGGAGCAAGAAAAATATGCCACACTGAGGAGGACCTTGCTGGACAGTGCAGGTCATGAAATTTTCTCCTCCCTCCCTCCTACTTTTGCCATGAAAATACTGGAGTTAAACACCATGCATCATCTAAATGCCTGTTGTTTCCCATTCTGTGGTAACAAAAACAGATGACTTATGTCAGTTCTATAATCTCATATCCTTGAGGCATTTATATGTCATCTAATCTCCATGTAATGGATTATACATCGTACTTGCACTAGGGGGTTGAATTTCATTATTCTTATTAAGATGTCATTTCCATAGCTTCTTCATTCATTTTCATTTTGCTATGGCCTGAGCTGAAACTTTTGTGGCTTTGCTAACCAATTACAGTAATGTCTTTCAATTATGTTACAAGTAGAAGACTGTAGTAGCTAATATTTAGAATGTAAAATGTTTGCGCTTATTTGACCTGACACTTCAGATATGCAGGCATCTTCTGGTGCTGTTACTGTTCTAAAACATTTATAGAGTGGATTGAATCACCCTGGTTTTAGACACATATAAAGGGACTTGTTACCTGTCCCAAAGAGCTTATGTTTTAAGCTAAGGCAGGACAAACACGGGACAAGACGTTTGACAACAGGTCAGTTGATGAGGAGAGGGGCAGGCATATTGGCAGCTAAGCTGTAGTGAAACGTTTCAATGCACGGTGGCATAAGAGAAAGGGAAACGCTTGGAATGGGAGGTGGAGTCAGGTGCAAGAGTTAGAACCTATGACTGTAGTCCAGGGGTATGGGGAGAGCTGGTTTCCGTAACATGCTCACGTTTTGCCATCCATGCAAATAGCACTGTCAGAGTGGTTTGCATGGGAGGTACTCATGGCTGGCAGGGCATGGTGAAAAACCTCCCCTCCTCACCCTTGTCAAGGCATTCTACCATTCTTTAGAAACTGGTTTGCCGCTCACTTTATCTCCTGCATTGCTTATATATCTCAGTGAGAAGTCTAGTAGGAGGTAAAAAGAGTAAGAAGAGGCTTTTCCTAGCATCTCATGGCTTGATCCTGTTAACATAGACCTGAAAAAACAAAACCCTGCAGCTAGCCCTTGTTTTGACTGGGAAAAGAGAGATAATAGAGAACAAGTGTAGTTTTCCATTCATGAGCTGTTTTTCTGACAGCATAATCACGGGGTTGAAGAATGAAATGGAAAGACAGACAGTATTCGACATCGAATCTGTGACCTTGGCCAGTCCTTGCCTTAGAAAGGACGTGTGAAAGGAAATGCAGCGCTATATCCAAATTGCTTTTAGGAGCATATTTGGCATTTAACTGGTACCAGGCCTTGGGAGCTCAGGCTTAGGTCTAGGTTTAGGGTTAGGGCTAGTGTTAGGGTTAAGAGAGTGAGAAAGCCTAGAGCCCCATGGGGAGCGTGACTGGAAAGGCCGTGCGAAAGCAAGTGTAGCGTTATACCCAGACTGGATCTAGGAGCATGTTTGTCGTAGAGCTAGCACTAGGTGTGGTGAGCTCAGGCTTAGGGCTTGGGTTAAGTGAAGATTGGTGCTATGAAGTCAAGGCAAAGTAAATGTAGCACTGTATCAAGATTGGACCTAGGAGCATATTTGGCTTTTAGCTACCACTAGGCCTGGTGAGCTCAGCCTTAGGGCTAGAGACAGAGAGAGAGAGAGAGACAGAGAGAGCGCGCCCCATGGGGAATGAGTCTATAAAAGGCAAGCCAAAGTAAATGTAGTGCTATATCCAGACTGGTTCAAGGAGCATATTTGACATTTAGCAAGTACTAGGCCTGGTGAGCTCAGGCTTAGAGTTAGGTCTAGGGTTAGGATTAAGAGAGAGAGAAAGCCTAGAGCCCCATGGGAAGTAGGGCTAGAAAGGGCAAGCCAAAGGAAATGTAGCACTGTGTCCTGATTGGGTCTAGGAGCATATTTGGGGGTTTAGCCAGCACTAGGTCTGGTGAGCTCAAACTTAGAGCTAGGCTTAATGTTAGGGTTAGAGTTAGGGCTAGGTTTAGGGTTAAGAGAGTGAGAAAGCCTCCAAGCCCAGGGGGAGTGGGGTAGAAAGAGCATGCCAAAGGAAGTGTAGCGCTGTATCCAGGCTAGCGTGAGGACTGTATTTGGAATTTAGCCAGTACTATGCCTGGTGAGCTCAGGCTTAGGCATAGGGTTAGGGTTAGAAAAAACCTAGAGCCCCATGGGTAGTGGTTCTAAAAAGCTAATGTGAAAGGAAATGTAATGCTATATCCAGTTTGGATCTCTGACCGTATTTAGTGTTAAGCCAACACTAGACGTGGTGAGCTTATTTCTAGGGCTCGGGTTAGGGCTAGGTTTAGGGTTGAGAGAGAGAGTGTGAGTCTAGAGCCGCATGGAGAGAGGGGCTATAAAAGGCATTCCAAAGTAAATTATATTGCTATATTCAGACTGGTTCTATGAGTATATTGGGCATTTAGCCAGTACTAGGCTGGGTGATCTTTGGTTAGGAGTAGGGTTAGGGTTAAGAGCGAGAAAGCCTAGAGCCCATGGGGAGTGTGGCTACCAAGGCCTTGCGAAAGGAAATGTAGCGCTACATCCAGATTGGATCGAGGAGCATATTTGCCATAGAGCCAGCACAAGACCTGGAAGCTCATGCTTAGTGCTAGGGTTAGGACTAGGGTTAGGGTTAAGGGAGCAAGAAAGCCTAGAGCCCCATGGGGGACTCTAGCTCTAGGCCTTGTGACCTCTTTTCTGGCTTCTGGTCTGAGTACAGTTCACCCTGCTGAACTACCCAACTAATTTATTGCTTATAAAGTGCCATGGGTGTGAGTGACAGGTAATAGGCTCAAGATTAGGGTTTAATACTCATGGGCTTGCAAGCTATTGTTTCATTGAATCTTTCGGCTAGAAGTGACATGTCTCTATGGAAAACTAAGTATATTATCTTTTATTAATTTGACCTTAGAGTATGACCCATGTCTCAATTAAGTAGAATCTGAGGGAGACAGATCCCAGAGAAGTTCAGCAATGATTGCACTGTCATAACAACTCTCTTCCCTACTTACTCCACCTACTGTCTTTAGGATCTGAAACTATTACATGACTTGGAAAGAATGAAGTACTTGTATTTAAATATCTCAGGGAATTTTGTGAATATTACTAGCTTATACGCGCATGCTCTTTATCATGGAAGGTTATACTGAGGCTTACATTGCAGCTTCTTATGGCAAGGCAGTTAGAACAAGGTTTTGTTCTGTGTGGACCCTCCTCTTGTGCTGCTGGTGTAGTAAGATAATGGTGCGCTGTGATCTCTCTGGAGACTGTGACTTTGGGTGTGGAGTGGACTTCATCTTTTTGGGTAGAAATAGGTGGCTATTTATTTTTGTCTAGGATTGCCCTCACAGGTGTCATAGCTCAGACTCATTTGATCAAAGCAAGCAGAAGAGCATAGGTGAATGTAGTAGCTATGGATCTATGAAAGACAGGCTGCCCTTCCTGCACTAATCACTTGCTGTCAGATCATCTGCAGTGATTATTTTTGCCTAGCAATGGAAGGGGAGGGAGAGAAAAGAAGGGGAAGTTTACCACGGTGAAGTCATAGGGAACACGCTAGGCACACAGCCAGAATTGCAAGTGACGCATGCGTGCAGCTAATAATTCCCCGAGTATATCCATATGATTAGGTACATAAGGTATATAAGATGGTATATAAGGTATACTAGGTATATGACTGGTGAATTCCAGTGACAGAGGTGCATGTTGATTTTTCGTATGACAGCAATATCATGAAACCTATCATGACGGTAAGAAAGAAGGTCATTAAGTCTCTGGTAGCTTTCTTGGACAAGTTGCTTTATCCCTTTGAAATGCATATAAGATTTGTGGTGACAGGAAATCTGTTCGGCTCTCAAATGCTCGGTTTTCTGGAAGCCTTATAAAAATGAGGTCTGTTTACCTCTGAGGACAAGAACTATTGCAGCTGTGTGGAATATGGATGTTTGCTTATCCTAGCTATAAAATATGTTTCTGAAAGCTGCCTGGTCATGCACAAGCTGCCTCTCATGGGCTGTGGGAGAGATGTGCTGGGCCAGCAGATACTTGTTTGGATGACCTGGAACATGACTGGTAAAACCTGACATCTTGTTTTTTTTCTGTTTTTTTCTATACCTGAAAACTATTCTCAGTCTTATTTTAGCTCTACAATGTGACAACCTGTTTTCATTTCATTCAGAAAGTTTGTCATGGTGCTTGTCCTCTTTAAAAGCCCTGGCAGAATCTAAAGACTTAAATTATGGTTTTTTTAATTGACATAATTGAGCAGGCTGGTGAAGCCTTAACACAGGATGAAGAATGAATCCTTTGTAACAGAGAATATAAACCACTTCTTGTAAAAGGACTTATATTTCAAAGGAAAGCCTAGAGATGCTAAAGAAATAAAAACATGACTTATATCATGAAAAGTCTGTGATAAAATAGATGGAAAACATATATTTGTCCTTTTTAAGCGTTTCTTGTCTATATAGGTATTAGATACATCAAATTAAATACTGAAAATTAAATATCAAGTAGCCAAGGTGCAAAATTAAAACTCTGTTAGGTGTCAATCTATATGGATTTGATTTCCATGCCTAGTAATGCCAATTTTATGGTGGGTGCTTCTACCATCAGTTCACATATTTCTGAAACTTAACCCATTTTCATTATTTGCATCATGACTTGATTTAAAGTATGCCTCCTGTTGCAGAACTCCGTTAAACTTACGTTTTCTTCCATCTGAAAATCCCCCAAATAGTTGCTGCAAAACTGGAGTTACTTTTAAAATGAAATTTATATGTGTTCAGATGGAAAAATTATATATTCTTCTGTCACTAGTCAGTGTTTATATCTTGCTTTGAGGCTTTTCTCTCTAATGGTGAAATACTGGAACCCTTAAGTAATTCATGAGGCAAGGTAAAATGGCCCTCAGCAATAATACACTTAATACTTTGTAATATTTTTTTTCCCTGAGAAAAGTAGGTGTTTTGGAAGTTACTATTTTTTTCATATATGATTCTGTAATAGCATTTTATTTGCTTTTTCATCAAAAAACAGATTTTTTTCAAGACTGCCAGAGATCACATGCCACAAACAACATAGTAAAAAATAAAATTAAAGAAATCCTGAAGGAGAATGTATGATAGATGTTGTGTGTCTGCAGCCCGTGTGCTAATACTACATTTTGTTATATTTATTTTTTGTTGTTTTCTCTGCTGTTTTATCCCAACTAGCTGTTAATGTTAATGGATGCCCTTAAGATCAGTATATGTTCAGGTCAGTCTCTAACTGAATTGTTATTTTTATAGTTTGCAAGTCTATTTTAATTGTGTAATGATAGAATAGTAATAACTGTTCCAGCAGAACCAGAACCCCTTCACAATGCTGATAAGCTGAAAAGAAATAACATGAGATCTCAAAAAGGGAAGAGTCTCCAGCTCTGTGGCCAAATGTACAAAATATCTTCAGTAAATCTTTAGATATAGTTGATTTTAAGCTTTCATTTTTAAGATACCTCAGAACTTAATAAGATATAGTAGGTATATTTTGCATATCTGTGTGTGTTAGCTAAAGTTTTATGGGATATCCAGTTTCTTTACACTTTTGGATTAAGGATAAGTTTTCTAGGACCAGATGAGGAGCTAGCGGGAAATACAAAGTTATATACAGCCTGATACTTGCTGCAATATTTGCTGCAGCATATCCTGCCAGGAGTTTGAAAGAAGAGAAACAACAGTCAGGGCCACTGAACCTTATTCATCGTAGCGATAAAGCCTCTACAAGCTGTACTGTACTGCTTCGTGCAAAAGGATGGGCAAAGGATAGGGAAAGAAAAGGGAGTTTCTAGGGAAAACATTAGCTTCAAAGAGGCATGAGTAAGAGCAGGTAGCCGACCTGCCAGACACGCCGGGTGTCAGCAAAGCGAGGTGGGATTCATCTCTTAGCCAGAGGAAATAGTGTTGGTGGGAGTCTCAGGAGGCAAACTGTTTTCAGGAAAAAATACGAGTAGGAGATGGGTCTGTGAGGGTGAGAAAAGCTAAAGGCTATTTGTGGGGGAGGAGAAAAAAGAGGGAATGCGCTTTAACTGGCCTGCTAACGCAGCATGTCCCAGGGGATGCTGAGATGGGAGGAGTCTGAATCCCTCAGAGCATTTCCCTAGTTGCTGATAACGATGGACAACCTGTTGAGGAGGTGGCGACAGAGAGGCCTTTTCCCGAGGGAAAATCCTGCTCTTAATGATGCCACGACGGCTTGGTTTAGGCTGAGGGTGAAGAGTGGCCCTGCAGGTGCGGGTGGAGTGGGAGAGGAGGCAGGACGGGGCCTGCGGCCATTTGGGGCGAGAGGTGGGATATATTGTGAAGCATTTTGCTTTGCACTGGACAATGTGGCCCGAACCAAGATATGTTGTGAAGAATTTTGCTTTGCCAGTGGAGGACGTATCCCAAACCGAGTGGTTTTTGACGCCCTAGACATAATGTTATAACAGTCTGGTTAGTGAAGTGAATGACTGTAAGGTCATTTTCTACAGTTATATTTACTGCTTGATAGTTCAACAGATCTTTTAATTGAAAATAAATGAATGAGGATTTTCTGACATTGATTTTCTAAACTGGATTAGTGGACTGCTATAGAGAAGTACAGACATTCAACTCAATCTGAAATTACATCTGTTTTGTAGCCATAGTTGTAAATGCTGTCCCATCTGGCAGGTTCATCCCCCAAAAGAGGTGGCATGTAGCAGATCTAAATACTATTCGTAATGACCTGTGCAGTTCCGTGATGTCCCCGCTCTTTCTTTTGGTGTTCTCATGGATGCCAGAAATAGCAACAGTGGCAAAAAAAAAAACACTCTAGAAGTAATTAGATTTAAAAAAAAAAAAAAAAAAAAAAAAAAAAGTACGAGTCATGGAGTCATGAGTGTGACTGCATTCAACAAATATTCACAGATCAAACACTAAGATGATTCTGTAAAATGTTTTTTTATACCCCAAGGCTTACTTCAGTTAGGGATATCATACACATAATTGTAGTGGTCTGGATGCAGGAAAAGTTATTTGGACTAAAATGTGTTTGAGAATCAAGCCAGACACTTAAAAAGTGTATAGCCACTTGCAGCTTCCAGTACCATCTGTTTGAACACAGCACATGCAAGCACCTTAGAACTGCTTCAGACATGCCCTCTTTGTAGGTTGTTCTGTAGGTTATACACATGAGTTGAAGTGGCTGAGAACCATATTAAATGTTCTGTCATGTTTTCTTATGGAACTTGCAAATGTGAAGGGAAGCCTTGTGAGCATTTTGGTATGCGTGGGCTCTTTGATGCACTTCAGTCAGAAGAAGAGTATTTTTAATGACTTGATTGGATACAGAGGATAGAGAAGCAACATATGAAGTTATATTTTGGCAGCAGACTGAAAGCTGGAAGGAGTCTTGGGTATTTGGTCTTTATGAAGACCTTTCCGGACCCGCAGTTCCACCTTCTTCAGACCCAGTCCCGAAGCTCACCCGGCTACTTCATTGCTGCACAGCTACTGAGGGAGAAAAAGGATGACTTTGCCTGCAAAGGATCTAAGATGCAGAGAAGTGTTCCTGTGAGCATTCTGTTTTGAGACTGGACTTTACCCAGGAACTGGGTAAAGGGGGGTGGTTCGAGAGGTAAATGGATTATTAATGTTTCGGAAACAGTGAAAGAAAAAAAAAAAAAAAAAGCCAGTGCGGATCCTTTGACCGGCCTGAGGTACTGCAGAGCTGATGTAAGAGTGCTTGGAGGGAAAAAGTGGAATCACTTCAATGTGCTAGAAATAAGACTTTTGACTTGCATAAACTTTGACTTGGATTTCTGTCCATTCTTATTGGTAAGATGGCATAATAATCCTTTCCAGTGCAAGCCTGGACATCTGCCTTTATGACAGTTTACAACTTTATGTACTTAGGGCATCACAGTGCTTCCTCCAAACAAGAATTTGTTGGAAGAACTAATTTGACAAGAATTTGAACTAGACAGATATTCATCTATGCAATGGCTGCTGTATATTGCACATAAAGAAATATTAAGATACATTATGGGTTTCAGGGTGAGGAATTAAAATCAAGTGCTTCTTTTTAGGTAATCATATAGTAAATAGGAAATCTTGTTTAGCATTTTAGCATTTTATTTTAGATTATTTTTTTTCCTTGTGGTTATGTGTCATTTTGCTGTAAAACTTCTAAGGGAAGTAAGGTGAAAAAGTGCCAGCAGAACGAACTGGTGATAAGCAGAACAGCATGGGTAGACCAAGGGTGAGACAAGAGGGATTTCTCCAAAAAGAGCTTCAGCAGCTCCCAGTGCCTAGCTGCTTGCTTTCTGATGACAGAGCTAATCGTGTATTGTTGCACTAGAGTTAAACCTGGTGATGACATCTACTATTATTTTGACACTCCATTCATTTTCATAAGGGAAAGCAAAAAATGCTATATTGGACATCTCAAAATTTTTCATGAAATGTCATTTTCCCAATTTATATTGGAAATGACAGTATTAAAATGTGTCTTCTCTTTCCATGCCATACATGGTCAGAATGGACAGGTGAATTTAGTCGTGAAATCGGTGAACCTCACTACATGCCAGATTACTAAATCATTCTAGAATTCTTCATGTGGCAATTTTGGCCAAAGAACAAACCTTTTCTTTTCTACTGCTGTCACTGATCTCAGCAAATTCTTCTACTGCTGTCCCTCACTGCAAGTGCCAGGCTTCATTATGCAATTGTGGTCATGATGAAATAGTCTGTATGTCTTTGCAACGTGCCAAAGACAGCTACACATTGGTAATAAAAACATTTTCATAGCCCATTTCACCCTTGCCTACAATCACTTAGCACTTTGTTATAGAAATGTAAGGTTATTGCCAATACCTTGACAGATGATGTGACATTCGTGAATCATAGGGGAGAGTATAACCATCCAGTCAGTGATTATTTAAGGGAACTCATAAGTGAGATCCCAGAAAAGCAAAACGTCATGCAGTGTGAGCTAGCAGCACCAAAAAAGCATGGGTATATGTCAAGTAGAAAGGCCTCTCTAAAAGGTAGAGGGGATAGCTCTGAATGAGGAAAAATGAAAAATCAGTTTTGGCAGTTTTGAGTGTTTTAGTCCCAGATTATGGTGTAGCTTATAAGGGAAGCAATCTTAAAAAGTTAGAGACACGCAGCAGAAATGCTACTACCAGGCAGTAGGGGAAGAAAACAAACAAAACAATAAAAAACCCAACACTTTAAGAAAAGTCCTTAGCTGAGTAGTCTCAATGATAACAAGATTGTAACCAAAAAGATAAATGACAATCTTATGGCATTTGGAAATTGGTATGCAATGGAAACCTGCAATTTTCTGGAAATTTCACAGGGCCAGTGAACTTCGGTAAAAGTAATTCTATTTAAAAAAGTTCTGAGTAATGCCCAGTGAATGTTGTTTGTTGGGTTTGAGAATGATGATACAACTGTTGGCAACCTCTGCGTAAAGAGCTTTCTTTACAAATATCCCTTTATAAATATTGTAGAATGTTTATTTTTTGTTCTTATTAGTCAGCTATTCTCAAGTCATAAAATAAATATGAGTTATTGTAGGTGATTTGATGCACTTTGCTAGTGAAAGTAATGAAGCTGAAAAAATCTTAATCAAAAATGCATGTCAGAGGAAACTGAATTTCCCATAGCCTAGAACACAGTCACTGTGAGAGAGAAAAACACACACACACACACACACACACACACACACACACACACACACACACAAGCAAGATGATAGGAGGAAAGAAAAAAAAAAAAAGAACATTAACTGAAACCTGAGGGCATGCTGCTTTTTACATCCTGGGCCATCTGCAAGTTCGAGCTCTAAGGAAGCTGATATATTGGTAGCACTTTCTACAAGTGTTTGAAAATGTTCCCCAAAAGCTTTGTGGTTAATTGTTGATGGATTTAAATGTTCTTATACCAGAAGCTTTTAGATTAAGAGCAGAGCTCGCTCTTCAGATTAGCTAGTGCTTTTTACATTGAAAAGAGCTACTGCTGGGTATAAAATGAAGATGTAGGAAGAAACTTTTAAAACCTGAGCCTGCTGAAGGAAAACATCCAGCTGTTTGAGGAGCAATAAAGCCGTCTTAAAGCAACTCATTCTGACTTTTCCCCCCAACAGAGAAAGTTGTGCTCATTTTGGTCTCAAGATGACTGAGTTGCAACCATTTTAGAAAAACCCTTGGTATCTCAACAGGAATGTTCCTTTAGTGGGACTCAAAACTGGGGGTCATGGAAGGGGGTAACAACCCCGTAAAAGGTCTGAGAACTAGAAGGCTCTCTCAAAAAGGGCACTAGCTGGTTGGACAGTTTGAGTGTATTAAATCAAGCAGTTATTAAGTTTGACTGCATTTCTGCCCTCCTGGTTTTAATCGTAGAAAGTGACATGAATGTGCAGAACAAAATATACCTGCTATCCAGTGACAAGATGAAGCAATGAAGGGCTCTTCCTGCAAAGAGAGGTGACACAAGAACTGCAGCAGCTCAGGTCCTGCTTGTTGAGTTGAAATTTGTTTTCTAAAGATTAGACTTAAATGAGTTGGATAAAGCTAAAACTTGCTTCTTTGTGTTTCAGAAATGTCTGACATTTGAAGCAGGGTTGGTGGTGTGAATAAAGGCAAATACAATGTGTGTTTTCTAAAACAGACAGAGAATAGACATCCAAAACAACTCCAAAATCTGCCTTGTAACTGAGAAAGCCTTGGATTATATGAAGAACGCTTCCAAAATGTGGCTCTTCGGGAAGATGAATCAGCAGATGTGTTTTATCTGTGGATAGTATAGAGTTCTCTTGTTAGCGGCTAGAATATACACGATTTGTTTTGTTGTGCCCTGAAGACTCTACTCTGTGCCATTAAAACCCACTGGGCTTTAATGCTCGTTAAGTTTTTTGTAAAGCACCAGGGTATTTGAGTGAGAGCACTGGTCTGTCTGAAGAACTCATCTTCTGTTGCACACAACAGTACTGAGGGGGTTATCCTGCAATATCTGAAACGTCAGCCGCATACTGAAATTCCCTGGTGTCAGCACTTAAAAGGTGAAAATTGGTAAAAGAATTGTCTCTTTGCTGTGTAATGATTTTAGTATTTATATAAACCTTTCTAAGCTTCCATAACGTGTTCTCCCTTGCTGCAGATTATTTCCATGTCTAAAGGTAAAACTGATTTTCTTTAAGTGGCAGTTTTCTTTTATGAAGGAATTTGGTGATGATAATCGTGCAGAAGCATGACTGGGTGTGTTGAAATACGTTTTGAAGCCATGCAGACTGTCAAAAGCTCTCAACTCTCCCTCTGTGTAGTAAATAGTATATAGGTATGTATGTGTATAGATATATATAGATATAGCATATATTTATACATGGATATATTTGTAGCATACACAGTATATGTATTTAGCAAAGTATATCCTACAGTATATATATAGCATATAGCACATATCTTTTTCTTTCAAATAGCTTCACCATTAATTTCTTTTGTATGAAGTGAATAAAATATGCTTTTAGAATATCTTTAGAAGACAATCTCCTTTTCATAAGGTAGGAGAAAAATACAGTGATTGCTTCAGGTAAAAGAGAAATTTTTGTACTCCAGTCTGAAATACGGTACTCAACTTTCCTGTATAAGCATTTCATAATATTTCTAGAAGACAAAATAGTGAGAACGTGGTTGGTAGAAAAGGACAAAGTCACTAAGAGTCGAAAGTGGTTTGAAATCAGGAGCTGTCATTTATATATCAGGATTTGTCTATGAGATATGATTGAGGTAGGTGAAGTCCATTTGTAGTTCATATGTGGTCAAAGAGTATTCTTTATACCAGTACTAAAATCTTCTTGCACAATAACGTAAGCAGACATTGATGAAGTTACTGAGAAATGCGTTTTGTTTTTTAAGTTCCCTGTTTTAATCTGTGAAAAGTGGCTGGCACATTGCTGATTAGGAGACAAAACAAATATAGTATATCCTTTGGCAAATGCTTCCCAATTCACAAACAGAATCTGATCTTTCTTTTGCTCACTGGCCGTGTGTACCAGCTGCATATAGTCTCTTACACAGCTGTCAGTCCCACAGTCTGGCTGTAGAAGGGTGGAAGTGGTTTTTCTCCACTGATGAGTGTAGAACATGCAGAGTGTGACAGAATTAATGCCACATGCATGAAAATGAATTCCTAATGCTGTAACTGCTAAAGGCACCGTTCTGAATGAGTCTGATGATGGCTGTTTCAAACAGCTGCCCAAGAGTAAGTTTTCCAAATTGCTGGTCTGGTTACTGGATGCTTTCATCCCTCTTGGTTGTGAAATACCCATCAATGCCTGTGAGTAGACCTGGAAGAGAGGGAAGTGGCTATAAACTGTAGTTGACTCTGGCCAGCTGCAAAGTTCCTTGTTTATACAGAAGGTGTCTTTAGTATGACACAGTTTAATTTTCACTCTATACCTGCTCTGGGCTTTCAGGTTGGCTTGTCCTGCTAAAACTGTGGTTCTGCCCATCATTTGTATGTTTGCTACTGTCAACCAAAATTATCTTTGCAAGTGGGCTAGTCAGAAATTGGGTGACCTGGATGTCATTGCTATAATTGAACAACAATCTCTGTAGAAGCAACATGAGGCTCTTGAAAATATGTCTGTAGCTCCTGAAATGATCATCCGAGCTGATATTCTCCTGGCAGGATAAGGAGCCATTATGGCTCCTGCAGCAAAGTCGTGTCTGTCTTCTCTCTCTGCTTCACTCCTCTCTCGTGAGACCCTGTGCTGCATTTGACACTTCGGCTCCAGAGGATATGCTACCAGAGGGAACTTTCCAGATGACTTTCCTGCTTGACAGACTTGATCAGGAGCACTTCAGGAAATGGAGAATGACTCATCTTTAATTGCTGATGGGTTGAAAATAGCCTTGTCACACAAATATTTCTTTTCTTCTGTTCCAAAAACAGATTTGGAAAGAAATGTTCACTTCCATCTGTAGGTACGAGGCATTTCTATCAGAATTTCCTTCAGGACTTTGGAGCGCCAAAGATGTAACTGTACTGGAAAATCCCAGAAGAAAGGTGTTAAGAAGACACATGAGCAGAGGGAATTTATTTTTCAGCTCTATTTGAAAGTGTCAGTTTTGGGAAGTTGGGCTCAGCTGGTGAGTTTCACAGACTCCGGAAGTCCAATGTGTTCAGGCTACTTGGGCCTGGTACGAGAAAGGTTAACGTGTGGTGTGTTGCTCCCAGGCGGGAGAGGGGTGAAAGCCTGTGCAGACGGGAGAGGGTGTACATCACCATCACAGTATGGGAGGAGAGGGGGGAAGGGGGTGAATCCCAGGACTGGAACTTCTTTTATGGCCAGTATAGTAATGTCAGCTTCGTAATGCTGAATAAACTAGACTAACGAGAAATAGATATGTTAATTATTCCCTTCCAGAGAGTTGGAAAATTTGAAAGTTGAGTGTAGGATAGAGTAAAGGCTTTACCTTCAGTATCAGTTATATTTGGAAACTTGAGCTTGGTTTTGTATTCTAAAGCTTGACTCCTCCCTCTTTCAGGTCCCAGAAACATGTAATTTTAGATGCTATGTGAAAACAATTCAGAAGTAGATTAATAACCAGTATGTTTTATAGATAGAATAAATGACTGATCTTAAGTAATCTTAAGCTTCTTACCTCAACAGTGTTAGTGAGTTTGAATTCTGGGGTTTGTGTCTATCTGTCTTTGGAAATGGGCTCAAAGCAGTGAGACCTATAGCGTGATAAACAGTTGATTGCTGCCTTTTAAGCTTGCTTGAGAAGGGTCGTGATTTGTTATGTTTTGTGTAAAGATCAAGAATTAATGATTTAGAGGAAGAAAGAGTTGCACTTCCCCTCCCTGACTATCTTGTGAAAGGGGTGAATTCTCCGTCTTATTCAGGTAGAATATTCTTCAGAACCAGAAGATCTGCTGGGGAGATGAAGACGGACATCACTGGGTAGTGAAAAGAGATGCCTGAGACTTTAGAGAACACAGCAAAGAAAATGTTAAGAGTTAGAGTAATTAATTCACCCGTTTCAAAACCAAAAATGTATAGTCCAAAAAAGTCAGGTTTTGATTCCATTTGATTTTTGATTCCATTTGAGAAAAGCCTGATAAGGGTCTCAGTTCTGATTTTTGAGGATTGATTTATCTTCACATCCTCATCTTGATCAAAAGTCCTGGTTGAATGGAAGCTAAGTTCCTTTTAACCTCAGGGAGGTCAGGATTTCCCTTATGATTATCAGATTTTATGCAAATGCTGGTTCTGAGTTTCAGAAGCCAAGGGTCTTCTGTAACTGTGAGTGAACACTACAATAGCCACAAACGAGGTGGGGGGGGAGAAAACCTATTCATCTTCAGTGAAGAGATCAGCTGTCCTCTCTTATGAAGAGAAGTTTTTCCTGCCTGCCACTAGAATCTCTCAGTCCTTCTCAGACTACATCATCTGAAAACACATTCGTCTTTCCAGACCATTTAGGCCATTGCCTGCCTAATGGAACATATAATGCAATGAAATTGCCACCTGGTGGTTGAGATATGGGACTGTACCCAAGGGTATAATTATATAGACTGCTTTTTAATATTCCAGCAGTACTGGCTATAGAGATGTGTCCCTGCCTCTGAAATTTAGGTAATATTACAGCTTGCAGAAATCAATGACATTATTTTCCTTTGCATTTTCCCTAATTGCTGACCTGAAAAAGTCTATTACAAACATGAATTAACCATATGTATGAGCTCAAGGCTATGGAGTTCTGGACTGAAGTGTGCTTGAAGGAGCAGAGGACAAAAAGGGGTAATAATGAACACTAATATATTTAGTTGGAAAGACCTGAAAGAATGTCAAGTGAAGTGCTGCAATATGAAGTTGGTTTTACATGAGACATATTGGTGATCCAAGGGATTAAAACAGCCTTTTAGTGGAGCCTGCAGATGTTGTCAAATTTGGATACACTGGAAACCACATGAAGGACTGGGAAATAGCAAGAAAGCATCTGTACCTCCTTTGTTTTCCAAGTGCTTAGAGAATTAGCATAAACCTAAATATTGTCAGTCAAAGTTCTCTAGGTTCTTTGAGATACTGCAAGAGCAAGGAAGAAAAAAAATAACTGCTGGAGGGAAAAGAGATTGAGATTGCATATAGACCATGTTCATCTCCTACAGTTGTCCGTGCTGAACTACAAAAGCAAAATTTTACTAGGCAGCCGAGATGACTGCGCACGAAGTCATTTCCTAGGCATGAAGACAGCAGGTAAATTTAAAAGGAGCCGTACACACACAGAAGCCATCACCTTTACAGATGCGTATCTCACCAGCCCACAAGCAGAAAAAAGAGTTGTCCTGTAAGAAAACAAACAAAAAAAAAGCTGATGCAGAGAAGAAAACAATCTGAAACGTTCTCCGAGAGATACAAGTTCTTGGCAAGCTGTAATGTCAAAAAATGTAGCTAGTAGTGAGTCACATCTGAGGTCTCTGTGTGAAGTTGCCGGCTGATTTGGAGATACTTAAACTGAGACAGCTAAGCAAGAAGGAGCAGGTATAGATACATATAGCCTAGATTTTGTGTAAGCCCTTCTGTGAGAACTGCAGTTGGTTTTAAGTGCTACGCTGGCTGTTTGCACAGAGGCAGACTGTGGTGTACCGTATGTAGAGGTGATTACAGTAGAATACTCTGTTTCCTTTTTGGTATCCAAAAGATGTAATCAAATATGAAAAATTCTATGAAGAAAAGTATCCTTGAAGACAAAGATGCTTTTGATGCCAGCAAAACTGAGTTGTGCTTCCCAGAAGGATGAGGGGTTAAAACAGGGTTGTAACTGAACTTCTCCTGTTGTCAGGAAAAGAAAGAAGAAAACAAATGAAACAGATGTGCTGGAAAGACAACTCTAGAGAGTCAGGTTCATGGTTCCTGTGAGGGCCTGATGGGAGGTTGTACTGATGACTGCTCTGGAACTGTTTCTGTTTCCTTGGATTTTCCTAATTCGTGGTGGGAGCATCAGCCACCCTGGCCAAATGGGATATAGTGGCTATTTGATCCATTGGCCCCTTCCTGGCTTCTCTGGGCAGTTTTACTTTGCCTGGTTCTTAGGCAAGGCCTTAATTAAGTTGTATACGCTGACCTTTAAGGAAGGAGTCATGTCTTTAGGCAAGCCTATGGAAAAAGCTGACTCCCCTGAGTAAATGGTAACCCTTCTGGAGCCCTCTCCGTGCCAACAGACATGCACGATCTTCCCAGAAGTAAATAGTCTTTCCTAGATCAGACTCTTTAACAGGCTCTCTTCTCTTCAGTATGGTGTGTCATGAATTTTGTCTCCAATCCTTCTCTGTTACTTCTTTTCCTAACCTTCCCATCCCTTCCATTTCTATTTCTCCTTGAAATTGCCATGTTAGGGAGCATCCTTAGAGATTGTATTTGTACAGTGCTGATGATACAGTGGCAGTGTTTAGAAAAGAGCTAATGGCAATAGGGATCATTCCTGTAGCAAATATCTGAGACTGCAAATGCCGGCAAGGAGTGTAAGAAAAGGGAGATTTTGAGTTATCCAGTGAAGTGGATCTTATGTGGAATAGTAAGAGCATGAAAACCCAGAAAAGAAAAATCAGAATGAATAGTATTGAGAGAAAAGAAAAACCCACATTGTTACAAACAGCAATGTCTGCTAGGCCCTGGAATAGTCTCCAGAGGAGTTGCTCAAGTTGCTTGAAAGTGGACTGAACACAGCCCTGAAGAATACAGTGCGTGAAGAGCGTTGGGCTGGTCTCCAGGGAGATGGGCTAAGTGTGATCTAACAGGCCGTTTTTATCTCCTCCTCATGCGTCTCCAGGAGTTCTAGCCATGCGCTTCTTTACTTCAGGAGCCGAGTTCACAGAGACTTACCAGCTCGCAGCATTTCTTCTGCCAACTGCAGATTTCAGCGCTGTGCTCACGAATATTCTCCCTCTTTTCTGGGGAGAAGTGCAGGGGAGAGAGGAGGAAAAAAAGCTGCTTGTCTTGAGGCTCATGGTTAATATGCTGTGCAGACACGCAAATCAATCGGCCCCTGCCCGGGCATCTTAATCAGGAGCGTGTGGTTCGCTGCAGTGGTTAAGTGCTACCGTGCTGCTGATGGCATCTTCTTTAGAGACACTATTGATTGCTCTTCGCTCGCTTCCGAGGGTAGATTCCAACTGTGTGGACAGCATCGGGGAGAGAGCTGGTGGAGAAGTGGCCTCTTACAGCTCTACAGGATTTGGATCGACGGTTTAATTTCCCCGGGGGCAGGCAAGCTGTCATTCTAATCCAGGAAACTCGTGTGGGAAAGAGGAAGGAGATGACTCTTTGAAAGGTCCATTGATTATCTGAATAAGCCCAGCGTAAGGCGCAAGATGATGCGGTGCGAGCGCCATGCAAACCGAGGAGTGGGAGCATGTGTTTGAGAAATCGCTTTTGAGGGAAAAACGCTTTTGGAATGAAAGGGAATAGAGGAGCAGATTGCAGGGTGACCTTTCCTTTGAGCGGAGGAGAATCTCAGAGCTGGGTGGGATCACGGTGGGGATGTTATAATCCTTTAGCAATGCTAAAATACCAGATTGGTGAAAGAAAAGAAAAGAAAGTAAGAAAGCGAGCATTTGATATTCAGCGTGGGAGTATCTTTTGGTGTTTGTGTGTTTTTAAGATAAAGTGTGTGATACAGTGTAGTCAAGAGTATATTTTCTCAGAGAACATGTAATGTGACCAACCCTGCCATTATGTTTTTATGAGAAATTTCTTTAAACAGTAGGTAAAACTTTAAAACTGAAATTCTTTTCTTTCCCCTTTGGGGGAGGGGAAAAAAAAAAAAATAAAAGGATTCATGGTTTAAAAGAACACAGGGGTTGACAGCAATTGAAGTCTTTCCAAAAACCTGTTAAGTCTGGACTGTCCAGTGTGTCTTCCACATAGGTACCTATACTGGGGTCTGCTGGGAACACGTATGTTAAGGCTCCGCTGCTGTGTTTCGTTGTGCCTCACCAGCAAGGCAGTGGATAGTGAGGTTTGGAGCAGCTTTGTAGTTTGCTTTTTGAAGAGACTTACAGTGTCTTCAAAATGTATCTACCTAAATAATGTACTGGTGGCCAGGTCTGTGTGGACTTAGACCTGATCTTTTCTTGGCAAACACGTTGCTGCACTGCTTTGTTTTGATGTAGAACTCTGTCCCTGGCTTGTTTAGTTGTGAAAAACTTATTATTTTAATTTTATAGCTACTGAGACAATTAGCAAGATCTATCTTTCCTAGGAATGAAAATTTTACCAAAGGCAAATAGGGAAGATGCAGCAGGTGCTGCTAACTGTTAGGAGTCCCTTGTGCCCTCCCCCTCCCTGAAAAAGCACCATGAAGTTTCATATAATACAGATGATAATAATTTGCATTACAAGGTGAAATTTTTAGCTGAAGAATGGGTGTAGTAAATCATATGAATTAGCAAAATCTAAGAGAAGCAGGAAGGCTGGCCAGAAAATATTCAAGCAAGTAGAACACTGATTATCTCTTAACCAAATAAGTTTAGGTCAAATTGAAGATATCGGGAACTATGCTTCGCTAAACTACAGATAATTCTAAAAAGAACTAAATTATACACATGCACATATATATATATACACACACACACACACACACACACATACACATATATACTAAAAATTTTTTTCAAAGGTACTGCTGATTTGCACGGATGCGGGTGCGTGTGTGAATATGTACGAGTAAGGAGAAGAGAATGCTGTTTTCTTTACATTTACTGATTCCCTAGGCCTTGTACCTCCTCTGCAATTCTAAATCAACTGCCAGTGCTGGGTTTCATCTCTGGGCCCTTAATGCCGAAGAGACCTTGCTTCTTGTCGCGTAACTTTGCTGTTTGGCTCATCAGGCTGTGGATTTCCCGCGTGCTGTGTCTGTGCCGGAAGGCAGCGCGTGTCCCGGGGCGCTCACTGCTAACGCCAGCAATGGGGCACATGAAAAACACCGTGCAGCCCCGCGAGTAACCTGCCCAGGTAACAGCTTTTACATGAAGCTGTTGTCGTTCTTTAAGTGTCCAGAGAACACTGGAGAGGCTGGGTGGGAGAACTCCTTTGTGAGGACTGCAACTTCTTTGCCTTTAAATAACCTGGGGCAGGATGGGATGCAAATCCAAACTGCAGCTTTTTAGATAGTCAGGTTACTGACAGTGATCCTGGTAGGATAAAAAAGCAAAGGAAGCCCTCGGTCCTGCATGGTAGCATGTAAGAAGTTAGAATTGCCTAGGTCAAGAGCAGTAAAACATTCATTTGTGCAAGAGTCTTACAGTACATAATGAGAGAACACAAAGCTGGTGTTTTTTCATAATCATCTCTTGTTCTCTAGGGTGAGAAATAGTCTTACTGCAGTTTGTTTAACTCAGCACCTTTACAGCTTGGATCTCTTACTGAAGCCGCTTGTGAACATGTATCTCTGACTGAACCTCAGCCAGGGGCCAGACTGCGGCACAGCCACGTTGCTCAGGGTAAAGCAGCACGGTCAGCTGCAGCAGACAACAAAATACAGCCAAGCTAGGGATCAGCATGGGCATCAGTTAACGAACTGCCGGTTACGCTATGCTGTTACTAAAGCACACTATTACCAAGTGCTGATATATTTAAAGAACATATTTTTATATCCAAGCCTTGCTGACAAGATGTGTAGGAGGAGAGTTGGAGAAGTCAAACATCCTCTGGAATTAGAGATGAGAAAGCTCCCGATAGCAGTTCTCCATCTTCGCTGTGTTGCGACCTCAGTTTTACCAAATAATCCTTTTTTTGTGCTCCCTGGCGGTGTAGTCCCTCAGGAAGGGAAGCTGCCGCCTCACCCCGGGCCTGCCTGGGAACCACCAGCAGGGCTGGAGGCTTCGGCAGAGCTCCGTGTCCGTACGGGCCTCCGCGTGGGGCTTCGCTCGCCCGGGAGCTGGGACTGCTGCTCCGCCAGACAGTCCGTCTCGGTTACCACATCCTGGGAGAGCGCGAGCCGCGAGTTATACCACAAAGTGGGGGTGAGTAGAGCCCAGAGAAATGCTGCAGGTGAATTTCTTGGAGGGTTTAATTAGACCATTAAAGCCTAGTCAGCGAGTAATTTGTGTTAGAGTAAGTATTTTAGCATTGAGAGGCTAAACAGCTGCAACGCTTGGAAAATAAATGTTTTATTGAAAGTTTTAATGCAAGCATAGACTGTAATGTATTATAACATTTCAATCCATCTTAAGACTATAAAAATTTTAGTTACAGCTCTAGTTACAGCTGCTGGTCTTGCCAGCAAGGCCCAAAGATTGCATGAGAGCTAAGGGTGGCAATTCAGCTTACACGGTTCTGCTCACTTCTTCCCAGGAATTCACTTGTTTCTTGCACAGAGGAGAGAGCCTTTTTTTTTTTTTGAGAGAGCTTATAGAGGTCAGCATAATCTGATGTTTTATTCAACCATGTATCCAGGGGGAAAAGAGGTGGTAGGTGTTAGGCTGTACAAATGGAAGAGCCTTAGGGTGATACCTCTGCCGTGACCCTCTCTTGCATGCTCTGGAAGATGAGCTGGACCCCTGGAATCTGAATCTTTGCAAAGCTGTGAGAGTGAGCTGACTGTGCTTGTGCAATGCTGAAAAAGAATAAGTCTAGGCATTCTTATCTCCTTGCTCTTAACCAAGGAAATTTGGGACAAAGCTATCTATCTCTGTAGGACAATATTCTTCAGTCACTTCTGGCCTCACTTTTTTTTTTTTGCTTGTTTTTTTTCTGAGCTACAGGAACTCAATTACACGGCAGGATTTGGCCCTTATTTCCCCGAAGTTGACGGGAAAATGAACATCTGATGAAGACCGAATCAGTTTAAATGCATAAAACGCAGATTCTTTCTATAGACAAGGTAGAAATAACAAGCCCTGCTGCAGAACATCTTTGTAAGCCAAGTTTGCAGTGTGTTTCAATGTGACCTCCCATTCCCCCTCATTATCTTCTACTTATTAACCCTGGTCTAACTGTTATTGATGGTGCCATTATTCTGCTTGGGACAGCAATGATGGTCTCACTGACCTTGCCCTGAGTGATCAGAAACTCATTTAATCCTCAGCATACTCATTGTGAAAGTACACTGAAGGGAAAATATATTCAGCTCAAGAAGCAGGCATGTATTTTATAGGGATTTCTTCTGACATGACAAGTTATATCAAGAGATTCATTGCACAGCACAAAATGTGTTGAAAATTTGCCTAAATTTGTCTTTAGTTTTGGAGATGAAGGCTGTAGTAAGAACAAGAGAGTAAGATTTGCTAATGTTTGTTACTGTATACCATGTACTTTTAATCTGGGTAAATGGCCTAGGAAAAGAGAGAAGAGGAAAAACTAAGGATGTAAGGTTTTACTTGCCTATGTGATTCTGCCTTTCAGGCTGTCTGCCTCCTTGGCAGTAGGGCTAGCTGCTTTCCAGGCACTGTCACAGAGAATCAAATCCCACCTCCAGCCCCAAAGTTTGTGCAATTGATTTATTGGCAGAGTAGCAGCACTTCTGTTTTAGAAAGAGTCATATAGTGACAGAGTTTTCCTTTTCTCCAGTAATGGTCTCCTCCTCCTGTATCTTCCATATTCACTGGGCAATTGAAGTAGTCAGCTTGTTAACTAGTCACCAGTTTGTTTTCCACCTTCTGTGCACTTGCATGTAGCTCTGCTGCTTGCGTCACAAGCAGTGACAAAGCTAGCTTTTTGTGGGGAGAATTAATGTTCTCTAATAACATTTGTCTGTCTAAGGTGATTCTAAGATTAACACATCAATTTGAAGAGTCAAAGTCCCTAGACTGGGTGCCCCTCTGTTCTGGCTCTGATCTATCTCATCTTCCAACCACCCATTAAGTTCTCTCTCAAACTTTTATAAGCAGCATTATGTTGTGGCCACCCCACTTCAGTGTCTTAATTGATGTTATGCACTTGAATGAAAGCAGAGCTGGAATAGCGGGTTTGGGTTTGGGGGGAGTATGGCCATGCCTCAGGTCCCCCCTCTGACTGTGCTGCTAGGAAAATCTGGAAGTGTTGAGGATGGAGCTTTCATTTGTGAAAGGCACCATAAGCAAGCTATCCTCCTCTTAGCTTGCTGTTACCTCTTCTGCGACTACCTTCAAGAAGGTTGAAGTTTTGAACTTGAAGGTGGTTTATTAATTATTCATTTCTTCATTGTCTAAAACAAGGTAGTATGAATTTCAGTAACTAGATCCAGAATTCATTATCTTCCAGCTGATGTTTGCAATAAAAAGAAAGTTGAATATTAGTCTGTCGACTTTCTTTTACCTTCTTCTTGATCCTGTTTTTCTTCTGTGATCTCTAAAAGCTGTTCAAAACTGTACTGTACTGCCCACTTAATTTTCTAGTCTCCTCACTATTCACCCTCCATGCTGTGTTTATTCAATTGCATTGACAGAGTATTAAATTAAGCTCAAGGTCCTACTGCTGACCTTTAAGAGCCTTATAGACCATGGCCCTCCCTAGCTAATCAAGCTGACTTTGTGCAACCTCCTTGCTGTGCTCCTTGTCATGATCTGTTGGTGAGCCTTCACCACATTCAAGTTACCAGACTGTGGCATATATATTCTTTTCTTAGGTGGAATCTCTTGTCGATCTCAACCTTCAGCCTTGCCTACAGACTTGAAGGCTTCTTTCTTGGCTGAATGTTTGAAACACTCTTTTCATGTTAGGGCTCAGTGTACTATATATGAACACCTGAAGATACTACAAGGAATGCGATATAAAATAATAATGATGCCTGTCTATCAAGATGTTAATCACCCATAACTCATTCATTCTGCATTTTGTTGCATCCCATCTCTCCTCCCTGGCCTCTGTGTTGTGTATGCATATAATTGTTCTTCAGTATTTTTCATACTTGGACAACTTCCTCATTAGAAATATTTGGGAGGCAGGAAGCCTTTTGCAGACATTCATGACCCTTGAGCTGAGAAGCTGCCTTGTGTGTGTGTGTGTGTATATATATATATATATATATATGTATATATACATACAGGTGTGTATATATAGACATATTTATATGTCTATATATAAGGTCTTCTGATTTGGCCCTGAAAGTCAGTTGGTCTAGAAAGTTCCTGACACACTTCTGATGACAGGAAAGTCTGAATTCTCACTGTCTTGCTTTGTGCTTTATTTTCTGAAATACTGTAAATTAGGGTAGATTCTTGATGTGAGTGAAAGACCATTTACACATAATTGGCATGAATGAATAGAATCCATCATGTTGGGTGAAACTCCCACTGGAGCTAGCAGAAATATTACTTTTAAAATGACTGCAGAGTTCACCTTGTACAAACAGTTTGGTTCTTAGTATATCATGCTTATAGGCTCTGACAAGACAAAAGAAGGACGAGAACAAAGACAAAATCTGCATCTAAACACATCTTAATCTTTGAAGTTGTTTAAAATCTCAGCACGAGTGAGGAAGTGGATTTGAATCTGAAATGTGCTGTCTCCAAACAGACTATGTAAGTTATTAAGCTAAAGGAGTGCCGAGAGGGATCTTCTGTTGTTTTGACTGACCTTCATAATAATTACCAAAGGAGCTGATTGTATTGTAGTTATTTCCAAGGATTAAGATACACTCTACCTCTCTGCACCAAATCTGGATTATATCTATGGTGAATTTGTGAGGCTGTTTTGAGTGCCATGGAATGTTTTCTTGATTGCCAAAATCATTTTATTTACACTGGTAAAACTCAGCTAGAATCAAATCTCAGCTGTTCTGGTTTGGCTACTTAAGGGTAAGATCCTAGAAGTTGAGGAGAAGGAAAAAGAAAGGAAAATAGTGAAAAAATATTCTCAAAGAAAACAACAGGAGTCACCTTTAACTGGTGAAAATGATACTTTTTGAAATATATTGACATACTTGTTTCTTCAGCTTTTTAGTTGGTCTTCACACCCCTGAACTCCTTTTTCCTTGTCCCAGTTGTAACTAACTGTGGGAGCACCAAGATTTAATGCTGTTTGGTTTGTTGCCATTTTTTTGCTAAATAAAGATATTTTGTCTTTCAGGAACCCTGGCTTTTTCTGATGCTGAATAACATCTTACCTCCACTGGTGTGATTAGAGAGAAAAGGAGGAGAATCTAAATATGTCAGAACACATCACTGGAAGATTACAAAGGTAATGCAGAATGAACACATGGAAGTGCCCTCATAAGATGTGTTTTGGTGCATGTGGTCCTTTGAAACCCCCTTGCTGTGAGCCACCTTTGGTGTGTCTGAAAGTGCAGAGCCTCTCAACATGGGAGGCTGGGAAAATGTCAGTAAAACTGAGACCTTCAGAACTTTCAAATTGTTGAATATGTCTCTGATGAGCATGTGAGAGCTGTAGTTTTTCAAAGATGTATTGGCTAGATCAGAACAGGTTTTCATGAAGTCCACGGAGGCCAACCTTCTGATTGCAGAAGAAACCCCCAGCTTCACTGCCACAGTTCAGTGTCTGATTCGAAGCATGAAGGCAGTAATACGTTTCAGGGAAAACAAAGCTTAAGACTATCTTAATACAGCAAAAATATTTTCCTACAGATATATTCTCAGAAAATACTGAATGGCTTTGGCTGGCTTCTTTTCTTTTGCTAGGCAGTAGGTGGTCATGCTGGCGGATACCTGGCATCAAAAACCTCAGTTCAGGCTGTGCAAGTGGCATGACATTATAAGCAGGAAAGCTGCTTCTAAGGTTGCCAGACAGTTTTCATTATAATGACAGGCAGCACTGTCAACCTGGCTTATAATTAATCCAGTTTATATAGTGCTGCCTGCTATTTCAGGAAAGAGATGTAGATGTTCATTTGTTCACAGAAAGGCCATGCATCATTTTTCCTGCTCAGGCCTTACTTGGTGAGGACAGATGGATATTTTACTTGAATAAGGATTGCATTATTAAATCTACAGTGCAGAAGTAGGGGGTGGCCTTTTCAAGAAAAGCTTCAGAAAATGTGCAATCACAATCCAGTCATTTAAGTGCTCTGTCCACAGAAATTCTACATTAGATCTTCTGTGAGTTAAGAATTTTATTAAGAGACACAGGGGTCATATCTTCTTCAGGGAGTTTTTATGAGTAATGTTGCTACTGCAGCCAATCATAGTGCTGGGGATAGAGGATATTCATAGGGTTTTTTTGGTTTATTTGTTTTTTGACCAGTAAATTCAGTCTAACTTTGTGTATAACGTAGACCAAGTAGGCTCCCACATTTTTTCTTTTATTGGGTCTAGCACCTTGTGTTGAACTGAAGTTTATCTTCTCAAAAAGCATTCATTATTCAAGAATTTGGCTACTACCATTATTTCTTGTTTTATATTTTTTACAAAATCACGAGAGCCTTACGAGTAGAAAGTTACAAGTAGAAAATACCATCTTCCTACAGGAATCTCTATTAAGCAGTCATATTACTCTCATTCTTCTAATGATAAAAATACTTATTCTGCTTCATTTTGTCAAAACTCACTGAAACCTTCGCCTGCCCCTCAATCCTCTACTCATTTTTGTATTTTTTCTATGACTTTAGCAACATTTTAATGAAACCTGTCTTCAGCTTTTTTTTTTTTTTTTTTCCACATTATTGTAGAACAAGCACCAAGTACTGCTACATAAAAAAGGAAATGAAGACAACGATATCAGTTAGGGAAAGAACAAGAAAAGAAACGCTAAAACTGTACATCCTAAAGCGTAACTTGAAGTGCAGTTTAAATTTCTTCTGTGCAATAGCAAACTGCTGGGACAAAGCATTTTGAGAGTCTTGTACTTGAAGATACCAAGTGTGATTTACAGATACTATCAAGTAGGTTTTGCAGCACTGTGTTGATGGTGATAAAGTGCTTGCCTCTTTCTTCAGATGAAAAAAGAGACAGAGACTAAGTGACATGAAGAAGTTAACATGAATCAGAGGAAAAATTGAACCCAGAAGCCCCCAAACCCATTTTCTGGACTTCCCTAGTTGATATCCAATAAGAATTATCCTGACATGGGTTTGAAAAATTCCACATGACATTTTCCTCTTCGAAGAATATTTTGCTGTGTGTTAAATATAGAATTATCATGCTGGTTCTGAGATCTTCTCATATAAGTGAGAAGAGATGCAAAAGTGCTACGGTTCTATTCATCATAATTTCAAGTTTAAATCCTATTACCTTTCTTCGCACAAGTCTGTTCTTGGCTATAGGTGTAATTGATCATTAATGCAAGACACACTGCTGTTAGACAGAAAGGCAGTTCAGCTCGTATTAGCTTCTTTATTTCAAAGAGATAAAACACTTGAAGTAAGATGAAAATGAAGTGTTTAAAAATCCCACACCGTGAATCGCTGATCATTGCCATACTTTCTCCGTTTCCAAGGGTGAAGGGTATTATTTATTTTTAAGAACTTTCAAAGATTTCAGCTGTGATGAAATAGCCACCTTGTGCTTTAAAAGGAAACTTAGGAGAGCTGATGTTCCACTATGTCTGAAAGGTACTGAGGTGCCAAGTCAAACGACCAGTAATTAGAGCTTATGCACACAGCAGGGAGCTGGGTAGGAGAACAAGACCTGTGATGAGAAAGTGATGTTTTAAAAAACTATCCAGATCAGATGGGTTGTTGATACCACACTGGCAGCATGTAGCTACAATGATCTGATCAGGCACAGTGGGGATATGCACATGTCACAGTGAATTTATACCAATGCATAAGAGCTCTTTTGCAGTTATGAAATGAGTGTTGAACAGGCTTTAGTAGAGTGAAGTCTATTTTAATAATAGATTCTTACTGTCAGGTTCCCCAAAGGCATTCCATATGCTGACAAATCCATGCAACGTTCATATTCCAATTTATTATTTGCAGTTTGGAGATGAAGAAAAGAAAGCACAGGGTGAAATTTTCCATGGCAAATTGTAACAAAATGTCTGGGACAGAATTGAAGTTCTTATCCTATGCTTCTTTTCCTAAAGTGTTCTGGAGAAATGCAATTGTTGCTTCTCCCCAAGAACAATTGATTCACCTTCAGTGAAAAGAGAAATCCTGCTTGGTGTACCATGAGTTACCATAGACTTTTATGTTTCACTCTGATCTGTATTACCTTTACTACTGCTATGTCTTCATGGACAGGATTGGTATAGCAGAATGAGGGAGCCTTGTTCTGTAGGATGTCTTTGTAAGTAAAGTTACTCTGCAAGGTATTAGATATGTGCAAGGACTCCCAATCTCAAAGAGATCTCAGTCTGTAGAGCTCTCTTTAGTTCAAAGCTAGAATGGGATTATTTGCTGGATTTGGCCATCCCAGTGGATTTAGTAAGTAGTTGAGTTACTACATGAATCTAAGCAAAAGAACTGGTACCTGTCACTGGTAGTTTCCATGGTGCAAATTTTCCTATAGGAAAAAGTAATTGAAGCAAAATTTTATACAGAAGTATCCATTGCTGAGACATGCTGTCTTTTTGAGGCAAGAAATATAAAAATGAAGAGTTTTTATTCACCAGATTTGATTTTAGAAAAAAAATACTTAGGTTAGCTAAAAAAAAAAACCAAAAAAACAAACAAACAAAAAAAAAACCAACAAAAGTCTGCAAATAAAACCCTCATTTACATCTAAATGTCATTATGAAGTTACAGGTTTCATTTCCTTTATTAAACACATTTAAGTTGTTTGACAGTTCTTTTCTCAAAAGCTTGGCTTCTTTTTCTACTTGAAACCGATCAGGCTAATTTTGTTCTTTCTGAATTCAGTGGTCTCTATTTTCACCAGGATGAACAGTTTGTGTGGCCTTCTGAACAGCTTGTGTGGCCAGTGTTCAGCCAGATGGTGCAAAAGCCTATGCACCTAATTCTACTGTACTGAAAGCACTGATCATCTTAGAGAAAGGGAGCTCAGCTGATGGGATTGTGAGCTCGGCTCGGTCTGAAACTTCTTGGGCAGCTGTGGACAAATCATCTTCATTTCTTGTTCTTCCGCTCCCTAAGCCCAGAAGGGAAATAAATGCTTCCCTCCTTCAAGCAACTGTTGAGAGGCGCGGGTGGAAAGCCCTGGAGAGGGACAGAGCACTGTATAATATTATTAGCCTCGTTAATCTAGGTCAGCCCATTTGTTGCTCACAGAGACTGTAGCAGAATTGAATTGCCTGTGTTCTGCTATTTGTATTTTTCTCAGCATTCTCCATCCTGTCTCCAAATTGAACAATTTGAGCTGTAGCTGAAGGGTTTAAAACTCTTGATTTGTGGCAATAACGCCTACAAAGATGCATTGTGGGCACTGAAGTGATTATCCCAAGCAGGCAGAAAAAGGCAAGTGCCGGCTCCTCGGCATAATGCCGGCTTTCCTGGCTCACTGCTCAGTCCGGGAGACCTCTGTGTGTTAGTAAGGGCCGTTCAAGTGTTTAATGGAGCTCTTTACCTTGAAACAGCATCATTTGCTCCTGTCTGCCTTCTGTCCTGCTTTTGCTGAGAAGATTTCTCTTTGCTGTGACTCTGCTCGGTGAGGTGGGACCAGCCCCTTCTCGGTCCCCAGAGTAGCTCTCCAGCCCGTTGCCTCTCGGTGGAAAAGATACTCAAGAAAGCAAAACTGTGGCTGGTTGTTTTTGTTAATCTCCAAACAAAACGCTAAGAAATTCAGTTAAGAAAACACTGAGAACTTCAGCTAGTTACTAAATGTACGAAGATGCTGCTGCAAAGCTTTGTCTGACAAAGCTCAGAGGGGCTCAGAGGGTTTTAGCAGTCTGTATATTTTTTTCATCATGTTATTCCTAGGGATTTGGACCTCACACTAGATTATGCCTTCAGGCACACTGTCATATTAAAAGTAACCAATCATTTTGTTTTTATTAGACAGTTAAAACTCAGAAATACAGCACTTGGGCATGGAGAAAAAGGTTGCTCAGAAAATCATGGGGAAGTAATGGTCTAGAATTGAAGCTGAGTCACAGTGCAAATAACGCATCGGTAAAGAACCTGGCAATAAGGTATTTAAATGAAGCATAAGCCGTTTCATAGAAAAAAAACCCCTAAAGTTAAAGCATTGATTATTGAAGATTTACATATAAATTTACTTCCATTCAGACTTGTGAAAAAAAAAAAGAAATCTTTATGGACAGCATGATTAAGTTATAAGCTTAAGCCTGTTGAGGGGAAGAAAAAAAAAAAAAAAAGGCAGGTGCCTTCTCATTTAGCTCTTTCTGCTTTAGAGTCCCAGGTGAGTAAGTAAAGAATAAACTTAAGCTTTACTTTTCTGAGGCTAGAAATAGCAGTCTGCTTTCCCAATGGCAAAGTCCCGTAGAGTCAAGTTTCGCTTTTTTTTTCTACCCAGTGATATGATTATATTTTTCCACAGGATTTTTTCTTTTGGAAATTAATTTAACATATATAAATAATGACCACTGTTTATTTTTCACTAATTAGCTTCTGAACAGCACAAGCATCTGATTTTGGGCTACACCGAACTATCATTTTCTGTCATGAGACAAGGAACTCTTGGTCTTCCAAACTGTTTAGACTTTGAACTCTCAGCCATGATCTGTTTGGAACTGGCTTACTCTTTTTCTCACTTACAGCTTACTTTAAGTTTGAGGAAATATCTTACTCAATATGTAAAGGTAACTGCTTGACTGCTTGCATTTTTTTATTTTATTTTTTTTTTTTTAGACTTAAGTCTTATTTCTTTAAAAGACTACCAGCTACCACAATGTATATTCAGTAGTACCTAGGGCTAGGATATGATTTCAGCTCATATCTTCCAGCCAACAGTATGTATAAATACCTGAGAGGAAATTGTAAAGAGGATGGGGCCAAACTCTTCTCGGTGGTGGCCAGTGACAGGACAAGGGGTAATGGGTTCAAGCTGAAACACAGGTAGTTCCATCTCCATGTGAGGAAGAACTTCTTTCCCGTGAGGGTGACAGAGCCCTGGCACAGGCTGCCAGAGAGGCTGTGGAGTCTCCTTCTCTGGAGATCTTCCAAACCCGCCTGGCTGCCACTCTGTGCTCTAGGTGTCCCTGCTGGAGCAGGGGGGTTGGACTAGATGATCTCTAGAGGTCCCTTCCAACCTTAACCATTCTGTGATTCAGAACATTCCTCAGCTGTTCCATCCTCTGCTGCTGCCTAATGCATTAGTGTTTGCTCTAAAAGAGTGAGACATCCTCTCAAAAACAGGCAGAAAACATTTATGTGTTTGTAATTACTGTGTACTAAGTACTGTTTGACTCTTTATGTCATTGCCGAGTGGCATTAATAGATGCAACTTAGAGAAATGGTATTTAATTTTTGACATCCACATTTTTCTTCAATTAGGAATACTTTTTTTTTTTTTAATTTTAGAAACATGTACCTAGGACATGCAAATAGTAGTCTTTTTGCATTTGCTTTTGCAACAATATTGTAATTTGCCTACTGAGCTAAAATTAAATTTATATTTAAGACAGTTAAGCCAGTAGTGGGGTGGTAGGCCCTTTTTTTTCCGTAATAGAACTTGTACAAAGTCCATGATGTTACATGGGGGATAAATTTGGTGGATAAAGACAGATTTCTCTCTCATGTAAAGCATCTCACCACTTCCAGTAGCAAATAAAAACAAGTTTTTTCTAATATAACATTTATGGAAATAACCAGGGAGATAATATGGAGGAATAAAGATTTCTCTTAATATGGAAATAGAAGTCTTTTAAAACATAACATGAATCCATTTTGGGCTTGAAGTATCTGATGAAGGTACATGTCAGCTGTTCCTGGCCTCATTTACACATTCTGATGGCCAGCTCTTTCTGGTTAAACCCTTATCAGAAAGCCAATGGGAACCCGCACAGTTTCTCTCCATTTAAACTAATTGATTTTCACATTTGAATCTAATTGCAGTCCATAAAACACACAGATAACACAGAAACGTTAGTCTAGGGGGCAGTTTGGGTTTTAAAGAAACAAATGAAACAAATGGGGGCTTCCGCTTACTGCATAGGCAGAGACAACGATTTTTCCATTCTGGTTGCTGTAGTCACTAATCTCTGCTGCCTGCTTAGCACTTCAAGAGTGCTGCAATGTTTGCTAGCAGCGGATAAGCCCCCCCTATAATAAACATGGGCTTGAGCTTAAACCCGGTAGCCTAGGAGACTGCATCTGACTTCAGAAATCTAAAAGCGCCCATTTAATTGTGTAGCTTTGTCTAAAATTTGTGACGAGAGCTGGGCTACGCTGCTCGCTGTGGTTCGCGTTCTGCCAGGTGGGTAGAAGCCATAATTTGCCAAGAGAAGCACAGTGTGTATGATCACGAAGTACAGAAGAAGGGCCCGACCTGGTTTGTCAGAGCCTTTTTGATGGAAAAAGGTCTGTAACTGAGAGTTATGCTCTCTTCTCCCTTTAGGCTGTCTGTTTGGATCCATATAGTTACTGTTTGAGCATTATCAAGAAAGTGTTTAGATAGACCTAAGAAATTATTCTGTTTATTGGCTTGAAATGGTATCTCCAAGCAGGAATCTGCGTGTTCTTGTGGGCCAGGAAAGAGATCTATATCCCTGTGCTGCATTTGGCTGATGATGCTTATACTACAGTACACAGAGGCTGTCGCTTTCTAGGGTTGTGAATCCAAGGAACTAAATTATTTCCAGGTAAAAAGATAGAAAAGGACTTTTTTGGCATTGTCATTAGAGCAGATCAGACCTCACTTGGCAAGTGAGACTTGAATTCACTGTTGTGCAGTGTATTTTTACAGAACTATACCAAGTAGTTTAGATAAGAAACCTGGCTCAGATTTGTGCCTCTTTGTCAGGTCTATCTGTTCTACTGTGCTTCTTCAGCAGCTGTCTGTCTTCATAACTGGATTTTGGCAAAGAAATTGCATCAAGTTAGTATACAATAAAAAACACTTAGCAAAAACAAAAAACAAACAGCCAGTCTTTTTGCAGTAGTGTTTAGTGGATCAAAATCAGACCACGAAGGAGTCTGTTCCTCCAAGCAGCAAGGCCTTTTAGTAACTTAGACGGCAGTCTTGGATATATTTACCTCTACAGTCTCTCCCTTGCGAAGTTTTGCGTTAAAAGTATTTGTCATTTCATTTCACACAATTATACATCAGTGAAATGCAAAAATGCCAACAGTTCCATATTTTTGGCGCTGCAGCTGATTCACAGTGCTGCTTTCCTACAATGTCATTATTAGGAAGAAAGAAGTGTGAAAACTAAGGTAGACCTTCAGCATTCTGATTTGGGATGTGGAATTTTTAAAGTTTGCTTACAAAAAGCTATGTAAATGATCACCACTTACAGCACCACTGAATTGCAAAGACCATACTGTGCTTTTTTTTCCCTTCTGGTCTTTCCCTGGTTTTCCTGGGGCTCATCCAATATAATGCATATTACCGATTTCCCAAAATATTACGTGGACGATGATTTTTGGCACACGGAAGTGACAGTTGAGACAAACTTCCTCGTTCTCTGGACTCCTGAAGAGCCAAGAGGCTGCAAAACAGGGACATTGTGTTTATCCGGGATCTCTCACGTTGGAACAAGTAGCATCCTAAATGCTTTCTGCTTCCCTTTGTTCTTCATCAGGGAAACACAAGTGCAGTGAGACCAACAGTTGCACTTATTTATGTGGCACATATAGGAAATGCTTAGATAGGATGCCATACTGATCCCATGGGGAATTGAATGGCCAAAGTGCCTTTGTGAGGGAAAGGTAAAACAAGTGCTGTGATTAGAAGAGAGATTGCTCTGAGGCACTTCTTTAGCTAGAAAGAACCTGAGAGCTTTTTTTTTTGTACTCATTTGGGGCATTGATTCCTTGTTAATGCTTGTGACCCTTGTTGCCACGTGGCCATCAGGGTGCTGAATTGAGAAAGCAGTGATTTTTCTCCAGGCCCACACAGCTGCCACTTTTCTGCTTTAATATGCATTCGTCTTTGCTATATTCAGAGGAACGTGTAATGAAAATCACCATATTAGTTATGAGCTGTCAGCAGTGAAGAATTTCAATTACTGTCATAGAGTGTCAGCTCACTGCAGAGAAGGAATATAGCATGACACATCAGAATAACAAATGCGCAATAGATCCATTTTAATTGCCTTTCTTATCCATACTTAACCTCCATCATTGTAACAAAAAGAAGGGAAGAAAGGAAGTAACCTTTTCTTAAAAACAATGGTGAAGGATATGGAGGATGATGGAAAGACAGCCAGCAGCTTCTGAAACAACACTGTCAAGGGCTTCCCCTATGGAGACTGGCTCGTGTGTTTGCTGTCCTCATCAGAGCAGTTTCCATGTAATCAGATGATTGGGTATTCCTGCTGCTTTCGGATGCATTATTCATCAGGTAATGGGGGCCAGCTGATGGGCTTTGGCCGTAAGCTGGATTTTTAATAGGGTGATGCAAATTCTATCAGTGATTCTCTGTTCCCACACACAGGGGTGCTCTTAGACTGTTTTAAAAAGGTGGACTGATACAAAATTATCTTTGCCCAGTTAGGGAAAGATTGTTTATTGAATGAATTCAATGTAGTTATCTGGAGATTTTCAGTCTACCCAGTCTGTGCCTTTGCAATGGTGCATGACTGCACAAGAGTCTCTCCTGCCAAGTATCTTTTGGCATATGATGCAGGACCTGAGCTCTTTTTGTGATATCTCCTATACTTCAGTGAACAAAATGAAGACCACACGGGCTGTGCAAACATAATCTATACTGGTGATTACTAGAAAACACGGTAAATCAAGGATCTGAATTTTACGTGCAGATTCTGGCCTGTGTGTCCTGTGGACAGAGCAAGATGGGCCTAGTGTTGTATTTCAAGAAGAAGTAAACAGTGTAAAAGATGAAAAAGTGGCCTGGAACTTTGAAAGGGCTCTAGGGATCTGACTCATGATTTCTACTTGACAGTGGCCTTATACATTACTCTTGATATGTGCCATAAATATTCATGAACAGTGCTGATGAGACATGACACACAATTTTTCAGCTGTGTTTGTAGATTCTTCACCTGCTTCCTTAAAGACTCTATTGATATGCTGTTAGCGTTTAGGTTATTATATTCATTAAGATGGAAAGGAAGTAGTATTTCAGGACATAATAATCAAGATGACTTTTTCTTTCTCTCTTTCTTTCTTTAAACCACTATACTTGCCTTATAGCTGTCATTTCCTTAAAGCCTTAGGGAATTGCAGTGTAGTTTTTAGCAAACACTTGATTTTTAAGTACATGGAAAAATGAAATCTGGAATTGATAAGATTATTTCTGTTTCATGAAAAGCATCCTGTGACTTCTTTATATTTGCTTTATATATCTTGCTTTCCAGTGAGGTTGACAGTTTAAGTTCTTCCCTCCTAAAAAGCAATATGCTTTTCTTTGATGCAAAAACAAAGGTTTTCTTCTCCATGAAATACAGGCAGCTTACTGTGCTGTGCTTCCTTGAATGACTTTCCATTTGGTCTCTGTTTCAAAGTTCTTCTTCGTGCCTACAGCACCAAAACAACACTAACTAAAACATTTCGCCATGAACTGTGGGGCAGTCTGTGCTGGATGTATTCTAATTTCTTCATCAACAGGTGATTCTGCCTTTCAGGTGCTCGTGTGATTGCTTATCAAGAGCCGATCTTTTCTTAGTGGTGACTCCCCTGAGAAACAAAATCAGTTCTTCAGCTTCCTGTCAGCTGCAAGGTCTTTTGTAATTTCATATTCTTTCTGTACCTTCTATCTTTAATTTCTTTATGAGAACCCATATGTCTGTACTAGAACTTTATAAGCAGCCTCCTCTACTTGGGTAGATGGAAGCTGTTAAATCACATCACACAGCTAAAGGGTCACCCTCGTCAAGTATGAGGTATGTTGATTTTTTAATTTTTTCTTATTTTTATCATCATCTACTGCTTGTAGATATAGCACACAGCTGTTTGCACTTTTTTTCTTCCAGTTTTCGACAGTTCTGGAGAATTTAAAATGTTACAGAGCCCGGACCTGCTTTGTCCTTTCACACGGTTCACTTTGGCTTCAGGCAACATGTGGCATTAAGAATTACTCCTGCATAGGGAGTTTGGTATCTTCTAGGTGTAGCAGTCTTCTGACTTTAGTTGTGTTGCACAAACTTTCATTTGAGACTTAAAGGTCCCATTCTTTACATTCTTTGTCAGCTATAATTTTACCATTCTTTTAAAGAATATAAAGACAAGAAGTATGAAGATCACTAATGCTATACACAGAAATGCTGAATAACCAGGCCTTAGCCTTCCACACAGCTGAAGCTGCTCTTGGTTTTCACATGCAGACTCTAACCTTCTTCTCGCTTTGGAACATTTAGGGTACATTTCCCCAGGAAATATGAGTCTACACATTTCCAATTTATAGTTTCAGTTAAAAACTAAATGTATGTTTCCATTTAGCTACCTGCTCCAGCGTATCAAATCTCAAGTCAAACTAAAGCATACTGAAGTGGTGTATTTTTGACTTTTTTTTTGTCTGTGTTCGTTGAATGGTTAGTTTCAAGAACCAAAATTAATCAGATTCTGACAAGTTAGTCAAAGCCACAAAGCATTGGAATTAACTGCAGTCATTTAATTGGAACAAGTAGCCATGGAAAGAATGATGTGAGAGATGCACAAACCAAATCCATGGCTGGACAGAACTAATTTCATATGATTGCTTCATCTTTTATTTTTTATGAATTATCAAATTAGATTGCAGAGTAATAAGGTCTTGTTTTGTGAGCTTCACTGAAGCATAGAAAACTACCATGCTGTTTAAATGATTAAAGTCTGTGCAAGGTTTTAGCCTACAGGTCACCCAAGAACGAGCTGCTCCACTTCTCGGAGCAGTGCAGGCCTTAGTCTGTTTATGACCTACAAGGCAGTTGTGAAGTTCAAATCACAGTCATGATAGGATGATGAGGGGCCTGGAACATCTGCCCTGTGAGGAAAGGCTGAGAGAGCTGGGCCTGTTCAGCCTGGAGAAGAGAAGGCTGAGAGGGGACCTGAGCAGTGTCTGTCAGTACCTCAAGGGAGGCAGTGAGGAGGATGGGGCGGCCTCTTCTCAGTGGTGGCCACTGACAGGACTAGAGGAAACGGCCACAAACTGAAGCACCAAAAGTTCCACAGGAACTTAAGGAAAAATTTCTTGACAGTGAGGGGGACAGAGCCCTGGAACAGGCTGCCCAGAGAGGCGGTGGAGTCTCCTTCTCTGGAGATCTTCCAAACCCGCTTGGCCGCAGTCCTGAGCCACCTGCTGTAGGTGACCCTGCGTGTGCAGGGGGGTTGGACTAGATGATCTCTAGAGGTCCCTTCCAACCTTGAGCATTCTATGATTCTATGATAGATTAGGTGTGAAAACCTAGTCCCGTGTAAATGGTTAGCATGGTGTTTGTGGCTATCTGCTTTAAGAAATATTCCTGTACTTGTGTCCAAAGATTGGAAGTGTGATTCTGTTCTGAATGATTTCTAAAATGGCTTAATCTTACTTAAAAGATCTGTTCTTTGCCTGTATTCAGAATCAGGCTACCTGACTCTTGAAATGAATTACTAATGGTTTTGATGATATCCACAAAGCAATAAGATGATATTCATGTAGTAAAAGGCTGGCAATTAAAATACAAAGCTAGGGGGAGAGTAGGAGAAATAGTATCATGTATTAAAAAAATGGAGTTGTAATTGCCTGTATTTTAGTAGACAATTACTCTCATGGGGAGAGAGAGATGGAGCAACTCTATGCCGAGACTTGGACTTTAAATCAACAAAATTACCAAGTTGCTTTAGCAGATACAGTCCATATATCTTTTTAAAAGATTTAAATAGACATACTGTTATTTTCAAAATCAGCTCAAGCAGTTCATTCCATGGACTGGAGACTCTGAAGTAGAACATACAAAGCAGTTTATGAAAAAACATGAACTGAATAAACAGCTCTATTTACAGGCTGCTGGGAATATCAGAGGAACAAAGATCAAGTCACAGAAGTAAGCTAAAATAGACAATATGAATGCAGAGCTTTTATGGAACAAAAATATATGAAGGAAAATGAGTATATTTTAACACAGTCGCCGCAGAAGTCTTGCACTCGCTTCTCTACAATCCAGCAGAAGAGAAGATCATCGCCATGGGATATGACTAGTTGGATGTGAGGCTGGGGGGTTAGAGAACCCTGACTGGGATAGGATCCCATTAAAGCCTCCCCCCAACTTCAAACTAACCATAAGAGGGGTGGGGGGTACCCATGACTGAATTTAAATCTCCAGGCCTGAACTGGGTTGCTAGGTCATAAAAGTCAATTTTCAGATTAAACTAGGCACTAAATTTGTGCAGAATCTGGCAGTTTCAGTTAACCATTAACTGTTCTAGCAGAATATAAGGCATTTTTCTGAATCTTTTGCCTAGTCCTGATCATTGCTACTTGTTCATATATCCTTCCTGTTGTCTCATTAGGTATTTTGTGTCCAGAGTAGGTCATAATCTAAATAACCAGGATCCAGAAGAGAAGAAAAAGTTACATTAAACGTGAGGAATAGAAATAATGACAGTAATGTTATTGTCTACTATCTACTGCCTTCCTCTGCTATGTTAGAGACTTGCTAACAGGCTGCAAGTGCAGATTGCAAACTTGCAAATGAAGGCTGTGTAGAGCTAGACTACAGTGGGAAGCACAGAAATACCAGTGTGATGAAACCCAGCCTGCCAGTATATTAACACCCCAGGCCATACAGAGAATCTCTCCATTTCATCTACAAGGCAGTCGTTTGTAGAGGGGATAGACAGAGGCAGAGCTTTGTTATCCCATTAGGGACTTCTGGTCTGTGATGATATAGCTATAGCCTATGATGACATGCAGAATTTGTGAGAGTCAGGAAGTAATCCCAGATCTTTTACAACCCAGTCCAGAGTCCTGATCTTTCCTTTTATAGACTGTAGAGGATTCTTCTTGTCTTTAGATTCTTTTAGTCAGTGTTCAGGTTTGTAGTTTGTAAACCCAAGAGACTTCAATGCACAAAGTAAATATATTCCAGACAAATTCTTGAAGCATGTAGCACAAAACTGCAGAATTAAGGGGTTACCTGTTTCCAAGGGATGTACAGTATTCATATAGCATCACTGACAAGCCTGGAATTCATCAAGGGACTTAGCAGAATACAAGAGCTGCCAAAAACAAAGAAAGAAAAGAAAGCAGAAGGAAGGATGGCGTATCGTGAAGAGGGCTGATTACTGATTCTCTAAAGAAAAACAGCACAACTTTGTCTAGTGACACAGTTGGAGTAGAAGTTAAAGGCATTAAAAGAAGCTGGATGATGTCTCTCCCGAGACCTTTATAGCAATTAGAGAAAGGAAAGGATCAAGAGATGTGTTTGCAGATAAAAGACAGTAAGGAGTCCTACAACTTTGATTTTAGGATTAATTACTTGGATATTGATTTAGCTAACAAGTATGCAAAAGCTAAGAAGGATATACATTTGCAAAAATATTTCTAAGGATTGTTGCCTGAAAGAAGAGCTGTGGCATCTGAGGGAATTTGGGGATTGTAAAAACGTGATAAGAATGACAAGATAATATCCAGCATTTCTCTGTGACCTTTATTTCTCATGGATCTCTGTGGGACCTTATTCATTGTGAACCCAATCTGCCATTTTTCTTGGATCTAGAGTTTTGTATTCTTGTACCATTGAGTAATAGCTTGAAATGAATGAACTATTGGCAGAGTCAAGCCCTGCTCACTGAGAGTGAACGGAACAGAAGTTAATCCTCAGTTTTTACGCTTACCCAGACCAAATTCCCTTTTATTAGTGCATGAGTAAGGACAGATCACCTCAAGCCTTGACACAGTATTTATTAAGTGCAGACTTAGCCTCCACACTTGTATAGTAGTGATGCTTTTATTTCTTTTAAATATAAAGAGAGGAGGAATGCAGGAATCTTTTGGTTTTACTTAGTGTATGCAAATAAGCATAAAATAAATACAGTTAGAAGGGCTAAGACATCTGGAAAGACGTGAGATATGTTCTCTAGTGTCTGCAGCAATGCAGAGGCTTTTTGCTGGGAGCCCAGACAGTGAAGGCTGGGGCAGGAAGAGAGGGGAATAGCTGGAGATAGTTCTGATCGTGACTGTAAAGGTGAGTGATGAAGTCTCAGGTGTGTCTAAAGTGAAGTTTGCATCCAGATGCTTTGGATCCAGGCATCATGCATGAGACTGAAGCAGCACTTGGTCAATAGCATTGCCAGCACAGCACTCCCATGACAAAAACCTTCTGCTCAGGCAGTTCTTGGGTACTACATCGCTTCCAGATCAGAGCATATATAGTTCTGTTCTTCAGGACCTTGCATGGTACTGGTTCTCTTATTGATCAAATACGCTTAGTATTTTTTAAATTTACACAAATAAACTGAGCTCTGTCTTACACTGCAATAAATAAATAGGTTGATGTAGAAACACAAATAAGGGTGTATTATATCTATGTATCCATAGCTGTCTATCTCCATACAAAACGTGTTCCACAGGTGTGCTGTGTGTGTACTCGCGCTCCTCCCGTCATCTCTTCTCTTCTCTCTCTCTCTGTTGTTGGGATGGAAAGAGTTTATCATTTAGCAGCAACCCCGGCTCATCCCTGTCTTACGTTCCTGGCTTTCAGAAGAAATCCAGCTTTGACACCATTCTTGTGTAGCAGTTTCTTATGCTTTACCTGCATTGCAAAGCATTGGCTCTTGTGGAGTCAAATTTATCCTGTGGTGTCAAAAGATCCCTGTGGATCTGAACTGATACGGGGGCAAACTCAAGGGAAGCTGGTTATTGGCCAGAACAGATTCATGTGTATCTGCAAGACTTAGTCATTGATAGGGCTACTTTGAAGTAAATGTAGAGTTGCACAGCACACTGGCTTCAAATATGAAAGATGGCTTGAGAAAACGCTGCCCCTGTTGCTGGTTTCTTCTCTCATATCGGAGTGTTTTGCCCTCCTTTGTGCCAGCAGAATGGCTAGGGGGCTACACCAGTGCTCTCTGGATGAAGCCCTCTTTGCTCTGCAGAAGGGAGCAAAGTTGTCTTTAAGCTAAGCTGTTTCAGGGGGTCGGTTTGCAGTGCGGTCTCCTGAGTAACTCTGTGAACCAAACTGCAGGGAAGGGAGGAACCGGAAGCTTTCCAGCTGTCTTCCCTGTTAAAGTCACAGCTTAAGTATATCCGGTTCTAAAGGAGATTCAACTGTGTGATCTATATGCCCAGCTAAAGCATTTGCTGTTGCAAATATTGCATTGCTTTGAAGTGCCAAATGGGCTATGTCCCAAAAAGTGTTTCAGAGAAAATAGCATTCATACAGCTATATCGCACGCTGTTTCTTCTGTGAAATCCAAACAGTAGTTAAAAAGGGGGAGGAGGTGAACATGCTGCTATATAGATACAGGGTGTATGACACTGTGTATATATATGGCTATATTTTATTATGTGTCTGTCCTCACATGCAGGAGAACAGAATTAAGACTTTCAATGAAATCTCAGATCTCCTGTTCAAAGGAGGCTTGCATGCCATGGGGTAAACAGCCAACCAGCTTAGAGCCCAAACACTGAAATACAAAGATGCAGCGCAGCCTTTGAGACTTCTGGTGATCTGCTTTCACAAACAGGTCTCTGCTGTCACATAAAGGATATTCTGCAGAACAGAAGGGCACGACAGCAAAAGGTAGGCATGGGTTCATAGGGCATGGGCAAATTAAAGAACTGTGCTCCTCTTCAGACATTGGTGTCTGCTGATGTGGCGGTGCATGCCATCCTGTGGTAACTGGATAAACCTGATTTTTCACGTGTGGATTGTGCCTCAAAGAAAACATGAGTTTTTCAGTATATTTTGTGTCATCACTGCATAAGAGAGCTATCTCCCCTCTTGTCTAATCCTCTAATCCAAACTCTAATCAGCCCTGGATCCAAAGAGGTTCCATCGTGACTGGGGCTGGCATCTCTCCCTCTCTTACGCATGTGCGCGCGCGCGCGCGCACACACACACACACACACACACACACACTTAAGAGAGGGGTAAATGCATCTGCAGAAGTGTGATCTGAAAGTACCAATATAACATGCTGGAAACTATCCCCCAAAGTCAAACTTCTCTTGGTGTTTTTTCTAGAGAGGCTAGAAAAGAGGGTGAGCACAGGAGGCGTGTGTGTGCAGGGCCGGGCTCCCAGCGGGCACGGACTGGCCGTGTTCAGCTGAGGAGCCTGGAGTTGTGCCCATGTCCACGGCATCGCTTCTGGAGAGCGCAGCTTCGTACGTGTCAGTGCAGAGGTTGGCCAGGCACGGTGCCCTGAGGGTGCCGCCTACCCGCAACACCGCGTTCGCCGGTTGAATTAACAAGCAAGACACGTCAGGGCAGCTAGAGAAACACAAATCTCTGACCTGCTCCCTTTAGCTGGTACTTCAGTGTGATAAGCTCATTAGGAGAAAGTCTGCAAGCACTGGCTTTGTGTTGGCAGAAGACTGGAGGGTGATGCATGCTGTCATCTCAACAGGAGATCAAGAGATAGCCAGCTCTGACACGACCCATCACTGCTAAATAGCAGATTCATGTAGTTCGTTATGTTTCATGAAACTACTTGATACACATTAAGGGAAACCTTTTGAACCCAAAGCTCATTATTTTTTTTAAACTCAAAATTTGCAGGCAGGCTGCTGTACAATGCAGTTCTTACCGTTGTCCTGTCAGCTGTCTAATGAATATGGATGTAACTTGCACTGCTCTTTTGGGGCAAAGGCCCAAATCCTGATGCCTGTGTTTTCCCCCCTTGGCATTAACTAAATTTGCAGCAATTAGGGCTCAGTCTTGTGAAGTGCTGAGAGCCCTTAGCTCTGCTGATTATAGCAAACTTGGCATCCTGACCACAAGGGCCATTATGCCAGTGGAAATAATCACAAGATCTTGGCATGGAAACTGGTCCTACATAGTCTTTTTATTTTTTTTTCCAGCTTTCTGTGTACTGTTTTTTTTTTTTTTTTTTTTTTTTTTTTTTTAAAGAAAAACTTCCTTTCATTCAGCAACATATCTACAATATTTGTTGGGTTTTGCTTATGAGTGGTTTATTTTTATAATGAGCATAGTTTTTTTGTTTGTTTTCTTTTTGGATTGAAGTCTTAACATGGAAAACTAATGGTTTATAGATGATATAAACTGAATAGCTCAAGTGCTTTGTACTGGGAGTTACATATTTCTAAATGTCTTGCTTAAATGAATCCAGTTATGCCCAGTAGTTTGCCACCAAATAGTAGTTAATGGTAATAAAATGGAGTTATGTTGGAGATAATTATACTGTAGTGTCTCCATGATTATGTCTGTGAGTAGAACCTCCTTTCTAGTAGAACCCTTGCTAGTCTAGAAGAACTGCTATTGAGCAATCTTGATAGGAAACAGAGCTTCAGTGTGCTTTGAGACTGCATGCACATCTTGGTCCCAGAAAGTTAACTGCTCTGTTATACTAGTCTCTTAAGGATGCAGATATGAAGGGTAACGTGAACAAGACATGTGCTGCAGTGCTGGTCATTTCAAAGTATGTTATACTATGTATTATATTAAATAACTATGTTCCATAAGGTATTCATCCCGTACATTTTGCTGATACTGCTAATGAGAGGAAAGCAAGAGACTCAGACTTTGTCACGGCTCAGAACTGTTGCGGGTCCATCGGTGATATGTGTCTTGTTTTGAGATCACAAGTACCCTTGTGAAGAGAACCTCCTAACTATCTCCACCTAGTGCGCTGAAGTTCTCATGAGAAGAGGTCTTCAGGTGAGCAAACTTCATAGTGCTAGAATGTGGCTAAGCTGAAAGACACAATGTAGAAGTGCACCTTACCTCTTGCTATCAGAAATGGCCGCAGAACCAGACTGGAGTTATCTTCAACCAGTTTCCCCAAAACTTAACTAGGAAGAGCGATATTGTCAATTTCAACTTCTCCAGGTTGTCTCCTACAGGGCTGCACAACCTAATAATACAGAAATAGTCTATATGAACTAGAGGAACGTCTTTGTTGGTGCTGTGCTAACAGGCAGCTCTGATCCTGTCTAGCTGAAGGAGCGGGTGGGTACTCAGACACACGTGCACACACATGCATACTGCTAACCAGCATAAAGTAAAAGAGGAAGGTTGGCCTGACCCGCTGTCCTTGGAAAGTGGGGAATGTGCATCTAACTAACTAGCTTTTCTTACAGCTTTATAGCAAACCTGGGTTGCCTTGGTGTGAAGGAAAAGGTGTATGATGTATTGCAACGTGAATCTGGACTCCTAGGTACATTGGTAGGCCAGTTGGAGCGTTCTCCCAAGGCCCAGTCCCATTATTAGAAGGTACGTGCAAACTGCTGGGTAAAGCTCCGATTACATCACCAGGATAAGGTATCTCTCACGTGGGCTCACGTGGTGATTGCAGCTGTTTCCTTTTGCATTCACCCACAGCTCTTTGCTACATTGGCCCTGCTGAAGGTTATTGTACAACAGGGTAGCAGGACTGAGTGTGGATTTGCCTGCACTTCAGTTCTGGTATCTTTGGTACACAATTGACCTTCCCTGGCAGTGTAAGCTAATTCTGCAGCCTCAACTGCATTCTCTAAATGCAAATACACATTTTTTTTTTCCTCTGATTACTCTTTTGCAGAGTGCTGTCCTCCAGCAAATGAGAGAGGTGAGAATTCAGTTGCAGTGCAGTATAATTCTTAAAATTTCAGTGATGAGAGCCCTTAAAGTGTTCTTAGGACTAAAGGCAATAGCTAAAAGACACAACATTGGGTCAGAGCATTCAGAACACATTTTGCTTTAAATTTCACTTTAATATCATATATGTATATATCCTGTGATGGGCAGGAGTTACTGCTATGAAACTCACAATAAACCACTATAGGACAGAAGTACAGGCAGAACTGGTGTATATGTAAGTGCTGGTAGGACAGGTTTTTGATTGAATCAATGTATAGGAGTCACCAGGAGTTACAAGTAAAGGGTAAAATAGGTCAGGATCAAGAACTATGTAGGGGTTCACCACTGAAACGCTGGGTTGTTTTGACAACTTAATCTAAATGCAGTCCGAGGTGTCAGCTGAAAGTAATGTGAGTGAAATGTGTTCACCTTCTGCCTGCGTTAGCCTGTGCTAATAGCCTTTCCTTCTCGAATATTTTACTGACATGCGGGTTAAAAGAGGAAATAAACAAAACCACTTGGTCTTAGGTAACGTTGGCTTATACATTTTCCCAAGAGTGAGCAGAAATCAAAGCTTGCCATTCACTGCTCCTTAGATTATAGCTGGTTCAGTGTTGTGGATATCTCTACTGAGTCTTCTTAACTAAAACAGCTTAAAAAAAGTCTAACTGAAGGAGGAGAAAGACATGGATTTTGAACGTATGTATGAAAAATATGTCCATATACAAAATATTTTTAACTACTTCTATTCAAATACCAAAACCTGTATATGGATAACTTATTAGATCACGTCTCTTGTCCTTTTTAACCTTTTTTTTTTTTTCTATGCAAAACATCACAATATAATCAAATTATGAACATTGGCATTCACCTTTCTTAGACTAACTTTGGGATAAGTGCTTATATTAGTAGCATAGACTTACATGCTTACAGATGCTCACATAAAACCTTTGGTAGTTAAGGAATTTCAAAGCCTTTGCAAGATGAGTTACAAATAAGAGGTGTGCTGGCTAAAGAAGACAAACAGGAAACCATGCGTTTCCATGCCATAAAGCTGTAAGCAGTTTAGAAAAGGCTATGATAATGCCGTGTAATGAGCAGGATTCCACAAAAATCTGCATCAGAAGATTTCTATTAGAAGGGCTTATATATATATATATATATATGTAAATACAAAAAAAAAAAAAAAGTGTGACAGCTGACTATTGACTGTTTATCTTGTCAGTTCTCCTGAGAACTCTCTAGTATTATTAAGTATAGAATGGATTTACCTTTTCCTGCCCTGTTCAATCACTTGGCCCCAAGTTTTCAATCAGAAAGAAAGTCTGCTTTGGAAAAAGTTTTAAAATACTTAAATACTTGTACACCAGCTGAAGGTCTTTAACAACGTTTATGGTTAGAAGGGACAAAGAAGTCACACAATAGGAGAATCTTTCTACTTGCTGTGTATGAAGCACTGGAAGAATCAGTGTGAAATCTTTCTAATTGGAAATATCAGTTGAATTGTGCCCTGGATTAACTCCCTTCTTGAGGTCCCTTGCAGTTTTTTTTTTTCTATCATTATGATCATTTCATGCAACTACATGACACAGCCCAGGAGATTTCAGCAAGTCCAGGACTGCTGGGTCAAGTAGAGTGGTTGGCACGTCGTCTTTGCAGACCGAGTCGCTGCATCTGCGCTTTCTGGCCGTAAGGCTGAACATGCAGCCAGATGGACTGACCGCCCGTGTTATCTGTGCTGCTGCATTTACTGGGCTGCGCTCTCAGGGCCGTATCTTGAGCCAGGCAGGGCGCTCTCCTGGGCCAAGGCCCTCGGGGGCTCCTGCGGCCGTGGGGCGCGTAGTGCGGGCCAGCACTGCGCCTCGCGGGGCAGCCTCTGCCCGAGCCATCTGCTCACGCGTGGCTTAGGGCCAGCAGAGCAGATGGCACCGAGTGCTTTCCTAGAAGAGTCGGTACTGACGCTCAAGGAAAGGAAAAGTTTTGAAGCGCTCTGAGCACAGGGCAAGTTTAAATAGCCTCAGTGACAATACAGACACAAAATGTCATATCTGATGCGTGGTCATGTATTGACACAAGGTCAGTTTGCCTGCATTCAGCTTTTCTTTACATTAAAGAGCCTTCCTCTACACAGAGAAGGATTTCCTCATGGTGACTGGGAGATGATGATTCAGCCAGCATCTGATCTGTATTTTGTTAGCCAAAATAGCCTGGCTTCCTTTGACCTCCTCAGAGGTCCTCCCGCAAAAAAGGACCCCTCTTTCAAATGGCTGTTTCTGAAGTAAATGTTCAATGAGATCAAAGAACTTTGGCTTTGTAATAAAAAGGTACAGAAAAAAAATGCCTTTTCTATCTTTGTACTTCAAGTTATTGTTCCATTTAACACAGAGTCTGGGGTCTTAGCTCAATCTCTTCTTTGGCAAATTTCAGGTAAAATGAACGCATCCCTAATGGGCCATTTGAATAAACCAGCTAAGACCTAGTCAACGCTCTTGTACATAGCTTGCATCCAAGATGATTTCAGAAGTCTAGATCTAGATCTGGAGAGTATCGTAAAAATCTGGTCTTTTGACATTAAAAGCGTGCCTAAAAGCACAATGATGATACCTGACATTGTCCATATGTCATTAAATAAAGGCATGGCATAATGGAGATGTAACTAAATGTACGCACATCAGAGGTTGCTAGAATTTATAAATAAACCTCCTTTTACTCAAAATATACCAAAGCAGTGACAACAATTAAAAAACGCCCAATGTCTATAGATTTCCACATGGTCATTAACATGTAAATCACTATTTTAATTAGTTCCATTTAATGAATGTTGTCTTAATCTTTATTCCTGAGTGTTTTTGCTATTATTAAAAACATTAATTAGATTTGTTTCATACTTTGAGTTGCTAGAGAGAGACTGGGCTGACTTAAATTTTTTAACGCTCTAAACAGCAAAAAGGAATGGAGAACTGAGAGAGAAGATCAAAAGTTTCCAGTGCTTAACCTATAAAAACTAACAAGAACTATGGATGACTCTTGAGTGTGGCATGGAAAGTGCGATCCAGGGGAGCAGTGTTTTCAGCTCGCTGGACAGAGTAAGGAACAAGCACAAAAAGAGCCTTTCTCTGCTCCTTTTTCAAAGCAGACCGTGTGAGTCTTGCCTGTTCGCAAGCAGCTTGTGCAGAAGCCGGATGGGGTCAGATGGAAGCTGCTGCTCTGTGGCCTGTTAGCCTGGAGCTCACGGAGCTCAGCTGCTCCTTGTGTGTTCATCCTTCAATAGGTCTCCTGCTGTGGTCCCGGGCGCTGGAGGAACATGAGGCAGGCATTGATTTTGTAGGATTCAGTCTTGTTACACAGAGGTGGAGACGCTACGTCTTGTTTTCAAAGCCTGATACGCTACAGTAGTTCCTGTTTCTACTGAGACGGTGTCGGTGACGCCACAGGAGTCCGGGCTATAGCGATTCTTTGTGCTGACCATTAACGGGTCCCCATGCTGAGGTAGGGGACCAGTACCCTAACTAAGCAGAGATCGTGCACGTCCGCTGAGAACTCCATACCACAGATGCAAACCTCTGCTGCTTGGGCTGAGGAAAAAAACTCCCTGTGTTGGATTTCCCAGCCTGTTTTCAGCCCCAGCCAGTCATCCTGATCAGGCAATTGCATGCCCTGAGTCTGTATTAGTTTCTGTTCTTGGTCATCCATTTCAGCCTGGCCACTGCTGGCTGCCAGATGTTTTGCCTCAAAGTGACAGCCTTCTGAAATCCCTCTTTTTAGGCTGGGTTGTCTCTCTTGCACAGCAGTAGTAAGGCTGCTGAAATTGTGATGGTCTAAGAATATAATAGAGGCAAGTTTTGTAGAAATCATGTCTTTTATTAGATCAATGATAAGGCTGGGAGAAGCAGACGAGCTTTTCTGAGCTCCGAGTCCTTTCCATGAATCGTTAGAATTGTATCTTCTTCAGCTCTCCCTTCTCTTCCTGACAAATACTCTAACAAGCTACTTAAACTCCTTCTTCATTACAGAGTTTTTCCTTTATTATTTGCTGAAGGTAGCAGTAGCATCGTCTGCCACTGACAACTTCTACAGATATTCTCAGGACTTTCTGCCCTCTGTTCCAGATCTTGCTGCTTTTGGATGGAGTTTTTATTCAAGGCTTTGCACTCACAATAAGCTCATATGAAGAAAGCACAGTTTATCATTTTCTTCTCTCTAAATTAAAAACCACAAATGATCAAATTCACTTAGAAACCAGACAGTACTTTTTCCCAAGTAAAACCTTAGACTTTCCATCTTACACATCTGCCCGAAATAGGATTATTGAAAATGCACAAATGCATGTAAGTTTAAAAAAAAATCCACATCTAAAAATCTTTCATGCCTCTTTCAAAAATCTTACTATTGTTGCATTCTTCTTCCAAAAATGTTAGCACAGAGCAATCAAATCTCAAGTCAATTTATTCCCTAGAACTGAGCTGATACAAAAGAGGGACATGAATGAACACTCAATCCTTTCTTTTAGAATTTTTCCAACATAATATTTCATGAACTTGCTTTAATATTGATTTCTCATTGATGACATGCTAAATGAATCTCTTAAATTTGTCATTTGTCCATAAAAATATAGTGTGGTTAGCAAAGAACGAGTGTTTTTTTTGCTCATGTTACTAAGTCTGTACTAAAACGTAAACAGCTTGGGAACCCCCAAATTAAACATTTCCAAGTGCCACAGCAGAAGATTGAAAGCCTTTTTATAATGCTTGTTCACTGTGGTTGTAGGTAAATGCAAGGAGTTTGTCATCAAAGCAATAATGATATTATTTCTCTAAGTAGTAGCTGTAGTAATATTGCGGATGCTGTTATCTTCTAATCCATTTTACCAAGGCTTTAATGCTGCTCAAAATGGAAGTCTCATGACTGGTTGATCATATTATGCATATGATGTTGTTCTTCGCATATAGTAGAGGTGACCACTACTGGGAAATGGTCTTGAGCAGCATATTATCTATAAAACAGACTTATGTGAAAGTTCAGTGGGATTCTACAATAATATTATTCCTTCTTTCCTGGGCTTCCTGAGTTGCCTGGTGATATTTCTCAAGAAGCTCAGGCTGTTATTTCTGTTCTGCTTGTTGCAACATGGCAAACATCTGGAGATCAAGCTCAGCAGTACTAGAAAGGGGAAGATGGGGAGATGGGTACAGGTGACATGGATAAGGAAGGAAAGCAGCTGTCAGGATCATCTCAGAATGAGTTATTAATGATTAGCACTCTAGTACAAAATGTTGACAAGACCAAGCTTGCTGTTAAGTATGCTAACGTGCATGTCAAGAACAATATGGCTAAAAGCAGAGGACAGAGACCAGCCTTCAGGTATTTACCACTTACTTTTATTTCAGTAGGAACTGTAGCCCTTAGCTACAACATCTTATATAATCAACTCTTAGATATTTGAAAAATGGGAAGGGAAAACATACAGTAGAACAATGTCATTTAACTGGAATGAGTAATTTCGGAAGCACTTGGAACCTTGTCCTTCACTTGCACTGAGATCGACATGCATTTGTAATACACTGCTTATACAGGTCAGACAGGAATCTTCTGTTGTATAATGATGGATTCTGTCAATAGCTTTTCATTCTGCTGAAGTACTGAGCCGGGGCTCTTTCCAGAAGCAAAATATTGAACTAGGTAGACCACTGGTGAGACACAGCTTAACTCCCCTTCAGGACCTCATTTATTGATTGAATAAGGATAACTTTGTGGTTGTTTTTCTCACTGGTGGTAGCTATCTTCTCTAGAAATTTGTTTGCTACAAAATATACAGTGTATTCTCATTAGCCTGAATATTAGCCTCTTTGAGTGGCACGATATGCACAAGATATTATGATACTGTGATATGGATGGCTGCAGTCTGGATGTCTCTGAGGAGTACACTGGAAACAAATGTCTCTAATGCATGCCTGTGATAAACATCTGCCCAACTGTGGGTCGTGTTACAAAACAAAGCGACACTCAGGTCACTATATCTTACACCCATATGAAAAGCTATAAAAAAATGAAGAAGGAAAAAGAACATGTCATCTTTTGAAAGGAAGGGGAAAAAAATCTATTTTCATTTTTAATCAAAGAGCTTTGGTGTTTCGTGTATGTCTGCCTTTTCTTTTCACAGAGCACATTTTTGCATTTTTTTCCTTAAAGTTATTGAAGGCAAATCAAACTCTCTTGGGGTAAGACTTTTGTCTAGATTCCTTTTTTTTTTTTTTTTTTTTAGATGATTATTTAAGTTCACATGCGAGACTTTACAATATGAACATTTATTCTTATAGTGAGGTTTAGAAACATAAAATTTAAATCAAATTTTCTACAATACTAAACCATGTGCTGTGGAAAAATTCATACATAGTATATCAACTTGTTTCCCTGTAGCAACCAAGCTAGTAAAACTTATAGGGAAGAGATGTTTCATATGACAATTTCTACCTGTCTTCTTGAAACTCTTTAAATCTCTGTTGCTTTTTTTTTTTTTTTTTTTTTTTTTTTTGAATTATATCATTTTGGTGTTTTATCTAGTGTGTCCTGGTGAAGATTTCCCTTTCTTATAATTGAGATTTCAGTTGCAGTTCTCCATTCTTGGGTATTTCTCCAGCTTTCAGAAATGGTTACCAAGTGGCATTAATAATCAATCAGATAATTAGATTAATTAGATAGTCCTGCACATGGATTTCAATAAAACGGTTGTCAGGGGCTGGAGCACATGCTTCTTTACAGGAATTCGGTTTGCTAAGTTGAGGCTGGCTAGGCTGAAGGTCAGCTCCTCTTCAGTTCCTTTGCTGACAGGAGCTGTGAAGGCAGCTGCAGTTGAGGGCTCCTTTGCTCTGGGAGCTGCTCTCAGGCTGAGGCTTCCCCACTGCTCCCTGCGTGTGCTACGACTGCACGCAGGTGCTCCCTGCCGTGTAGGTAGGAATGCAGGCCCTGACCTGGATTTGCCGACTCCCAGCTTGGCCTTGGACCTGCCCTGCCACTGTGGTATGGCTGAGTGATTGCTGGACCATCTGACCCTGGTCACTGTCTCTTGCCCTGATCTTGACCTGGGCTTGCGGCTCTTCATCTTGTCTCCTTGTTGGGGAGGTCATCTGTGGCACCTGCCCGGTTATCGCTCTTAGCTCCAGCTCCTTCTCTCTGCTACCTGGCAACTGCTGAGCACAGGTTATCCAGGTCAGTCAATTTACAAACGTTTTGAGTCAATAATGCCTTTGTTGAGATGATAACTCTATCGGGAATGTCAGGATAGGATAGACTGCCTGTGTTTCTCCCATCATTACGTGCAGTATCATCTGCGTCTAGAAACAGGCTCATGTTGAGGTTTTGCTTTGTTTTATTCACAGTGTTTAAAATGCCTTACTGTTTTGAACCTCTGTTGGGTATTGAAATGTCACTCATTCACATGGAATCACTCCAAATTGAAATTCCATGCATTCCTTCTGCTCTATTAGTGGTATTGTACCTAATTGTTATTTATAATTATTTACTTCTGTTTTCTTCCTGTGGATAATACTCTATAATTGAACCAATTTTTCTTTATCTAAGACTGGCATCTTTAGGTGTTTTTCCTATTTCTGTGTCCAGAAGTTTATTCTGGAACAAATGCCAATGTAGTAGGTATTATCAACCTATATTACTCAGTGATTCATTTTGACTTTAAAGGATCCCCAGTAGGTGCTTGTGTGTTTATGGAACTAGCTTAAATTGAAGCACTACTAAGGTACTAATAGTGGAAGAAAGACAGTCTCCATGTCTCTTATTTCAGAGTCCTGGTTAAAAACTGTGAGAGAGCATCTCTGAAGATTCCCTTAGTCTTCAGCATGTAGCATTGCTTCTAGGAATACTGAAATTGAGAATCAGAAAAAAATAACTCGTCAAAGCCAGTGAATTCTGAACTGAGTTGCCAGATTTCTATTTAGATTTGGATTTGGTTCCAGTTCAGCTGCCAGCAGCTCATCCGAGGTGTACAGATCTGTGGGCCTATAAGTCAAGGGTGAATTCCAGCTCTGACCTTGTCTCCCTCTAGCCTAAAATGTTAATGAACACAGAGAGTAGGAAAAGGAAAAATGAGGATATAGAGGAACTGGTACAAAATGGAGAAACAGATTTTTCTAACACATCTTTTCTGTATGACAACTATAGAATGAAACTTGACCTTAGAGTGCTTATGCTTAAATCACAGAAGAATCTCTACTGATCATTGAGTACTGATATTGTATATTAGCAGTTTAGTATATTTGAGAGTGCTAAAACTGCTCACGAATTCATCTTGACATCTTTATTAATCCTTTACAGAATATTAAAATGCATAGTAAAGTTTAAAAAAAAAAGTTTGCAAAAGGAAATTTAGTCTGGAAATAAAGTTATAATAATGCGTGTGTACCTTAAAGGATCAAATCTTAAAGAATTTAAATGAGGTGAAGCTTCTTAGGAGAGAGAAAATGTGGTTTGTAGTTGTGATGTATGGGGACGTTATTCAGAGAGATAAGTAATGTGATAGTTACCCACTATGGGACAAAATAACTATTGTCTGCAGAGCAGTATGGGTTATTAGGCTATGGGAGGAAACTAATGGCCAATGGGCACTACCCAGTTAAAAACAGATGCATATGTTTGCCAGTAGATATGTATTTTTTTTGCCGGTGTTATCTTTTGATGGTGATTTGTAGTTTTCTGTGGAAGATCTGGGTTACCAGATCAGAGATGGACAGCTCTAATGAAGTGACTGATCTGTGGATGTGTGCATTCTTCTGGTAAGTGGGTGCTTCTGGCTTGTTGATTGCCCTGAGGAAGTTCACTCTGCTGTATAAGCTGTCATTTGATTTTTGTCCACAGAGCTTATAAGGTGGCATGTAATGCACTGAATAAAATGTGTTATGTTCTGGGGGGGGCTTTGGGATGGGAGAGGTGAACATACTGTGTCGTGGAGGTGAGAATTGCATGTTTTCCTTACGGGCAGGCTTATTCCATTCAGTAGGTGTGTGGGGCTATAGAAATTTGCCTCTGAGGAGTTTGAAAAGAGATTCATTTGAAGGAGACTAAAGGGAATTTGGAAGAGGAATTCAAATTTCAATCTTCTTCCAGGATGGATTGTAATGGAAGGTTGGCTATCTACGTGTGCTCCAGGATTGAGTAGAATATGATGTGGTCTTTGGCTTATAATACATTTATATAGACACTAACGAGAAGCTTATCCGAAAAGTAATCTTATTTTAGAGGAGTGCTCTTGGTGGGTAGCGGTTGTTGAAGACAAAAGTCTGTCTGTGTCTCTTTTGGGAATGTTCAAGACAAATAGGTGGTATGACTATACTGGTTCATGAGTTTTTGATGTATTTTTTAGGACACCATGTTTTATGTTCACTATTAACTGTACAATGCTGTTAACGAAGAGGTGTATCTTTTCTCATCCTAGTTGCAACTGTGGGAATGATTTTCTACTGTGGCTAAATGACAGTGCAGACATTAAGTATAAAATCCCTTTCAAGGTTCCTAAGTTTTTTCCTGTCCCTGAAGATTCAAGAGGAAAAACTTGGCTTATTTCATTTTACTAAGTCAGATTCAATGTGTAATTAAATGTTGTGTTCCTAGCTGGATGTCTACCAGAATTTCAATATCTGGGCCCAAATTACAAAAAGTTACAGCTGAATTAAGATATGTGAAGTTTTATGTTGATGGATCTGATCCATTTTTGTAGTCTGTCTAATTTCCAGTTTATATTATGCTTTGCTTGTCTTACAACATTCTTATGTTTTGCTGCTGAATGTCCCAGTGCATTTGAGCTCTTGAAAAACACCTCTACCCTACACTCTAATTTGGAGACTATACTTATTTCAGTGTAGCTTCTTTGTTTGTTCCTGTTATTATTATTATTTCACAAGCCTTTATTTCCTTTACTTGGAAAGACAGAAGTTTCATTGAAACTTCCATGATTTCCAAAACTGTGGGATGTCCTGGAAATGAAAAAAGTGTCTTTAAGGCTTAGTTAGTTTTCTTCTTGGAACCAAACATCTTGGGGCCCCATCACAGAATGCAATAGCTCTCAAAAGTTGCTGACTCTTCCTCCATCCCTTGGATAAATGTAGTCACTGAGATCTTGTACTGATGATGTAGTGCCTGTCTGTTAGTTCAGCTGCCCCATTACTCATTAAAAAGAAGAGTTCCTGAAGACTCAGAGCAATACTGTCTTCCACAAGAGACTGTAGTTTGCATTAGGTTCCCAGGAAATAAGTTGTCAAGTCGTATGCCTTAGGTGTCTTTAGGTTATTACATGTCTCTGTTACCCCGACTGTTGCTACACCTACCAGCCACTTCAACCAGAGGAGTGAGGAGCAGCAGAGAGAACATGGCTGGGGACTGAGTGGCTCCTGTCCCTAGTGTGGGCAGATGCAGGGAGGAAGCAGGAAGAGCTTCCTCCCAGCTCGGCAGATCCGCACGCTCTTGGGAAGCAGCAGCATGGAGCAAACGTGCCAAGCCTGCTCCAGGGCTCTTCGGGAGCCTGGCAGGCAAACCAGCTGGGATTTTTACAGATGGCTGCTGAAATGATTTATTCCCTGCATAGCCTTGCCTAGTGTGCTGTTTCTTGACTGTGGAGCCTCTTTTGCATTTGCATTGGTCTTTTGCACTTTTGAAGAAGATCACGCTATCTTCCTGCATACAGAGGGAAGTCTTTCCACCCAGCTTTGGCTGGTTATTCCTAATAGCATCAGCCTGGGGTGGTGCAGTTAGAACAGATGCACAGTTTTTGTACACCTTAAAAGCTGTTTAAAATTAGTCTTTTCATAGAAGGAGTTTACAGTACAACAGTAAAATATATACTCAATCAAATGATATTGAAAAGTAAGATGAAAAGGTGCTAAGAACTGAACAATTCGGAAAGCTTCCTTCTGTAGGATGATAGTGGTTTCAGTAGTGTGAGGAACTGCTCATAAAACCTGTATGTGAAGGAGTTCAGGATGCTTTTGATGGACAGATTGTCATCAGAATAATATTGTTGGACAAAACATGCATTTTCACTCAGGAACTTAGAAGACTGGATAATAAATTAGGAAGAGTATTTCTGCGTTCAGGATGGAATTGGAGGGAATGTTCTTCCTAATGTGGAGTCTCCTTCCTAATTCCACATTCGGAACATTAACTACTTCTTATCTTTTTGTACATCTAAGTGTTGACGTTGAACTTATATTGATGTTCTGCCTGTTGATCTGATGTTGAATCAAGTTCTGAGAGCAAAATAAAATAATTGGGCAAATAAATATGAAAGGAACACTTAAAACTAATAACAACTCCACATTAAATGTGTTTGGAGGCTGCCTCTAGAGGTTGCTATTAATTAAAATGCTTTAGAACCAGTCTTTTTAATTTGCCATGGTTGCTCTACTCTGGCTTTAAGGATTTCACATACAATGTCTCCTATCTGACCAGTAGGCTTGTTTAAGATCATGTCCTTCTATATCTGTCCGTCAACCTGACTCTCCAGCATTTGGTATTTTCTTTTCATTTGTTCTGCCTCAGGCAATACTTTCTTCCTGACCTACATCCCTTTCTACTGTATACGTATAAGCAAAATATCACAAGGGATTTTCTGTCAATATTCACTCACATTTAAAATCCACTGACTTTGCACATGCTCACATGCCTCTTGCATTGCTTTCTATGAATATCTTGGAGATTCAGCTGAGGTGCATGAAGGCACTGTGTTAGTTGGTTACGTGTGTAAGCATTAGAAGGAAATGAATTTTAAATTTGTTAATGCTGCAGAAGTATGTAAATACTTAGTCTGGGAATAAAATAGATCTCATATAGCTCACCTGAACAGTTAGCTAGTCACCAGTTCATCAAGCCCCAGCTTAAAGTACAGATATGTGAATAACCGGCGCAAAAATCAATCTAAGTACTTTTCTGGTACTCCAGGTAAGAGTATTTGGAGCTGCAGCAAAAACCAAAATCCTCACAGAAAATTACTCAGCCAAACTTGAAGAGTTTAAAAGTTCTGTAGTTACTGATTACATGAACATTTTCAACAGATTTAATAGAGCTGTAACTTCAAGATTGCTGCTATTCCATTAGCAAGAAAGGTTACAGCAGTAAAGCAATCATTGCCATGTATTTCTTAGATTTATCTTTGTACAGGCCCAACCCTGCTAAAGGGAGGAATAAAGAAATATATTTCACCAGTATTATGAAATTATTAAATGAAGAGGCCCAAATCAAGAAAAGAAGACTTACAGAGAGAGTCATGCACAAAATAGGGAAAATAGGGAGCAAAATTGCTCAAGACGCCCCAGCCTCGTTACTAGTGCTCCAAGCACTGTGCTGCACCGTCCTTGTTTAGAAGTGATGCTGTAGCTGCCCAGTTCATCCCCTTGCTGCAGTCAGGCCCACGCTCAAATTGGAGCCAGCCCCAAGTGCTGGGAGGACAGTTATTCATCACGTAGCCAGGAGCCAGCAGGTTCGTACTGCTGCTCCCCAAGACGTCCAATTCCTACGTATTTTTTTCCCCTCAAGAACCAACAGATGCTGTAAGAGGAGACACCCCACTATAAACGAGATAGGCTGATGGTGTTGCCCAGTACCCATTCTTTCAGTTAATTCATTAAAAAAAGTGTTGTTGTGACACTGTTCTGATAACAAATCTCCTCATCTTTGGTCACAATTAGTTGCTTGAGACTTTGTGAGAGTGGTAAATACTCGTTTTAATTTGCTTGATTCTGATGCTCATATAGGTTATATTTTATTTGGTTATTTATAGGGTTATAACATGAATCAATCTGACACATCACTAGATTTTTATAAGTAATGCATGGAAGGATTACACAGTGATAAAATTGTAGTGATTGATTTTCTGCAACTTCGTAAGGAACATGCAGCTGCTGGACTCCACTCTAATGTATTTATCCTCCCAATTCTTCTGTAAATTAGTTCAGTGTTTTTATCCCTATTTTACAGATGGGTAATAGAGGAAAAGAGATAAGGTGAGCACTGAAGTCAATAGGCAAGAGACAGGAACATTGACTTCCCACTGTTAAGCCTATAACTTTTTTCTGTAGTTAGGCAGATTAATATTTCTTCAGGTTGCTGACAGGTTAGCCACTAAGTCACTGGTGAAAAGTTTTATTATTGTATAATTGAATTATTGTCTAATGGAACTGAATTTTATTATTGTCTAATTAATGTAACCTGGAGAATACTTGATATCAAGACAAAATGCTCACTCTAACATCACAGCTGATTTTAAAATCACCAGTGCTTGAGGGTTTATTAGATTAAGGTAATTCCCTTCTGCTTCATCTGCCCTTCCGTAAAGTCCACAGAAACTTGCTTTCTCCAGGGACGTGAGTCCCTGGCTGGGGGTAGTCCACATTTGTTCTTCGTATTATTTTTCAAGACCTTTATTAGTTAGGTTTCCTAAGAGATCACTGTTAATGATCTCTGGAGGTAATGATTTGGCAAAGGTTAATGACTCTCCTCATACAGGAAAAATTGCAATTTAGTTCTATTTCTAAATGAAGGTGTTGATTCCTATGGGCAAAAAACCTTTATGGCTGAGCTAAGCTTCAAACGGAGTATCGTAAAGGCTGAGGGATCCAACATTTCACTTGGTGTATTTTGAATACATGCCCTTATTATATATATTTTTTTGTGTATACATATAGCAGGAATTGACAACATCAGTTTATTATGTTTATTTTTTTGTTCAGAAAATGTAAAAATTTAGCTTGTGCAAGAACTATGATTTAACTTTCATACTCACTAATTCTTTCCTCTGCTCTAGCAAGTGTCTGATAATTCCGAGCTGTATAACATGCTGCAGACATTAACAACTTCACCTTTATATCACTAACACACAGTGAGGAGTATCACTAGGCTTCTTGAGACATAGAAAACCAGGCTGTATAATGGTGATTTGTGTGACTTAGGTTTTCCCACATCTAGTTAAGTTAGAACGCTTCAAACAAAAGTAGCACACGGTTCGCCAGACCATCTGCTGAAGATGTTGCAGGAGAGGAGCATATGCAGATATGCAGAGCTTCTTTCCAGTTGGGTAGCCACCCATCAAAAAATATGATTGTTATTTATGGATCTTTAAATCAACTGTTTCTGAAAAGCATAGGTCTAAAGAGGAAGCAATAGAAATTTTCTTGTAGTATGTGTGTTTTTGGGCCATGCAATTCAATTATATTTCAATATATGATATGGAAGTCTCCTTGATTAATTTTGAACTAAACACATGTGAGAATCCTCTTTTTTCCTATGTTACACAATACTGTATTTAGCATTGGACAGTATATAGACAATGTTAACATTTAAGATATAGCAAGACAGTTACAAAGTATAAGACAGTTACCATGATACATGGGTCATATAAACATTTTAAATGAAAGAATTTAAAGTTGGGAGAGTTAAAAACAGAATACAAAACAAACAAAAAACCATTATTTACTCAGCATGAGGAGCATGAGGTAAATGTCTCTCAGAATTTGACCTGTTATACATGGGCATAGTCTCTTCCCATTCTCCGTTCTTGATGTTCTGTTACAGGGGAAGTCAGCATCAATAACAACACAAAACCATAAGTTTACTATAAATAATAAAAACAAAATTAACAAAAGAAAAAGCACATCACATTTTTGCTTGTAATAAACTTTCAGTTTTTCCACAAAACCTAATTTAGATCTAGGCTATTTGAGAATCTATGTGTTGTATCAAACAATGTATCTGAAGCAATTTCTGAGCATGGTATCTGAGCAACAAATAGAGTATTATATCCTAGGTTCCAGGAGGGTGATCCTAAAACACACTTTTTAAGTGATGAACTGAGAAACACCCAGTTTTCCTTTTATTAATGTTCTACTGCAAATGTTCTGCTTCATCTTTGCCTTATTGATTAGCTGCCTGACTCTTCTCTGTCTTTGGCATCCTGAAGGAGAAAACAAATCAAGCGGGGAAAAAAAAAAAAAAGCCAGGAAGGTACAGTATGTTCATTTCAACTTGTGTTTCATACACAATTCTTGGTGACAATTTTACATACATTATCCAACACCAAACACAGCCAGAGGTCAAATCAGTATTTAAACAGACATTCTAAATGGAAATGAGCCGCAAGTCATTTAGATGCGCTTGCTGCATGCAGATGCCAGGCTCTTGGTAATGACAGTGGAGAAGGAGCCTGAAAACAAAACCTGGAAATAAAGATTCCTCTGTATACTTGAATGCAGAGCTAGGACAAATGCATTATCTTCTCTCTGTCTCTCTCAGTGATTAAAAACTGGAATATTTCCTTGTGTGTGTGTAGTCTTATGTTTCTGAAGTGATGGCACTTCTGAATTTTTCCTCAAAATGCTAATTTCATAGCCCAACATGCTGCAGGTTTGGACTCTCTTCCTGCTATCTGGCCTAATTTTCCTCTACATAACTTCACTTTTTACTTCACTTCTGCAAATGAGTCCTTATGCCAGTATATTTTGTGGTTACTATTGGATTTCATATCCTGTGAGGCTTCAGCTTTTGTTGCTATATGGTTGGTATCTCTCTAGTCAGTACCCACTGCTCTTTACGTCATGGCCGTATGGAATTAGCTCCTGCTCGCAGGTTAGAATTCAGATCCTTCTGCTTCTAGTGTACACCCCTTGAGCTAAGAGATGTTTCTTGAAATGGAGTCCTGAAATAGAACCAGCCCCTGAAATATCTCCTGTGTCTCTGAACACAGTGTTCTGTGACTGTTGTTGCCCCGTTTGTGCCTGTCTTCCAAAAATACTCTAGTAGGCAAGCTTGCCAGCAGAGATGTTACACATACCCTCCTGGGAACAAATACATGCCATGTGTTTGGTGAAGCCAATCAAAGCTGAACGGCACAGCTGGAATTTCAAATAGCAATCCTTACAGCTAAGTGCTTGTGGAAGGGCCACTAAATTTATCTGGGAAATAAGCTTGAATAGCAAATTAATTCAACAAAATCATGATCTGCTTGTCAAATCAGAAATAGGGAAAGAAAAAAAAAAAAAAAAAAAAAAAAAAACAAGGGTAAGACTTGTCAGCGTATTCTTTGGAGCATTTTTGCCTCTGACTGATACATAATTAAGTACTTCCAAAATACTAACCCAGATACTAGTCCATTCATCAAATCTTTGTCTTAAAATCAGCCTCTTCATCTATTTAGTTTACAATTTTTTCATAGGTTCCCTTTGATCTTTCAGTTCTTCTGTGTTAGTAAGCAGTCCAGGACTAAATACCGTGTCCTCTGTGTGATTGCACTGCAACAGCAGAGAGAAGCTATTAACTGCTCTGTGATACAAAACTTGTGCAAACGCATCTCTTTCTTTCTTGCATTCCTGTGTTTCATTTTGGCTGCCACAACTGAAAATTGTATTTAGTGACAGCAAATATAAACAGAGCCTACTATGGGAAAGTACATTTCCAAATCATTAGGGGCTCATTATCGGCTGTTCAGTGAAATTTATTGCAGGTTGCCACCTTCAGAATAGAGCTTAGGAACTGTTTTGAGGACTTTCTCATTACTCAGTACGATAATGAGAAGCTTTCTGAGCCAGTCAAAGCCCAGAAGAAAGGTTTGAACAAACAGGTTAGGAATTTTCATTGCCCTTGAACGTGTGTGATATTCTAAACTCACCTCGTCCGCAAGGGATGTGCTCTCAAGGCAGGGTGGGAGTGTGTGCATTTAAATGCAAGCCCATCACCATCTCTTGATTTACTTGGTCAAAAAGGTATGTATTTCCTAAATCTCTTAGATAGGAAGCAGAATTTGAGTTGAAGTGATAGCGAATTGATTTCCTGAAGCAAGATGAGCTGAGCTAAATGGGTAGTTGTGAAGAGCCAAATGCATCTGCGAGGTAGCCATAGCTTTGCTGCATATAGAAGAGAAACTGGGGAAGCAAGGGAGGAGGCATTTATAGTGCAAGGTATGTCATATGAGCTAATTTAGTTGTAACATTTAATTTGTTCTTCTTTTATGCTGAAACGCCCTCCTTTTCATCTTTATGCGGAAGCAAATGGAAGGAGTGACATTAGGAGTGACAACGTTTAGAGTTGTCACCTTCTCTCACAGCCCTGTGTTTTATTAGGGAGCACTCCAATGTTTTGGGGAAGACTGCACACTTTGCTAGCAAATATTTTTTTTCTCTTTTACCTTAGGAAGCAAGATTCAGATGCTCATTGTGGCCAGACGTTCTGGATTTTGTGGGTGGGTGGGTGGCTGGGTATAATAAAATGCAAGCTCCAGGTAGAGACAGAACAAAAAAACTTTTCAGCTCCGAAGTCGCATACTACAAAGGTGTTGAAAGTAGGGATTTAAATACTGTAATTTGGTATCTTCCTTCTGTCAATCGCATGCAAACTGCTGACTGGCCAAATGTGGGTGTCCCTGATACAATATCAGGGTGTTAATTTTGATTTAACTAGCTGAAAAATCACTAAATGATGCATGGCAAGAGAAACTAAATTTTGAACTGACAATTCATTTTATGGACCATTGTTTTGGGTCTCATTTTAGGAGACCCATAAAGAAGCCTGAATGTTCCAAAACAGCACAAGAAATCACCTGAGGGTTTTCCAGTGTAGTTTTTCTTGAAAAGTTTATTTCCTCTGTAACAGTCTAAAATAAAATCATTTTTTATAGTGAGTTAGGGTCGACAGTCTGTCAAATCTAGGCAAAGATCTTTCTCTCATAAATCTCAATATTTTTGAACTTACTGGTTGTAATACTCCCAACTAAACCCGCTGAAAATACTGCATTAGTATTTTCACTCAGTAAGGACACACAAACTTGCTTATTATCGGTGAGGACATTTCCAGAAATCTGCCACTTTTCACAGAAATCTGGCATCTTTTAACAGTTTAAGTGACTGTAGAACAGTAATATATTCTGTAAAATGCAGCTTTTCAGTGCTGCTGTCCCTTTGAAAATCCATCAGATAGAGTGATTAAATCTGCATCAATTATGTAGTATAATTAATCAATAGGGCATAGAGGACTGTGGTGATTAATTTATATTTTAGATGCATACATTTCTTGCTTGCAGCTTACCTGAGAAGTACATTAATCAATCTGGCTGTACAGATGAAGCAGTTTTAAGCAAACAGATCCTAGCCACTTCTATTCCTTCTGCCATTTACTAAATCTACTGCTGTTGTCTGTGTATCACCTCTTTGCTAGCCTTTTTGCTCTTTTTTTGTGGACAGAAACTAAGATTTTTCAGGTACCAGTATCCAGAACAGGATGTAAGCACCTGCACTTAGGCTCAAACATGCCAGCCTGAAAGTCCTGTTGAACTGCCATTGAATTTCAGAAGTCTCTGAACTCCCTCAGTATTTGACTCATCAGTTCCCCAGGGGTCTGATGTTCTTCTCTTCATGCATAAGACTGTTTTGATGGATGAAATGAAGAGATGGATGAAATGAAGATAAGTGTGATCAGGCTGCAGAAAGCAGACGTCGCTTCTGCTCCTTTCTTTGGTGGGCAATCTCAGATGTGGGCAGCATGGACAGAGAAGACTGAAGTCCTCGGAGCTGCAAACACTGTTCTCTGGGCTGGGTTTCGGGTGGCTCTCCTGTTCGGTGTGTGCTCGCCTGCCCTTCAGGCGGGAAAGGGAAGGCAGCAAGAAGGGACGGGTGGGGGGGAAAGAGCTTCGAAGCATCATCAAAGTCTCACAGTGCTTTGGCTTTCTACAACTTTAAAAGACTAAATAAACCAAAGCACCAAAGCGCTTTCACTGCTGTGAAAGGATGAAATTAGCCAACGGTGAAGCCTGAGTGATTTGGAATTTTGATTCAGGGAAGCACCCAGAGGTATGAATTTTTAGAGACAGAATCATTAGACAACGAGGCTGTTTTGGAAGTCAGCAGCACAGTGTGGCTTAGGGACAGGAACACCTCTGCTTCTACATTGATTAACCAGGAGAAAAGAAAAAACTAACCAAAGCAAACAAAAAAAGTATATGAAAAAAAAACATCATTTTCAATAGCCCAACAAGTCTCCTTCTCTAAGCTTTGCTACAGCTTCCCTCTTGCTGCTCTCTGCACACTGGAGACATCAGGATCTTCAGTTGCATCAGGAGAGAGAGTCAGATGCACCCCTGTACTTTGTCCCACAGGAGAAGAGGCACAAAGAAGAGCGTAGCTCCTCAGGACTGCAAAAATATAGCAGGGGGATAAAAAAAATGTAGTTAGCTCTTGTGGGCAACAGGGTAAGTTCATGATCTTTTGGACAGACTGACCCCATAGGCACTTACAGTATCTGACATTGACCTCAAAATGGCAGTGTGCTAAAGGGAAGAGAGAGACCCATCTGCATGTCCTCTGCCTCTCAGGGAAGGCACCAGAGGTGCTTCATACACACTGTCAAGCCAAGTTTCGAAACCACCTCAAAATATTTTCAAGTCCTCAACTATCCTTCTTTGCTTCTGCTGTGCATTTGAAAGAATGGGGATATTCTTAAAGTGGGTTCTTTGAGGCAGAAAAGGATTCAATTGTCAGTTCTGTTTTCTAAAAATAGAAATTAAGTCTTTGAGTACCTCATTGAGTATTTGCAGATGAAAAAAAATCCATTTTATTTTTTAAATGCCTTATTTCATTTGTAGTTTTCAATTATAATTAAAGTAACAAAAAAGGGATCATTTGAAGTTATCAAAATGAAATATTTTGGAACAGAAAATGTTTTTTAATCTCAGCATTTTTTTTCTGGCTTGCAATCTCTCTCCCTACTCAATTCTAATTATATGAGACAGGTAATTACTCTGCTCAGTGAGGAAAACATATTTAGTCTAACTTGCATAAGTTCAGTTTCCGTCAGAGTTCCGCAGCGGAGCCAAATCCTTCCTCCGGAAAATACAGCTATGCCACTTGCAGTAAGGCATCAGGAAGTGCCTGGTGGAGCTCGTCCCCTGCGCACCCTGAAGACGTGAGGATGGTTCTTCCGTAAAAGAAGGCAGCAGGAGCAAATGCCATTGTAAGCGTTCGCCAGCGAAGGGAATGTGAGGTGTGGGTCCTTGCTGTTCCAGTGAAGTTTATTCTCTTATTGCTCTAATGTGATTCCTTTGGAGAAGTGCCTTTAGCAATGTAAACAGTGCCTATTGCATAGAGGATTATTAATTCTTTTTTGAGGGCTCTTATCCCACTAGTACTTCTTACGAGCAATTCTGAATTCGTGAGTTCACTGTTTAGGATGCTCCTCTGATCTGTAGTTTCTTCCTCTTTTTTTCCCCCATTTTCCTTAACACAGGGATTGCCCTCCCAGACCTATGCCTTTAGCGATAGGGCTTTACAAAACATGAGAGAGATGGCAGAAAAAATAAAAGGGAAATTCTGAAGGCTTCCTCAGTTCCTTCCTGCTCCCTCCTCTGCCTTGCCGTGGATGTGGGTAACAGTTTAGCCCAACAGGTCTTTCACTGGTTGCCTATGGCCTAATAAGCCAAAGGCAATACGTGTGCTCTGGAAAGAGCCAGCCACCTTCGGTCACAGAATCCCGGTTTTCCCTGTACTATATTTCTCTTTTCCACAGTGAATTACTTGGGCAATTATCCTTCAGAAATTAGTCAGTATCAAGAGTCATTAACTCGTTTGTAGGCTGATGTCCCCAGACCCATCTGCCCGAGACCCTGGCTGGGCAGGGGCGAGGGCTTCCTGCCCTCTCGCACTAGCGCAGGGCCGCGGGATGCGCCGCCTGCGGGACGTGGACATGGAGCTGGCCACACACAGAAGCTTAATTCCTATTGCTGCAGCAAGGCTAATGCGTATGAGTGCACGTTTGAAACGGTGACTGCATGGTTCCTGTGGTTCAATGAAACATTTACTCTTTCGTATTTGAGTCACAAGCTTTGATCCTCACAACACAAACTCTGGCTGAGAACTGTTATCGTCCAGCTGTGACACAGTGGCTCTCTGAAATTAATTGATCAGCTTAGTTCCTAATAGATAGACTTCCATGAAAGCGTGGAGCTATTCTCAGTCATACCCCAGCAGTAGGAGGAGAGCGTAGAATTGGCAGAGCCATGTCCAAATGTGGAAATGGTTCGTGTCTCTCTTGAAAAGAAAATAATAGTGGTAAAGTGCGTTATAGTTTACACAAATGCCCTGCTGTTCCTTCACCTATTGATTCACTGAGAACGTAAGTATCAGAGAAGTGACCGGGGTTGGCAAGCTGGAATCTGGCTTATTTCTATCAAGTACTCCCTGCATGAGACAAAACCCCTGCTTCCAAAATTAGATTTTAAGAGCTTATTAGAAATGCAGCAAAACTGATAATTAGGCTGCGTAACTCCACTGCTGTCTTTCATTTCCTACTAATCAGAGTCCAGGGTATGCTGGGGGATATTTATGCTACACAACTCTGGACTGTGCTGTAGTTCTTGGCAAAATGCATTTGCTCTCTTATTTTGGAGTTGTCCCAGGATGCCCTTGTAACAAAAAAAGACTTAATAGGTTTTGTGGCTGTGAATTATTTCCGTGAATACTTGAGCACATAACATCATGTGTTCTGGAACTGCTGAGTCTATTCAGCTAATCAGTGCAAGCACATATAGCTTATTAAATAATTTTGTTCAGCTTCACAATATATACGTCTCTTCTTGTTTGAACGCAGCGTATCTGGATCTGAAAGCTTTGTAACACTGGAGGCTTTTAAAGCTATGCAGTTTCAGCCTGGACATTCTGACATTGGTAAACGGTGATCTTTCCAGCACTTCTGTCATGGGGAGTTTTAGCTGTTTGTTCTTAACTGAATGACTAATCCTTATGGAAGGGCAGAGTTAAAATGTTTGAACATGTGATTAGAGAGACTGCTCTTTAGTGTTGCCAATCAGGCCTCTTTCCAGGTGCTGGCACAGCGAAAATATTTTTTTTACCCTCAGAATCACTGTGGATAATTTGATGCGACTTGGACGAGATGGAATTTTCTACCACTTGACTCAGAAATTATATCCCTTGGAGGAGAGAGTCAAGGAAACAGGTTTAGCATATTGAGAGAGTTGAGAACATTTGGGCACTCATCAGATAAGCTTGACTTTCTTTTGTATGCTCAGCTTTTAAATCTGTTTTGAAGTGCTGTACATTTGTGCGTATAAGGCCTGTAATTCTCAGGCCTGACAAAGGGGGATAAGATATCTATAGCAGTAATACCAGAACCACAGAGCATCCTTCATAGCCCTCGCAAAAGAATATAACCCTCAGAGGAATGACATTTCCTTTCAGACATTCTAAAAACTCCAGCTCCCACTCCTACAAGGTGTTTCATACGAGTTCTTCTCTCCATCTTGGCAAAGCCTTCTTAAAATCAATAAGGCTTTGGAACGTAGCTTTGCTATCTTGCTGCAGAGGAGGACTCCATTGATTTTGATATAGCATCTAATTGAGGAAAGATGGGAAACGATATATTCTTAAAATGAAGAACTGGTACCTGACAGTATACAGGCAAACTTCTCTGATGATACAACCCTAGTCAGCACAGAATTTAAACTCCTGTTTGTGCTATACAGGAACTAGATTTCCTATTTCACAGAACTATTTAGTTTTGTACATTTTGCTCATATAAAGAAAGGCAAATAAACTCATTTATAGAACTATGGGAAGACTAGGATCTGAGCAATCCTGTCCTGCAGGAGTGAAACGGGCTATGTGCAAAGTTGCTAGCAGTATATTTGAAGAGACAGCATCCTTAAACCATTCTTCCTGTAGAGTTCTTTGGTTCAGGGAGGGCACTAACCAGTCTTAAACCACTAGTACAGTTTATAAGAGAGATTCTTTAGCTGCATAGAATGGAAAGCTAGTTCAAGAGATAGTGAAGAAGTTTCAGAACATGTATTCCTCACTGTATATCCACTTATCCTTCTGACAGTATGCATTTATAAACTTTCCAAGCTATACTTGATAGTATACTTAGGAAACGTACCAAACTCTATATCTATCACTTCCTGTAAAGCCATAGCCTACAACTGCCCTAGTAACATTCATGTTTCTAAAAGACTGGATGGGAGGCTCTGTTAAAAAGTTTAAAAAAAAAAAAAAAAAAAAAAAAGAAGAAGCTTGGGTTTGATAGACGAATGTTAGGAAAGTACAGAAGTGGCCTTAAAGAGTATGTTGTGAGTGAAGGTTAAGCTTTATGAGAAAGGAAATGGAGAGCTAGGAAGGGACTGAAAAAATGATTGCTAAGTTAGTTATCTGGAGACTCAAGTCTGACTGTAAACAAACACAGTCTGCTCCTGGGAGAGCTGGAGAAGAAATAGCTGAACCCCCTAAGGGCTCTTTCAGTGTGGTATTAACTTAGCGCCGCGACGCTGTAATGCCCTCAGCCTGGGATGGAGAGTCAGGTACGAGATTTAAACTTCAGGGCTTTGGAAATCTATATGCAAATGTTGTAAGGTAGAATCACAGGCTTTAGCACTGAAATCCAGCACGACGGGATGTCCCTGTAGGCTTGCAGAGAGCAAGAGACCTTATGTGGGAAGGAGTATTTTTGTTCCATTACTGACTCTGTGTCACTTCTAAAGGCCAGGAGCGTTCTGGATGGTGGCACAAACCTGCCTTGTGCCCTGGGTGCTCAGGTTCTTTGCAAAGTCTGAAGGAGAGTTTACCACCTTGGAACATAATCCAGACTAGAGAGCACAGCCCAGAGCTGGGAACATGCCTCAAATTTAAGGGCTCAGTAACGTAGTTTCTGTTTCAGAATTCCTACCTGAGAAAAAGTACCAATTATGCTCCTCTTTTCTGAGAGCGAACGTCACTTTTATTTCATGTGCCTGCCTTCTCTCTTAATTGGTGTAAGCGGTAAGAATAAATAGTGTGAGACTTGGCTTTTAGGCCTGCCTTAACCTGAGGTAGTTTAAACCCAAAACCAATCTCCCGTGAAAGTGCATGATTAGTAGGCTGTAAGAAGCAGGGGATCTCTAGTTCACTGCAGTTGTTGTGCTAAGCATAAAATGTAAGATTTGATAGATGGAACGTGTGCAGGAGGGAGCCTAAGGCGTTGGTAGTGATGGAGCGGAGAATTTAGGGATTTGGTTCCTGCTTTTTGTGGTCTTGTACGTGGTAGGTGATCATTGGACTAAAACACAATATTTGCTCTCTGTAGCGACTGCTGTATCTGAATGTCCTAATATTTACTCGATCATATATGCCAATTAAACTTGAGTTATCGCAATATTATTGTACTACCATGCAAACAGTGGTCAACCCACTCAAATTTGCAGTGGAAAAGTTAGTTTCCTCTCGATAGGCCTACACTTATTAGACCAATATATTTGGTCTTTATTTTGCAGGCCCTCTTCATTATGTGTTTGTACAGTGAAGTGATCTATCCAGTAGCTAAACATGACTGCCCCAAAATAATGTGCAATGAGTGCTATGTCATGTCAGTCTGCAGCATCACAGAACGGTCTGTGTAGGAAGAGCCTCTGGAGATCATCTAGTCCAGGCCCTGCTCAAGCAGGGTCACCTAGAGCAGGTTGCCCAAGACCATGCCCAATGTCTCCTTGGTCCCCAATCTCTTTCTCCTCCCAACTTTGGCTGTTGTGCTTGTTTAGTTGTCAGCCTCTGCTGATGTTTCTGAGTGTGCCTAGCACAGCGGAGGCCTGGTCTGGGCTACAATCTTTCTCTGTTGCAATTAATAAATAGTCCGATCAGTCAACATTTGTGTTATGCGATACACCCAGCTTGAATGCCTTGCCTTTCCGGCATGGGGGAACTTGTTTCTCCTCGCTATTCCTTCGCTTCTCAGCATGTTGCCTGCATTCATATGTGTGGAATGTGTGTAGGGTGAATATTGTCCTCTCTGGAGGCTGCCTCTCTATTTGTTCAAGAGGGAAAGGCATAAACTGAGCCATTAGCAAGAGAAATAGAACCTGAACACACAGCGGCAACTGTTTTTTAATGAGTCTATTTGTACTGGGCCAGCGGGTAGCTCTGACGGGGAGTCAAGCCCGAGACTGGAGCTGGCAGATAGCCAGCGTTCTGCTGAGAAGCAGCTAAATTATGCATCTTTTTTAGTACATTTATTAGAAGATTTCCTAATGTTTCCAGGCAAATGTCCCAAAACAAATGCGACTATCATTTAAGAGCCTTGCAGTTCTGAGCTACATTTAATGTATTACAGTCCCCTCATAACAGCTTTCTGGTGTTTGCAGAGCTTCATCTCTCGATGGCATTTTATGAATTGTTGTGGCAGAGAGATAATAAAGGGGGAAAGTTCTCCCTGGGCTGCTGGTGTGGAGGGAGAGGCTTCGTGCCTGTGAGACTGAGACTAGTAGCACGGGCTCGTGCGGTGCCCAGGCCTCCCACCCAGGCCTTCACCTTCTTCTGTCAGTGCGAGGACGCCCTGCTCGCTCTTGCCTTGCGGCAGACCCTGGCGTTGCAGCCTGTAGAACAGGCTCTGTAGAAAAGGCTGCTGCAAGGGATTTACATTTGCTTTCAAAATCTGTCCCTCCCCTCTGGCCACCCCCCTCCCCCCTTTTTTTTTCCCTTATCCTCTCAGTTTTGAGGAGACAAAAAGTACCACCTGGTACGTCTCTGCAAGCTTGCTAGAGCCGCTGTGCGGGCCTGAAGTTTCTGCCTAGGAAAACCCTTTTTCTAAGCCTAACCCTGGTGCAGTCTGCTGTGTTGTTTTAATAGGATGCTGAGCTATACTGCAGAAATCCTCCTCTGACTGGGACTGCAAATACTAGCTCCCCTTTACACTGTGCTGACCCCTTTTACAGATGGTGGAGGATCTCAGCTTGTGTCTGGAGCTTAGCTCACTGGCTAGATGCCCAGCAAGCCCCGTGCCACAGCAACCAGTACATCCTTCCGACCAACTCTTGCTCTTTCATCATCCCTTGCAGTCCTATTGTGCTGCTTTGCCACTTTCTTCCTCCCTCTGCAGGTGAGCAGTCCCCACCGTTGCTACTGCCCAGCTTAGCTAAAAGTTCTGTCTTGAATTTCCAGGTCTCTATAAGGCCATTTCTAACCAACTTGCTTATCTTTACCTTTTACTTTACCTGATATCTCTAGAAGGGACTGTTAAGGCAATATTCCTTAGAGCTTCAAAGAAATTGCCAGCTAGCATTCTAAAAATTGCCTCAAAACTCAAAAATGATCCAAATGTAGTACAAACCACTCCAGGAGAGCTGTCTTTTCCTTTTTTTAAATGTGTGTAGCTGTTTAAAAAGTAGGATAAAAGTTCGGCATCACCCCTTGGAGTAGTAATAATTTGTAGTCAGCAGCATGTTACTGCTCATTGATTCATCAGTCTTCTTGCATAAAGCTCTGCATGGGATGGTGCAGGTAGCCTAGAGACAAATTGACCTTTTGCAGTAGCGTACATGAGAATTATGGGTTTCATGTCTCTGATTCCTATTTCACTTTTTCCTCTGATGATTAAAATTCAAGTTTGCTTATCTTTTTTTATATTCAGTACGCTGATCAAGTGATAACTATTTAAAGCATAGTGACACAGAAAACAAGGGACAGAATTAACTGTTAACAATTTACATTAAACATTAGCATGCAAGCTATTCTAGGTAGGCCTGATTATGCTGCCAATTGTAGCAGCTCCACAATATTAAGGCAGAGAACCATATTTTATTTAAAGGTCAACTACCTTAAAAGATACACTTTTTCAGTTGCCAAAATGAAACTTGGCCCAGATTTTTTTCCCAAGCTGAATGCCTGCTTGAGGCAGATACTTCTTTTGAATATGTTATCCCAAATAGCTCAACGTTTTTGAGATGGAGAATAGGGAAAATGTCCTATCTGGTTGTTTTCTTTTCTTACGCTGTCCTGCCCTGGAGAAATAAAATAGTGTTTGGATGCACAATAAAGTCTTTGGAAACATTTATACATTTTGTATAGATTCTGGCTAGAAATTTGTATTTTCCTCAAAGATTGTGTTCATATTAAGAATACAATTGTATTAGATGATGTAAACCTTGCTTGTGATTATAACTTTGAAAATGCTGCAAGAATTGCCTGGTCTAGATGCAGACATTTGAAGAAGCCTGGGAAGTGAAGCTACTAAAAATCCTGACTGGCAATCTCCTTTTAAAGCCATGATATTATACCAGCCACTTTGCCAAAACCATCAGTCTCAGACAGGAGAGAGGAAAGAAAAAAAAAAAAAAGCATTCACTTGTGACAGCTCTTAACATTCAGTCTTCTAGGGTAACACCATCTCTAGTAGTAACTCTTAAAACATGACCTTTATCCAGCTCTGTCCAGAAGAAAAGATGCTACTGTTTCAAGAGACTGCTAAAAGTCTTCCTCTGAAGATCTTTAAATCTGTCTTTAAAAGGAGAATAAGAACTTGGAGTAAATAAGGTAATTCCTTGTTGTTGTAACCTTGATTCTTGAAGGCCAAGAAGTGTGCTGTTCATTTAAATGATACAAATTTTACTATCATATTAGTTGCACGTGGAGATTTTAAACTAGTGCTGATACCTTGGGACAAGTTGTTCCAGAACTGATGAACGTACTCACCTGAACTCATAAATAAAGCATACGCTATTCTCAGGAAATAATACGGGCTGAAAAGGTTAGGATGGAGCTGAATATGCAACCAACAGACTGAGATCTTTGACTGCCATGCACTCTCAAAACATAGATCCACAGAGATGACCTGTGATATCTTCTCACTGCTCCCAGGAAGGTACAGGCTGTATCTAATGTGAGAGAGGAGAATGCAGTATCTACTGCGCCACTTCCCTCTAAACAGAAGAGCTATCCCATTCTGTGGTACAATAGAAAAACCCTGGATTGTCTTAATCTGACCATAGAGCAACAAAGCAGAGACTTCAGGGTTTTTTGGTGTGTGTTGTTTTTTCTTTTTTTTTTTTTTGTTAGTTTGTTTTTTTTTGCCTGGCAATGATTGTAGTGCACCAGTATGGTCATTAGATAAAGCAGAAGTTGATGAAGAAAAAAGCAATTAGCTTTACAACTTCTTACTAAAGTGAAGCTGTCAGACTTTTTGTGGTTGGAAAAGCTAAACACTCTGGAAATTTTCTTGGATTGTCTTATTTCAGGATTCTTCTCAATCGTGATTCTAGTTATCTTTAGGAGCTTATAAGAGTAGGGGTGAAAAATCACCCAGTACAGCTGTCCAGGTTCAATGCTGATCCATACAAGTAGGATTTTTTTTTGCTTCTTAGGACTCTAAGATTTTTTTTTGTGCTGCGGGTGCTTGTATTTGTCCCATTTTCTTTCCATCCTGTGTGTTACCTAAGTCAAAGGGACATTTCACGTGCTAAAGGCAGAATCCCTCTGACAGCGTGATCATCTGCCTCTGAGTGCTGCAGAGTGGCTGTGCCGTGCATTAAATAAATGATTGAATCTTTCTAATGCCAGTGCATCTTTATGGGTGAGTATTATTTGTATTTATAGCATCCATAAAGCAATTTATAGTCCTTGTGGTGCCTGTTGTTTTGTGCTTCTGAGCAGAAAGAGTGGACTGCAGTGACTTAAAATGCAACTCAAAGGTGCTTCAAAGGTTGAAAGGCTTTCTGGGTCAAAGGCAGTGAACGTGAATAGCAGTAATAACTACTCTTTGATGTTACCTTGCACTTAGGGTTTTGCCTTTGGGCTCCTGATCTCCTTGGGGAGTGCAGATGTTAAGTATGCCTTGCAGCGTGCATGCTTGGAGAGTCTGCAGATCAGGAAAGGGAGGCGCTGAGGTGAAAGGCAGTGTCGGCTACCAGATCATGGTGCTTAAAGCAGAACTAAGCAGAACTGAAGTCTCTCAGTCTGAAAGTGCCTCTCAAATAGCTCTGTCTTAATCTTTCAAAGCTTGGAGGCCCTAGAAGAATGTTTAGGCCAAAGTAATGTTGGGGTAGTCAGACTGGGGGATGTTGGTTTCTGGTCCTTGTGCTCAGCATCGTTCCCATATTAGGTGTTAGGGAATGGTTTGAGCCAAGCCAACCTTCTCTTCCACGTTTGTGAATGAAACTGGAGACTCACCTCCTGGTAAGTGCACAGTCTCTTGATGACAAAAGTCTTGTAGCTGCCTCTGTTATGACTTTTGCACTTAGTCGCTGCAATGTGGAAGAGTAAACAGCACCAGCTGCTTAGCTTGCCAAACCTCTAACAAGGTGCTTCTTTAGGGAAAAGTGATCTGGGCTCCCTAAGGCTTCTAAGTACGCAGAATCTCTCCCTTCTTGGGAAAAGGGTTCTTTTGTACCTACTCAGGAGGGAAGGTAGATGTTCTCTCTGAGCTTGAATTCAACAATTTGGTCCTACTGGCTTGCTCCAGGCAGCGCGCTGCTGCGCGTGCTAAGTGTTTGGTTAGCGTTCCCACTGATGTGTTCTCACCACACGTGGAGAGTGTGATGCTGGGGGGTTGTGGTGTTTCACACAGAGCTCTGGATGCTTTCCAGGAGATGCAGTTTAAAGGTTACATGTACATGCTGGAGAACACTGAGTTCCCTATAGCAAATCAATGGCAGGAGTGGGACTAGAATCCAGGATTTCTCTGTTTTTGCTAGTAAATGATTTCTTCTCTAATTTTAGGAGAAGGAATTGAAGTGGGAGACTAGAGATCTCAGTGGTTACCAATGGCAACTAACTCAAGGTCCTAAATCCTACTGTGGTTTTATTTGGAATTGCTCTGGCGTGTCTGTAAACGGTGGATATGTGTCAGAAATTTAATATGCTCTGATTCCTCCCTCCCCTCTCCTTCCCCAACTTTGCTGCTAGAGCAGCAGTCCCAGCAGCAAGCCGGGAATACCACAGTATCCCTTTTGTCTGCTCTATTCAAAGGGCACTATCATGTCACCGTGTGTCACAGGTGACATGAATTTTTCCAAGATTTCTAGTCCTATGCTTTGCTTCTTTCTGTTTCTTGTTCATTTGCAAGTGATGCTGCTGCCCCAGCATCTTCCTGCCTGAGTTTAGACTACTAGACACAGACTGCCAGAAGTGCTGGTGGTGGTGGGGAAAATGGTGAAGTTGCTCATGCAGCTGAGATGGGTATTCGGGAGGAACATACCTGTTACCAGTGCCTGTGAACGTCTGAGAATCTCAACATAAATTAGTGTAATTTGATGGTAAGAGTTTACTGAGAAATTTAGTTGAGAGAAGATGGATGAGGAAATTCAAAGCCTTGACCTGACAATAAAACAAGATGTCATTGTGTAATGAAATGAAAACATACCAAATTCAGGTCTGAAATAAAGGATTAGTTTTTTCACAACAAAGTCATTAAAATGTGGAAGCATTGGGGTGAAGCAGTTGAGGCAAACTGAGAGGCAAATTTTTCTTGTAGCCAGAAAAAAAAAAGGCACTTAAAAGATACTGGATACCTTTTATAACTGAGTGTTCTTGCTAATTATGTAATAGTTAATGCTAACATGCAGTTTTGGAAGAGCTATTAAGCCATCTTCTTTAGGTGCTACAAGAATCTTTAATCGCAAGGAATCAGAAGGTGTCTCATGTGGAGAGGAAGATATCCCCTGCTTTTATAGTGACAGGTTGTTCATGCAGTCTTTTGAAATATGTGGTGCTGGCCACTGTCAGAGGGGAAAGATGGATGAAATGATTGTAAGGTTGATTAAGGTTAATTCTTTGGGTTTCTTGACAAGTAAACTGCATGGATTTTAGGTTTTTCTTTTTTTTTTTTTTTAATTTTAGGTATCAAAATGATCACTGGTCTTGCCATTAATCCACTTACTGTCCTCAAATGAAAAATATACCAGCTTTGCAGTATGCCAGTAAAATAAAGCAGGTATCCTGGAGGAACCAGGGTAACACAATAGCCACATGGGAGGGATTATGGTAAATGCAAACCAGACACCAAGATAATAAACAAATTTATTTAAGAAAGGTATGTTTTAAGTCTCTAATCTCATGACATTTCTCAGGTTGGTCACTACAGTTACTCTCAAATTTCCTTTGGGGAAGAAGAGATCAGTGGTCCAAAGCAGTTGCAGCTGAGGTCCATCATATTGTTACAATTATGAGGATGGGACATTTACTTTAGAATCATTATTAAATCTCAGTATTAAACAGATGCACATCTTTACTGCATGGATGGTTTGAAATTTATTTAAGAGAAGCTATCATTGTTTCAGCTGTCGCAGGAATCTCTAAGGAGCACTAGGCTGTCCTTTTTCTGCCTCCACAGCTGGTGTAAACACATCCACAGCCATGGCACCTAAGGCACGCATATTTGGGTTTATATGCGGAAAGGACTCGGAATTCCTGTTCCTAAGAAATGCAAGTTTGGTACTTGCCGTGTGGCCAAATTCCCATGTCTAAATTTGTATTGCAAACACTGCATGGTGCTAATGAGAGACTTCATAAAGCTGCACTACTGGCAAGATTCCTGGCAAAAACTGAGGTCCATCCTGCTCCCCAGTCATAGGAAGAAAGGGAGACCCAGAACTGTTTTGGTGGCCTCTTCTGATTTTCCTTGCTACAAACAGTTTATAGGAGAGAACTGAGACTCTGTGGGACACCAGGATGATCAGAAAGGGATGCCCAACTTCTGGATGTGGAGAAGCCACATGCAAAGCTCTCTGAGGTGACTTGGTGCTCTGCCTTTGCCCTCCTTGCAGGATGCCAGGGAAACCAAAATTTATTTAAGGGTGACTCTTACCCTGGGGGGCCTTGTGTGATGGGTTAGCAGCAGCCTCTCAAGTTTTGCTTATTTAATGATAGCTAAAATGGTACTGTGCCTTGAAAAAGAGAGTAGAACCAACTGCCAAGAGGTTTTCATTCTGGAACCAGTCATGTATCCAGAGGAAAATTTATCAAAAAAAAAATTAAAATTAAAAAAGAAAAGTTTACAACATGTATTTTGCTCCAAATGGCAGTACTAATCCAGTCACCAAGCAATATGACTGAGTCATACTCCAGTTTATTTTTTGAACTTTCTGTTCAAAAAAATTTCTGTACAAAATTTTGTGCAGACAACTGCTGCTGCAAGAGTGATTGAAGAATTTATAAACTACTAGAATGAATGTAATCCAGAAAGTGCACCCCTTCCCTCCCCCTGCCCCCAAATCCTGAACTTTAAGATTAGTAGGTTTGTCTCTTGGCATACTATCTTCAGTCTATACTCAGAGGATACTTCATTTTGGAATACACTCGCATGCTAACTGAGGAGGTATTGCCTCCATTGAAATACGCTGGGCTATTTTGTCATAACTCTTTTATTCTTCTTTTCTTGTGAGAAGGCAGCAAAGCAGATATTTGTATCTGCTGCCTGTGTGTACTACAGCTAATTTTTCAATTTACATAAATAAATAACCTGCCAAATCTGATTACTTCTCTTCAAATTCTAAATACATCATTTCTTCTTTTCCTCCCCCACATCTGTCTTGGTTTAATTATTTTTGCATCAGTTGTCACTTTTCAGTGCTGGTTTGGTCTAAAAAGTGATCCTTGTATATGTCTTGCTGTTTAAGTAATTAAGATTACTAGTTTTGTCTAAGTATCTGGAGACAGACGTGGAAAGGGTGGTCATAAACTGATGCTCTTGAGTGGATGGGAATTGTTAGGATCCAACATTAGCTAGTAAAAAATCCAACAGAAAACCTTAAGGCAGGATTCAGAAATGAGCTGCCTGGCACTGTTGGTCAGCAGTTCAACATGTAGGTTATCAGAAATATCAGTGAACTTCTGCCTAATCTTGAATTTATCTAACTCTATGTGGATATCTTCAGAAGATTTTCCTGTAGTAGAGTCCTTCACTTCAGGAAGCCATTTAAGCTGCTCCTTAAACTGCTCCTCTCACAGACAGAAAGGGACCAGACTTGCGTGACCTAGTTCAGATACTCATGACAACCATTTTCTACAGATATGTTCTAAAATTAGGGGGTAATGTTGCTCTGTTCTGGACTGTTGTCCCAAGAGACAGTAGCAGACACCCCTGGAGGCATTCAGCCCATTCTCTCAAGCTCCCATCCTTCTGCTTTCCTCACATATTCTCACCCCTCTCACTTCTCCATCACCTGAACTCCTTGTCCTCCCCATCAATGTTCTCAGGCCAGGACCAACACTCCCTGTGTTAGACCCCTTGGTCCTTCTCTTCTGACAGTTCACTGAGACATATTTCATTTGATGTTGGTAGGTGGACTTTGTTTTGTGGGTTGTCATTTGCCACACAATCTTGGAAATACTGCTCATGTTTCATCTCCAGTAAAGCTCTCCCGGTGTCACTGAGGTAAGCGCTTCTCACCATCGTGACCGCAGAAGGCTTGGAAACGTGAAATCCCCTTCCACCACGGCGGAGGCAAAGTGCCCATTGAAATTCTGGAGACAAGATTTTACCTTGACGTTTTGACACTAAATAATGCTCTTTCTGCTTACTGGTCTGAGGAAAACACAAATTTCAGTATGTGCTCTGTATGCTAAAGAATTAGCTTTGGATTTACTACCAAGGAATGATGATCTTTCATCTATCCAGTGAGAGCAGTATAACTTGTAACTTTGCATCTGGAACTCCTCTTTTCCCATGCTTCCTGAGGAGATACACAAAATACATACTTATTTTAATTCAGTTTATCTTTGAAGCATGTTTATTTATATTTAAAGGCACCTTGGTAAATTAATTTGCTTAGGCACCTAGTAACTTATACGATTTGTTTTAAATAAAGATCTGTGTTACTTTTTTTTTTTGTACAAACAAGTACACATAATTCATCTTTCACATATATACTGTAAACAAACACATTAATAATCCTATCACATACTCCGCTATTTCCCACATGAGCTGAAGTGATTTGCTATAGCCTAAGTTAGAGTCACAAAGTTAAAAATCATAACTTTAAAATATCCTTTCCTTAGCCTTTTAACAGCTACTTAAATTATTTTTTTCAGCTTCTGATCATTTAATTTGTCTTTCACCAATACAAATAGCTGTATTAATTTTTCCAGATTACTCTGGTTGAAACAGAAGTTCTGCCTTCCCTTATGGTTGTTTTTTCTGTTATTACCTTCTCTTGTAGGCATTAAGGGAGGCCCTATGATAAGCTGCAGACATAGACCAGAATTACATTGTGCTGGGTACTATACATAGGACAAAATTGCACTCAGATTTTTCACTGTCACCTTCAGGTCTTGAAGGGTAAACCAATAGCTGCTGTGTTCTGGTTGGAAACACAGCAGCGAGGGGAAAAAAAAGTAGTTTTCTGGGGATTATTTTTAAATGTCCGTATTGTGCTGGGCTCCTGACAAAGCCTATAGCCTGCTCTTTCATCAAGAACAGATTCACAGCACAAAGTAGTGCTTTGAGAACCTTGTGACATAAGCCCTACTTGTTTTCCTGGCAACCCATGGAATATCTGCAGTGAACTCTGAAGATGACCTTCAGCAAGAACTGAAGTGGGTGTGCGATTATACCAGGAATGCTCTCCTCTAGCAGCTGCTTCCAGCAGTGAAACAACCAGTTATTGCAGCCAGTCCTTCAGGTAAAGTGCTTGTCGGTATCAGCTGGTATAGACCATAGATTGGAAACTCATTTTTAGTTTAACCCTTGTTGATTTTGTTGTCTCTGTTGGTTAACTCTTGCGTAAGCATTGGTGAAAGCACTTAATTTTTCCTGGGACCTGGGAGGAAACAGTGTGCCTGCAGTCAAAAGCATCAGTTCATAACTGCATGGCAGTTTCTTTCATAAAATAATCCTGGTAGCATCAGAAGTAAATTGACAAATAGGCTGAATTGTGAGTGTTATTGGAAGACGGGATTATATTCTGCAATGTATGGTATGATGAGAATGCATAGAGATCAGTTATGAGAGGGAACTGATGACTGATTCTGTCTAATACGTAGAAACTCTACTTCTCTAAATTCTAGAGTTTTTAAATTTGTTGTGTGTATTTCCCGTATTACATCAAATTCTACTCATGTCTTTCAACCCTTATTAAGGCAAGAGATTAAATAAGAATGTCAGAATTTGGCTCTTGATCAATGTAATGGCTTGGCTGGAATTCGAATTACCTTCTCTCTTTACTAACCCCAAATATGCCCAGCGTCTTCCAGAGATGATCCTGCTGTTACATCATTGTGAACCACAGCTCTGCTTTCTTCCTAACCCTCGGAAAGTACGCGTGCACTTCCCCAAAGGTCAGCCTCGTTGTTCCCTTCCCTTCAGAGCACACTCAAGCAACCAGGACACTTCAACGAGGGGCACCCTGGTGTCTACTGTGTGGGGCAGGACCCGGAGTGATTCTAGTGTACAAAGGGAGGTTTCATGTATTTGATACTTTCCACAAGCACTGAAAGTCTTGCAGAATCACACCCTTCGATAGTTCGTTAAGTATTCTTTGTGCTTTCCTATCACATTTGAAACATGGGTAGATATTGACCTTATGTTTTGAAATGGAGAAAGGATCAAGAATATACTAAATTTGCATCCTAAATATAAGAAATAGGCCACTGCTCCACTGGAAAAGTGTGTGAGCGTATGATCACTGTAAGGCTGAAGGTTGCATGGCCAGGAAGGGCACAAGTCCTATGGTAAGACAATCCTTCTGTATATCAATTCTGTCATATATTATTGCATGACATATAATTCCAAAGGGCTTGTCATACTTCCCAAGACCAGGCATATGCAACACCAAAAATCCTAACAGGCCTCAGATATCCTCACTGCACTTCACAACAGGCGTCTGACATGCCTGAAACCTGACAGCTATCAGGGTCTCGTTACTAGAACCAGGACAGACCATTACTAACTGCAGGCTTACTACTATACCCCTCAGGCTCCTATTATATGCTCCAGCTTCTTTATTATTCCAGTCAACAACAACAAAATACCCAAAACTGACTGAATGAATCCAAGGAAAAAGACATATTATGGTACAGTTCTCCATTATTTTATTCCTGTGTGTTGCAATGTCTCACTCGTGCTGTCCTTGGCTAAAAAGACACTTGCTGCCTCTACTGACTTTTTTTTTTTTTTTTAGATTTGGGGTGCAGTGACAACACTTCTAATTTTGGTTAGCCCAGCAGGCAACAGCATCATGTCTATTACTTTGAACTCAGTGATGAAGGCCAAAGACCAAGCATTTGTGTTTTTTCTTTAGTTATTTTTTGTTTATTTTTTTCTGAATAAACATTTCTTATGTGGTAGCTTAGGGAGGCATGATGGCTGTCTTAAGGTATGTCTATTAAACCAACCTCAGTTCAACACAGCTGAATGGTCTTCCTCTGGCAAATGCCAATTTGTAATCATATTCCAGTGTTTGAAATTTCATATGGAAGAAAACTAAAAAAAAAGAATTTCAGAAAAGTCAAAGCTTAGGACAAAAATAGCACGTTTGTTTCAATTTCAGGTGAAAAATGGAAAATGCCCCTGCTTTTTACTGATTAGTGGGCAAAGTCTGTGAGGCAGTTAATCGGATCATGTAGCCATACCTGTACTGGCAGTGCTGATGAAGATGTGAGCGCTTGTCTCAGCGGGCCGTCCCCCGCGGTGCTGGGCAGGGTTGCTTCATGGCATTCCTGCCCTGTGAGGAAAGGCTGAGAGAGCTGGGCCTGTTCAGCCTGGAGAAGAGAAGGCTGAGAGGAGACCTGAGCAGTGTCTCTAAGTACCTCAAGGGAGG
>VZSV01000014.1:1170124-1213342 GCA_013398735.1 Nothocercus julius
CACCAAAAGTTCCACAGGAACTTAAGGAAAAATTTCTTGCCAGTGAGGGTGACAGAGCCCTGGCACAGGCTGCCCAGGGAGGCTGTGGAGTCTCCTTCTCTGGAGATCTTCCAAACCCGCTTGGCCGCAGTCCTGAGCCACCTGCTGTAGGTGACCCTGCGTGTGCAGGGGGGTTGGACTGGATGATCTCTAGAGGTCCCTTCCAACCTTTATGATTCTATGATTTGCATCCCAGCTTGCATCCCTGCTCAGGGCACTGCAGAAGAGGTTCGTGGAGGCCTCCCCAGCCAGGTGAGAGCAGCCACGCTGCCAGTCCGCCCAAACTCCGCTCTCCGCACGCAGGGCCAGGGATAGGTGCTCTGCGCCACCCCTTTGGGGTTTGAATGTCTCCACTGCACATCATGCCAGGAGCCAGTTGCACCCAGTCCCTAAACCAAGTGTCCGTTGGCAGCAGCCCTGGAGTGTGCCCACTCCGTTATCCCAGCAGTGCAGAAGGGTTTGCGAGTGGCAGCAATCCGCCGCAGGAGGGGAAGGAGATAACCCTGAGGACGGACTGGATGCCACTATGATCAGTTCTGAGTATTTTGAGAGTGCACACTACTAAAAAAACCGTTGAGAACTCCCAGCTAGGAGCAGAACCCAGTGCCAAGGGCTTGGGAGCAAGTGTGGTCCTGTTTGGGTTCTCATCAGTCATTTCTGCTTGGAAGGTGTGTTTACTTTGGTGATCACACGCGTGTATGGGCCGTGGTTGATGCTCTGCTGGGTTGCTGGTTGCTGTGCAGACATTTTCCCTGATAGCTGCTGTTTTGTCTGCTGCAGTTGCTAGGGGAGACCTCCTTTGATAAGATGGTTCTCCTCTTTTTCCTTTGCTCCTCGAAGCTGCATTTCCTGTTCCTGTGCAAGCTTCTTGGTGTCACCCCATCTGCAAACATGTTGATGCTCTCCCTCCCCATTTTGTTTCTGAAAGACAAATGTAGCAGCCTCTAGAGCTCACTGCAGTTTCCTTCTGCTCTGCAGTCTACCACAGGCCCGACAGCAAAAATGGCATCAAGGCAACATTGAAAATGTATCTACTTCTTTGTGTGCAAGAGTCTTGAGCAGAAAAGGAGGCACATATTAAACTGCAGAGGCATAATGTCTCAGCTGGGTCCTGAATGGTGAGTGACTTTCCTGTTTTAATAACTGGTGCCGTTTTGCACCATAGAGACTGCTCTGTTGAGCTGGACTGCACCAGTATTTGCAATCCTGGGCCCAAACACAGGCCTTTTTCTTTAAATTTAACGTGGCATTGCGTGTATTCACCCACCAATAGCCCTTCTTCAGTGTCCTTGCTACCACCTCATATGTGTTATGAGAACACAGAGCCATATTTTCATTAGTCCTGCCCTACCTTTTCACGGATGACTTTGAGTATTGTCTTTCTTTTCGCTATGGCCTTTCTGCTATTTCATTAGTTGCTTTTCTCCTAGTGCCTTGAGAAAAACAAATGCTAGGGCCCTAAGTGCAGCCTCCTCTGGGGTTTCCCCACTGTGTATGCGTGGAGGCCAGAGACCCTCTGCAGAAGTGTTGCAGGGCCACTCCATGGACAGCCTGTGAGAGCATTAAGGCCTCAGTCTAGCAGCTAGTGGGGAACATCTGCTGCCTGTAATAGCTCCTGAGCTGAGCTAGGGACTTACTTGGCAGCAGGAGCTGTGACGGGACAGACAGACAGAAGGACTGACACAGTTCTTTCTTGCCTGTTTAGAGGTAGTCTTTTTTTTTTTTTTTTTTTTTCAGAAAAAAGGTCCATCTTCATTGCTGATTGTCAACTGCTTGGTGCTAGAATGCTACTTCATACCTGAAAGTATCATTTGGATAAACTTGAGTAAGTGCTATGAGGGTTACCTGGACATAACTGTAAGGGTGGTTTCTTTCACACTTCGTCCCCCTTCGTCTCTGGAAACGCGTGCTGTTTTTCGGCTTGGTTTTGACTCCCTTCCCTCGCTTCATGATGAAGCCATGGCAACTCAAGTACTGCAAAGGAACCATGAAAATACAAGAAGGCAGAAACCTGAGTTCTGACACACGTGCTTTTGTGTATCTGTTTTCAAAAAGTTTGTAGTGTCCATTTTTCCAGTGCTGACAAGCTAAGTCGCTGATCCCCTCTGTGCCTCCTGCTGCTTCCCACTGTGTTGTGCTCAGCCATTTTCCCTGCTGTCTTCTTTCGACGTGTACCCGTGTGCGTAGCAATAACCAGCTCATACGGTGAAATGCAGAACGGTTGTGGTATCCTCAAAGGGGGCAGTTGGCTCTTCAAGTCTGTGCTTAAGGGATTTTAGACAAATGTGTCATTTTACGTCAGAGGCACTTGAGAGTACTTTCAAAAGTTATCCTTGAAACAAAAGCAAACGTGAATAACATCAGGGAGAGGGACTTGCCTAAGAAAAAATCTTACTCTAGAAGTCTAAGAATTAGATGGCTTCAAGCATATCCAAGTTCCAAGGTCTCAGCCTTCCTAAAGGGGACAAAACTTTTTCAAACAACACTCCCTAAAGGGGACAAACAACACTCCCTAAAGGGGACAAAACTTTTTCAAACAACACTTTCAAACAACACTGCAGGAATAGAGAATCTGGCTGCCCTAGCACCAAGCATGTCTTTAACATACTGAAACCTGCAAATCCTGAGGCTTTCTCATTTGGTGGGAAATTTGCCAGAGGTTCAAGAATATGAAGTTGGTCTCATTACTTTTATACTGGCTCATTGTTAATATGTGCTAATTTAGGATGTGTGGAAAAAACACTGACGATTTAACAGATCCTGAATAAGCAGGTTTAGTGTTGTCATATACTCATCTGTGGTGTTGCACTTAGAAATCCACTGATGTAGCTTAATGTTCCTCAAAATCTAATCCTAAGGAGCATTTGTCTTACCTTCCTAACTGTCACACTAGTTTGGATGAGGTGTCCTCTTATGCACTGGGTTTTCACAAACTTTAAAATGATAAACAGCTTATTGGTGATATATTCAGGTGATGCATTCTATGAAATCACAAAATTCCTTTTCACTCATGTCCTCAGCTATAATTTGCAATGGGTCACCAGAGTGAAAATATAAAGATGTTCTTTCTTTTCCTTTTATTTTACAAAATAACCTGTAAGATGATCTGATGGTAATGCAGAAATTGCAAGCCAGATTGTAAGGACTCGTATATGGTCTCATCAGTTTTGAAGTGTACTGTTTCTTTTCCATTCCAGCTTTGAAAAAACAGGCAAGTCCAAACCCTCTTATCAGAAATCATGTTCTTTTGCATGTGTGTTGGTTTTGTTGTTGTTGTTGTTGTTGTTGTTTTTTCTTCTGTCATATCCACATGTGAAATAAATCACATCCCAGTGAACCCTCTAGTTTGGAAGCAGAATGTGAAGTTTTTCAGGTTATATATTACTTGTTTCCATGAATCCACTTCAGTGACCTGATATTGTTGCCACATGTCATCCTTTCAGAGACTAATATGAACGGGATGGCTTGCATCGGAACCAGAGTGAGTAGCCTGATGCCCACATCAGGCCATTTACCAGAAAGCCCAGCTGAGAACCTCGTGTCAATTAAAAGGGCCAAGCCCTAAATCAGTCCTTATGGGACACTTCTTATGGTGATGGAAGGTCACAGAGCCATTCCCAACCTTGTATTTCTTCTGTGGTAGGAAGGGTTACCAGTCATATGTGTTCACTGGCCCTAAGTCAGTAAATGGTTAATAAACAGTTTTGATTTTGATGCATGTACTCCCATATCTGGGTCTGTAAGCAGGTTTTAAATCTGCTACTTAAATCTGTAGCAGGTATATTAAATCTCTACCATTTTTTGGGGGGTGTTTCAGAGAAGGTAATGTAATCTACTGTTGGATCAAGACTGGCATGGCTGAGGTGTTCTGGCCAAAAGGACTATTGACGGCTTCTGTTCGGCCTGTTACCTGATTATTGGATACATAAGGAATTTCTTTTTCCTATAGTAAAAAAATAAAAAGGAGTGACTGATAGTTCCTAATGAGCATCTGTGTTCACTGTGAGGTGACTGTTGTCTTTAGCACAGGTAGCTTTTGTTAACTTCCTTGTTTAACATATATGCAAATTTTCTTTAATAAGCCTTAAGCATTGCTAACAGGTGGCAAAAGAGACTGATAGCAAATAATATTAAATTGTTAGTAAAAGACTCTAGAAATGGAAATGTAAACTTAAAATAAGACTTTGAAGAATGTTTAATCCATTTCTAAATGGAAAGTGAAACCTTTAAAGATGTCTTGTTCCCAGTTAATACTGAGTTATGGACTCAGGTCCATAAAATCAAGAAAACTTCATGTGAAAAGGTAATACTTCTTGAGGCATTTGTATTTTCATGCAGAAGGATACAGAGAAGTTTTATTAGTGGCTAAATCTTTGGTTGTTTCTGCAGATGAAATCTGGGCACACACTACATGTCCAAAGAGAATATACAGGGAAGGGAAACATGTATTTCCATTATCGGTTGCTGGTATTGCCTGTGTAACACCCTCAAATCCATGATAGTGAGGCAGATGGAAGAGAGGCTGTCTGGCGAGGCAAAGGCTCTGTCTGCAGTCCTGCAGCTTTGGGACTGCCGTCCTGTCTTCCTTAGCAGTGTATGTTTATGCTAAAAATATACTTTGTCTCTCCTAACTAAAAATATACTTTGTCTCTCCTAACTTGGTCTTAAATGCTGTAATCATTCATTAGGGCTCACAGGTGAGAACTGTTTTCTTTAAGAAACCAATTTGCATGCTGAGTAGTTCAGATCTTCTGGATTTTTTCTACTGGTGTTCCTTTAAGGTAGATTTTGCTGTCACTGAAGTTGGGGGAAGATGGAGCTTGTGGGATGGATTGCAAGGTTGGGGAGGTAGGAGAGAAAGCAGCATTGCAGGACAGATCCCTGTCCCTGATATCTGTCCTCATGTGCTGCTGACAAGTTCGGTATTTCTGCCTTAAAGGCAGATGAAGCTGGTTTATAGTGATCCTCTGCCAAGGATTTCTAACTGCTTGGGGTTTTTATTTTTATAAGATGGTTTGGTTACTGAAATTCAATCATTGTCAAAATGCTTCAGTGTGATGTGAATCTCTGTTAGCCCCTTATCTCTTAATGCATGCTACAGCTGCTATTAGTATTATAATGGCTTTGATTTCTGTCTCAAATATAATGGAATTGCCTGCCAGATGCTTTCTAGGGCTGCAGAGTGTCTTGGCATGTACTCTAGGTGCTGCTGTCTGTATTAAATTGAAAGTCCTTTCTCCTTGTTCAGAGATGATCAGAGAGTTCTCTTTGTATCATCATTTCCCCCTGCTGCTTGCAGGCACCTGACTTTTGGTTATGACAAATCTCTCTCCGCTTTCTTCGTTTCTAAGGTAATCTCTCCACAGTGCCTTCATTTCATTTTATTTCTCTTCTTTTCTGCACTCTCCTCCTAGAGAGGATCCTGCAAGGTGTGCTAAATGGGTATACTTCAAAACCCCTAGTGCTTCTTGCCAAGGCCTGAGCTGCTTGATCTTACTTTTGCTTCCCATCATTACTTTTTGTTTTGCTTTCCTTTTAAAATCTGCTTAATGAAACGCCATCTGTCAAAGTTCTTTGTACTTCTGCGAAGGCTTTCTTCCATGCTCTTATGTCATCTTACACCTACCTGCCTTAACCCTACTGCTGTGTGACATCATTTGGAGAATTTACTAGAACTGGACATCTCCTCTGTTACTTTTTTCCTTTCACAGTTTCAGAAGCACTTAAACTGCTGCATTTAGCTGTCTAGACCTGTGGCCTTCCTCTATTCCTTGATGAAATGTCATTAACAGAAATAGTCAACTACTATGTACTGTCTTTGAAAATGTCTGATTCAGTTAAACTTAAAACTACAAAAATCAGGAAATGAACTGAAGTTGAGATGTTTGAACCTTAAACTCTTGCAATCCAAGAGATATCGCTAAAATATTCTATCTGAATCTTAACTATGTTCTTCCTGGAGCTGAAAGTAGTTGCTGGGAAATGTCCAGATGATGTCCCGCTTGCTGGAATTAGGATATTGCTGTTAAGGGAAGGCGGACTGAATGATGCAGGTTTTAATTGGGGAAGGTTGTCAGAGCTGTGGCTTTGATCTATGTGACGTGTGGGCGCTGCCATGCCTCGGTGATCGGGGTTGCTTTTACATCGCCGTGCGTTCTGCCGCGTAACTGCAGCAAACCGCTCAGGTGCTGCAGTCCCACCGTGCTCCGAACGGGAAAGCGGCCCCGTCACAGGCCTGTGAGAACCTGGGGCTCGGAAAGCTGTTGTGGGCTTATCTCTTTTGTCCACTGCCCTGTGATACGATCATTTTCATTTATTTCCAAAAAGTGTGTGTAACTTGCTTTGTATTCAGAAAAATAAATCAACCCCTTTTTCGTGGAATAATCAAGACCAGTAGGGTTTCATTGCAAAAGATGCCACTTTTCCCTAAAAAGCAAAAACAAACAAAAAGCCAACTCTGGGCAAGTGGTGTGTGTGGAAGACCCCAGGGTGCCTGCAGGGCGCTCGCGGCTCCGAGGCGAGCGCCGTGCCCGCCAGCTCGCCGGAACAGCAGCGCGCCCCTGGAACCTGCCGACAGCTCCTGCCCGGGCTTGCTCGTGAGCTCCTCATGGGATGTGGAGCAGATCACAGCAGAGGGATAGGGTCTGCCTCTAGCAGGCCTCTCCCTGCTGCTCCCTGCAAGGGACAGGGCTCTAGCTGAGGTTGTGTGCGGGTTGAGCGGGTGTTTTGTCATGACACACCATGGTCCTGGCTCGTTTTGATGCTGAGCCCGAGTGCGGCATTCGGAGGGTGGGACGCAGGCGGGTAGTTTCTGACATAGGTAGTTGCTACGTGGCTCTGGGCGAATTGCTTTTAGAAGCACAGAAGCCCTTGCCATCAGCCTGCTTGCTGATACACAGCACTTCTCTGTGTTTCTGAGCACAGTGCCTTTATTTTACTAGAAAGCTCAGTCGTCCATTCTCCTCCTCCTCCCCATCTTGGACAAAGCGTGAATTAGAAAATTGGTGCTGCTTTTCCATCCAACCTGTGTTGAAAGGGGGAACCAGCAAAGGTGCAGCAGCGGGGGCTGAAGCAATATTCCACTTTGGAGGAAGGAGTACCAGATAGATTGAATCACACAGAGGATGGAACAACTGGGGGTTGTTGTGAATCACAGAATGGTTAAGATTGGAAGGGACCTCTAGGGATAAAGTCCGTAGAGGGCTGGCATCTGATCCTGGATAGAAAAACTGCACGTGATACTTTGCAAAATTTGAACTGCCCCTTGTTGTCCCAGGAGTTTTTAAGATGCTCAAGAGCATTTCAGTGGTACATGTGTGTCAGGTATCTCCTGGAGGATCTTCTGAAGGTTTGGCTTATCTGTAGGTTCAGGGTCCTACACTGAGTCTAACTGAAGTCCGTGTGGACCCAAACTGTTGGTTTTGTTTCCTCTGAAAAGAAGTTTAGCTTGCAAGCACCAAAACTATTCAGAGGTCCAGATCAAGGACAGACAAATGGTGACAGTTGGCAGGTAGGGGGCAGGTCTGATTCAAAATAGTGTTTTAGCGCAATCCAAAGCAGTAATTTAGATGCATTTTAAGAAAGCATGCTGGTTTTAGAGCACTCTGAAGAAAAGATTTTTAATAGAAAATGGCTTCTTGACCTAGCTATAACAGGTGCTGCAGTGTTATCTTCTTAGACACTAGGAATGCCTCACTGCTTTTTATTAACTTGCGACACAGGTTTCAGATTACTGCCTTCCTGTCCTCTCCTATTCTTTGGGCTATTCATTATAACTTACTCTTATAGCACCCCGAATTTCAAATCCCAGCCTGACAGATTCTGAGACTGCTCAGCACAGAGCAAATGTGAGGGGATGGCAGCACAACATTTGCTGCCTGATCTGCAGGACAAGAGTTCAGTGGTAATCTCAGTCCTGCCAGTCTGGGGCATGTGTAGGTGAATTGATGCAGACTTCTTCCTCTGATTCATCACCAAGGCAGCAATCAAAATTCAGTTGACAACACATTTACTTTGAATTTCTCCCTGGGTGTTACCAGGCTTTTCCTCCAGTAATTACTTTCACACCAATTTAAAGTAGCTTTACAAAGGCATAGATTTAACATCTGAAGATTTTAAGGTATTTTTTCCTTTACTTCCACCTTGAAATCAGTCACTGTAATTCTTCCCACTATGGGAAGAGATGGCCAAGTACCCAGACCTGTCACAATATATATGAGGCTTTTTTTTCCTCACACTTCTGGCCCCTATCCTCAATTTCCAGTGAGGTGTTGCACGACGTGCACAGTTCCTTTTGCCTTGGAAATGGGTTTTGCAGTTAGCTGGCAAAGCTGACCAGCTGTGTCTGACAGGAGGATTTTCACAAAACAGAAAGGCATGAGTTCCGCCTTTTACAGTTTGTGAAATGTGCTTCCTGGAGGCATAACGGGGCCCTTCCCGTTGGGTAACACCACTCAGACACGCTTCCTTCAGGTGTGCACCCCTGTGACGTAACTCCATCCATGTGCAACATCCATTTCAGTGTAATTGCTTTAAGGTATGGAAGAAAGCACGACTGTCCCCTAGGGAAGTTCTTTCTCCAGAGGACAGGCACAGAGAGTAAAAGAAGGGTACCTTGAGAAAAAGCAAATCAGTATGTGCAGTGAGTTGCAAATTGCTTTTTTTTTTTTTTTTTTTTTAAGTGATTTAAGTGAGCTTCCAACTCAGTGGAAGAAGGAATATTGCAAAATGGAAAGCATTACTCTTTATGTACTCTCTTAACACAGAATATTCTACAGCCCTCTAGCTGTCCAGATTGCCTTTCTGCAGCTGGTTCAGAGCAATGGCAAACTCCTTCCCCTTTCCATCCCAAAGGTCTCTCATGCAAGGAATGTGTGAAACTGTTAGATCTTTAAAAGCTTTGTCCTCCTGCAAGGCAATCAGTTAACTGTGGACTTATTTTGAGAACATACAAGAGGACTATGTTTCATTAGAATCACCAGGGAAGCTTTCCAGCAACTTCAATGAGAGCCTTTAATTTTTGTTTGTTGATACCCTGCTGTGTATAATTAGTGCATGTAATTTATGTGGAACCATTGAGAAGCAGAACTCTCTTTCTCTGGACTTCATGTGCAGTTTAAATTACTGTCAGCAGAATATTTAAGGATTTTAATTTTAAAACATTTCCTCTTTGTCTGTCTTATTCTGAAATCAGCTGTGTATTTTTTAATATTCAACTGCAGTTTTGTTATAGCTGTGATTTTTCTAGTTACGTTGGGTTGGAGTCTTCCTACTCCTGCTCTGTGATTCCTCCTAGACTAAGACACTTTCAAGAACTAGAGGAGATTAAGTGTTGATTTCACTCAATTGACTCCATGCATCAAAATCCCCAAACAGATAAAAAAGCATGCTGCTTGTGCAGGGGGGTCTGGTTCAACGAATAATTAATGAAAAATGTTAATAAAGCCCAGCTAACATCTTCCCTGTCTGAAATAGAAGCCCTGGCGTGTGCCTTTCTTTCACACTCCATAATAATGTACATTTTTCTTTTCAACAAATCAAACACCCCTGTTCCTTTCCCCTTAGGTTGCATTTTCTTTATTAATGCTTCCAGATGTCAGCTGAGCTAACTTTTCAGATAGGTACAATGACCCCGTGGAATAGGATAGTAAATTTCCCAAGCTTGCACTCTCTGTCTTCAGTACAGTGGACTCGGTGAACCTTGGGGGCCTTTATTTTTATGATTGCAATAAATTCACCTAGTGAGATGAAGATTTATTTTACTGCTCTTCCCTTTGATGATGTTAGCACCATATAGCGCAAAACTGGAGAAACTAGACATGCCTAAATAGTGCAAAGCTTGGAAAAAGGATAGAAATAACGAGTGCTGTGAAAAAGAGCAAGACAGTCAGCTGTCCAAACGCAGCCCAGAGGAAAAGTGGGTTTCCCCACATAACCTCTCTGTGCTCTGAATCGGCCAAGGATGCACCCTAACACCAGGGTATGTTTGAACACTGCTCTGTGCAGGATCAAGGCCTGTGATTAAAGCAAATGACAAACAAATCCAACTTTTCCAACCTGCTTAGATACCCTGGTATGTGAAGAGTAGACCTGATGTCTGGTTTTCTGTCTGAAATCTCTTATTAGTTCCTCAGTAGTTCCTTTTGTTTTAGCCCCAGAGTTGGGCTTTAAATCAACGCATTAAAAAATAAGAGTTCTCTTTTAATTTAGGGTTTTATTTTCTAGTTAAAAGATTATATATATATGCCTATGGGTGTGTATGCATGTGTGTGTATTCATGTGTGTACCCAGTAAGGCGCATTTCTCTGCCGGTGTCACGCTTCTGTGTTGTATTCCCGACGAGCCGCTCGCCCGCCGTGCAGTGAACCCGTGTGCGCGGCTGCCCCCTCTATCCGCGGCTCGGCGAGTCAGCTGCTAAAGAGGCGGACAGGCCTGGGCAGAGCAGAGAGATTGTTATATTGCCCCTCTTCAGGCTCATGGCCAGGGTGGCCCTTCCACGTCAAGGAGATCAGAACTAGTCGCTCTGGGGTTGCGGTCGGATTTTTTTGTCGCGGGCAGGATTCCCTCACTCGCCTAGTTCCTTCAATAGAAACATTGCTCCAAAACAGAAATTCTTCTTGCCAAATGAGCTAATACGTGTAGAGCAGATTGTATAGGACTGCTGGAATGCTCACATGACTGCTGTGAGGCAGGTAGATAAACATCAGTGCTAAAAAAAAAAAAAAGGGCCCTTCCTTTTGTCATCAGCAAAATACCCTCGCTGGCCTTGGCAGCTCTCACTGCTGCCTTGGGGCAGCTCCGTGGCCGTGGCACTTCCCGGCTCCCAGCAAGGAAGCAGATGGACCCCGTCTGGCCCCACTCTGTGACAGCGGTGACAGGGAAGGTGGCACCTACTGGGCCCTGCGCCGCCTCCCTGCACCCACCCGGGCTGCCGCCGTCCCCTCGCAGAAGAGGTTGGCCCTCAGCAAAATGCAGCAAAAATGCTGCAGGTGGCCCTGGCATCCTGTGGATGATGGAAGTGGATTTCAGTTCAGAGTGGGGATGCTCACGTGTCTACCACTTGCATTTTTTTTTGAGGGAGCAGATGGGGTTTGGAATGTACAGGTAGCTGAAAGTACTGGGAGCTACGGCGTCCTAAGCCTATATCTCCCTACCTTCGGTTCTTAACTTAGAAAAGATACTTATTCTTTTTTTTTTTTTTCTTTCCCCTTTCACTTTCTGGCTTAGATTTCTGTATTAAAAATGGATGGTTGGGAGGAATAGTTGATCAGTACATTGAATGGGGGTTTCTAAATGCATCATATAATATGAACATGTTGCTAGTGATAATAACCAAAGATTATTTAGTATACATTACTCCTAAACTGGCAGGCTCTATTTTCACAGGTCTGCAGAGAACTGATATAGTTATGCAGGTAAATAAGGGATTTGTGCAGGCATTAACTCAGAATTTATGTAAAACTCACACAGGCCACAGATAATGGCCTGATAAGAGGCAGTTGTTTTTGGAGGATTAATTCATGGTTTAGATACTATAGAAGAGAAATTTTTAACACAATAGGGGTCAATGTGCATGTGACAAATACATTATAGAAAGAGCTTGAAAAGCTGGATTTGTTTATCCTTTGTGAAAATAGAGACTTGACTACAAGATATCAGTACTTTCACTTAGTCAAAAATACTAAGTATTAAAAGATTTTTTAATTTGGCAGAGAAAGGCACAAACAAAAGTAGTAGCTGAATGGTTCAGCCAGACCGTTTCAAATTAAGAACTGGTACCTTGTTTCTAAGAGGTAACCACTGGAATTGATTAACTGCTGGAATATCTGTTAAGGGAACACTTGGAGTTGTTATTTTTTGAAACCTCCAGATGAAGAATAGACACTTGAAAATACATTTTTAGAAGTTGCATTTTAGTAAAAAGAAAAAAAAAGTCATCAGGCTCAGTGCAGAGGTGATGACAAAATCTGAGGCATGTATTACATGGAAGGCCAGTCAGGGTGATGCAGTAGTTCTTCCTGACATTCAATATCTAAGTAAAAGCAGACCAAGTGAGGTGGCTTATTCTTAGTCTTTTCAAACTCTGAATAAATCGTTAGCATCTGTCACCCCTTCTGTGATTTCAGCTTTATGCTTGTGAAGTGCAACATAGAAATACAGGGACCCAGAGCAGTCAAACTGCAATCGCATTATGCGGGTGGCAGACAAACCTTTATCATTCAGCACTAGGCTGCTCTTGTACCCTGGAAAAAAATATGTCTGCACTGGCAAACACTGAACCTCATCTGCCTGTTGCAAAAGGAACAAGAAGGGAGAAAAGATATATACATACCAGTGCTTCCTATCTGACAAGAAATATGTTTGTGTCTTACTGAGAGAAACAGCACTGTTTGCATATTCATGAGGTGGATGATACATTCAGGCCCCTATAGACATGGAGGGTATCGATTAATGTGGAGCTTGTGCATCACTTGCTGGAAGCTGACATTCCTTAGAAATTAAATGTGGTAGCCCATTATCAGAAGACCCTGCTCTTTCATATACATTATTGACTGAATGTGAGAATTTGACAGGTGAACAAGGCAGGTAGTGAAAGGAATTGTTCAAAGTTGTCCAAGGGTACATAGTACATAAGGGAGAGGGATGGCACAGCCATACGGCTTTGGATGGCAAAAGGCAAGTCAGGTCAAAGCTCCAGCAAGTTAGAAAGTTGCAGAGGACACTCGGGGTCGGAGAACAGCATGAACTCCACTGTCAGGTCAGTTGTGCCTGAGCTGGACTCAATTATTAACGTTCAATACCATGTCACAGGCTGAGCTCCATGAGTAAGTCTAATGCTCCACAGGACGCAATACTTACGATGGGAAGCTACAGGGCTAGTAGTAATGAGTCACATCGAGAGCTAATGTAAGAAAGCGAAGAATGTGGGAGGTCAGTAGAAATCAGACACCTGTTTATATTAGGACTGAATTTCTAGGCATGAGTCAACATACATTTACATTTGTGCTCATGTCTGTGTGGTATATTGGACGCTGTGGGTAAGCACATGCTTAGCAAATAGGGATAGGCTTATGCATGTGTTTTTAAGTACTTGGAAAGCCCTAACCTGCCAAGTAAGAGATTTAAATGCCAGGCTGTTTGTGTGAGATAGTGAGATCTGGTTATGAACTGAATGGGCATAGCACAGAAATCATCCCTTAGCTCATATTTTTTATTTGCCTGTGTCCCCCAGTCTTTCTGAAAATCCTTCGAGAGTCAAACAGGAGCAAACATCTTTAGAGCACAAAAGTACTCTAAAATCCTTTACCATTTGATAAGGATGTGTTTTCAAAGGCGAGGTGGGGGGTCTTGCTATGATGACTCATGCCAGTGAAAAGCTGTCTGGTTAATCTAGCTCCAGAGCTCTCAGTAGGATAAGTGAAACCAAGGAATAAGACCTGTTTCCTTAAGTTTATCTCCTTTACAAAGCAAATCTTACATCAAATTTGTGTTGCTTCAGCCATTAAATAAAGCCAGTTACATTACTTATATGGCCTCAGTATTTTCTCTGGGGATGCAGTAAACTTTGTGAATGTTGATGACTAATGAAGGATACCAACAGTTTTAGTGGTAGCTGCTCAGTTCCTTGGCAGTATACTTTTTTGCGACTTTTTTTTTCTTGAGTAATACCTACCTATGTGAGAGCCGGAGTTTCAAGAACTGAAAACTATCCTGTTTTGTGGGTTTTATTTCTTGCTATAACCATTTTGCTAAGTCTTTGAAGATGTAAAGGGCTCTGTAAGCTTTTAGAAAATAAGCAACATATGCCCTTCTCTTGGTTTCTGCAAACATTTTGTTCAGGCTAATATGTTCCTGTTAGACTAGTGGCAGCTCTGTCTATTTATACTGAAATTGTTCTGACTCCGATGAAGGAACTGTCTGAAGTTCCCCCAAGTTCCTGCAAGAGCAGTGTTTCTTATTATGACCTGATCCGAAGCCTTTTAGAAAAACAATGTATACAGCAGGTAGCTTTTATTAAAATAAACAGATTAGTTCAGAGGGATAGTTTCATTTTTTGATTATATTTTATAGGGGTTTTTGTTTGTTTGTTTTTTTCCAATAAGGTCTTTTTCAGCCAGAGCATGACAAGGGTGTTGAAAGGAACCTGAAAGAAAGCTAGCAATTGTTCTTCCAACAATTTTATATGTATTTCTAGTATCAAAAAATGCCATGAAGGGAAATGTATCCCACTGTTGGAAGAGTGTGCTTTGAGAAATCGGCATGATAAGGCACAAGAGAGTGATGAAGAGACAATGGGAAACATAGAGGCTGCTTAGACTGGTTTCAACACTACAGCTGCTTGGATGATAAACCCACCTCCAGAGAAGCAAACATACTGTTAGTAGTAATGCCCTGTGGAGGAGTAGATCTGTCTTCTGGAAAACATTCAGTGATCAAAATGGTAGGGAGGACTTTTGCCAGTTGCTCAGGAAGCTTCATGGTGATATTATTATGCAGTAGTTAAAGCGGATTGAAACAGAGGTTGGGATGAGCCTTGGTGGTGCCTGAGCAGTGGCAGCAGCAGTTTTAAGTGGCATTTGCAGGTTCAAGAAGAGGCCCAGCTCCATTTCCCTTACAGCTGTTTCCCCTCTCTTCAGTCCCCGCTGCTGCCAAACGTGGTAGCGTGTTCAGCTGAGGCAACCTGCTCTAACAAAGCTGGACAAGCCTTTCTTGCAGTTAATAGCAGCTCTTGGTCTGGAGCGTGGCTCCTGAATCCCTCCTAGGGCTTCCTGAGCGTTGTGGGTGCCCTGTGAAACATTGCTGTGATGGAGCAAAGGTAAATGTGTTGGGAATAATGCATGGATGTGGCAGCAAAGGGGGATAGAGATTGCCATAGAAATCAGTTCCTTAAAAAACAGCTGATACCACATGCTGATAATGCTACCACATTATGAGTGGTTCTCAACATAAGGGGAGCATTTTATGGCTTCTAATGGCTGTATAAACATCAGTCATCAAAACCCACTTCTGCTCTAGTAGGGTAGACTTTAGCACTGCTGAGATCCTCTCTCGGCTTGCCTCCTCCTTCCACAAATTCACAGCGCTTTGCAGGTCTGTGGTATCCGATATTTACAACCATAAGTGAGGCCCCTAAAATTAATAGAACAAATTTAAAATTGATTAGATTCAAATTCAATGGGAAGGGAAAGGAAGGTACTTTTATATGCCTTAACTTTTTTTTCTTGTTTTTAATTACATGATCGGTATTCTTTTTTTTTCTCTGCTTTATGAAGAACAGAAAATTGCTATTTAGTAGGGTTTTTTTCTTTTTTAACTTGTAAATTCATAAATTCATAGCTAATTACATGCTTTCTAAATGCTTTAATGTAAAGAGAAATGCTACCAGGGACTGTGGAAAAATTGCAAGTTTTGGTACAATTGCATTTCTCAATTTCTTATACATGTGCAGCTAGGCTTAGCCTTTTCAAATATACATCAAAGGATCAGGCTTAGATGAGGAGCAGGGGGGCATAATAGCAGCTTGGTCTTGGATGTCACCATCAAAATCTTGGAGGGCTGAGAAATTTTTCACAGCTTGGAAAGATTTGACTTTCGTGTGGCTATTTTGTAAGCTAATTGCAAAAGTAGCATATTTCATGCCTGTGCAGCTAGGGATCAGATTATATTATTCTGGAACCACAGTGTACAGCCTGTATTAATTTTCTCATTTTATTTGTGTAAATAATTAATGCATTCGTTTTCATACTTTCATATTAAAATTCCTTATCCCAATATAATGATTCCCATCAAAATAAATATTCTTCAGAGGTTTGTATAACATTAGTCTCCTCCTTGGGTTGTTGTAAGTATTTAGAAGCTCTTTGTAGATGGAGTTCTGTAGTTTAGAGATGTTACCAAAATTCTTCAGTGGAATTTTATTGTCTAGCCATTTTTTGGGACTCCTTTGTTATGCTCTATACACTGTCTACCTCTGAGGCTCATATGCCCTGAGCTCTGTTTCTCTTACACAAACCTGCTGGTACCTTAAGTAATAGCATACCCAAGATGTCCTAAGACACCAGTTTTGATTAGGGAGTATTATTAATGCTAGTGCTCATATTTAGCATTAGTGTTGGCAACTTCCATTTGGGGACTTCGGAGCAATTAAGGGATGCCAGCTGATTAAGACTGTCCAGGTTTGCAGCAGGGCATTCAGTTAGTGTCTGTGCTCATTTTGACCTTAGGGCTAACTTCCTTTTCACAACTGCAGCATGAGAATTGAGTGATTTACCCTAAGGAAGAGACATCAGGAATATAACAGGAATTCTGCCTTGGTGTAGGGAGGAGAAGGTGTTCAGTGCCTGCATCTAATGGCAGATGCCATCACAGGACAGAGTAGGAGATGGGATGATAACAGGAAGTCACACTCATATCCCCTGAAATGGAAAATCTTTTCATTTTACAGATTTCTCAAAAACAGACCAAAAAAAACCCCAAAAAAACAAAAGGCTTAAACCTGACAAAATATGACATTTTCCTTTCTGCAAGAGCTACATTAACATTTCTGACAGCTCTGAAGTTTGATTGTATTTTGCGAATTAGTTCCATAAAAAAGAACATAGTGTTCATAGGTCATTCAGTGCTAATGCTGCACCATTATCTCCTGTATGTTTGCTAGTGTTTTATCCAGGCTGATTTTGAATGTCACAAAGCAAATGGTCATATAAATAAACCAATATTAGTAAAATAATTGGATGACATTTAAAGCACTGACCTTCAGAGGGGTTTAATGATTTCCTGTGACTTTTTGTGTGTGTATGTGTGTGTGTGAGCTTAAAGCAGAAATCACAGATTAGGATTCCTGGGTTCCTTCATGGCCTAGGCACTGGTGTAGCAGAGCCTGTCAATTTATGACCATATGCATACATACTGCATGTGTGCACGTACACACGTGTATGTATAGACAGAATATATAATCTGTGAGCGCTGAATTGCTGTTACTGTTTGTCAAATCGCTGCAGACCATTTTTATTTTAGGTTTTGCAGAAAACTAAAAGAAAAGAAAGGTCCTATCAAAATCTTAAGAAAATACTAGATAAAAAAAAATAGCTTGGCTAAAACATTTTGAAAGTATTTGTCATATTAATAGCCTACTAATAATTGTGGATAATTTGGGGGGATTTTTATTGTAAATATACATAAGTGAAAAGACTGTTCCTGCTGAAGACAAGAGCTGAAATACATGATATTTTATTGAAGCAAAGTCATCCCTTTTAGGTGAAATGTACGTGTTAGTGATAGGCAGTTCAAAGGCATCTGTTATTCTCTGATGAACCACACTGTTTTTTGTAGTAATGGCAATATTTAGGTGGCTTTTTCACTTTTTTAAACCTACATTGCTCTGACTACTCTGGAATGAGTGCATGGTCAAATTTGAATTCTCATTTACTCTAGAGTGAAGTGAGGCAGATGCTCTGTGATTACATATTTGTGAGAAAAAGCTTTTTTTTTTTTCTTAGTAGATAAAATTTCAACTTAGCTTTCCCCTTTTTCATAACGATTTGCAGTGTGTCTAAGAGAATGACATTTTTTCAGCAAAGTAAAAAAAAAAAAAAAAAAAAAAAAAAAAAAAAAAAAAAAAGTAGTATAGATGTATTATAACTTTTATAGCAATTTATAAGCACCCTGATTTTTTTGTAGTTCCAGAATGTACCTATATATAGAAAGCTAGTGAATATCTAGTAACTGCAGACAACTGGTGCCTGGGCAAAATATTTTCTTTTAATCAATTTATACTGCATACTAGATTTACAACATGTTTAAATCTTTCCTTCAGTGAATAGAATTGCAGCCTGCCATTGTGGTGCTCCATAGTTTATGACCTAATTTTATATGCTTTAATATTTGTTCTTCTAAGTTTGTTTACTGCACTGAGTAAAATTATATGATCCGTAGAACAGATTAGAGAACAGAAAGCACGGTAATGGAGGTTTTGTATATCTGGTATCTGAAGACATTATGATGGGGCTGAGAAGATTTGAGGAGACCTGTGCACCTCTTATGGATTCTGTTTGATGTTGTGTAGTCATTTGTAAAACTGTACTGTGGAGTGCTTCTGTGGGAATGCAAAATCACCCTCTTGCAGGGAGTTGAGGCATCTTTGCTAGTTCAGAATGAAAAAGCCACATTAGCAGCAGTGGCTGCAGCAGCCAGAGGAGAAGTGCTGACGCCCAATGAGGAACGCAGCAGATCACCAGGACAGAACCAAGGAATGGCGTAAGGGAACATGTCAGCGTGGAGGGAAATGCGTGAAGTTTGGCCAGAGGTCAGACCAGGTTACTCAGGGCTTTTCCCAGTCTGGTCTTGAAAATCCCAATGGACAAAGATTGAACAACCTCTGTGGGCAACCTGTTACATTGCTTGTTTGCCCTCTTGGTGGAAAACGGCATTTTAACATCAGCGAATGCAGTCACGTTAGCGTGGAAGCTGAGGCGAAGAAATTCCTGTATTCTTTATCCCATGCTGTGCAGTGCCTGAGCAGTGCCTACTGCTGTAACCCGAACTTGTCAGCCTGTGCCATCAGACAGTTCATCTTCTGAATTAGGTGCACTTAAATTACATGAAAGCCTTGGGGGTTGGCACCTTTCTAGGCTCCAGGTGATGCCCCGTGAGCTGCCCGTATGCAGTCCCTTGACTCCATTCAGACTCAAGTCTTGGGTGTTTTGGGCTAGATGATCTCTAGAGGTCCCTTCCAACCTTAAGCATTCTATGATTCTATGATTCTTAACAGCTTCTCAATGCCCACAGGATCCAGGGAAGCAAATGGAGAAGCCGATGCCTAGAGGAGGTCTTCTAGATCAGAGAGCAGAGCTGAGCCTGAAAGGAAGAGTGTAAATTAGCCTTACATACATAGATTTCCCTAAGAAAATGCACCCTAAAATACTATAATACATGTAGAATATTTTTTTAAAATGTGATTTTGGCACTGTGAAGCATTAATAATAGCAATAAGCAATAATAATGCCTCAGTATATACCCGTTTTCACCTGAGGAGCTTAAAGTGCTTCACAGATACTAATTAATTAAGCCTTACAACACACCTGGGATGGAAACACTTCAGGCAAGTTTATAATATCAGTTCATTTTACATTTACATTAAACACATGCACAGAAAGGTTAAATGGCTATTCCCCAGTGACACAGCAAGTCAGAGCTAGAGCCAAGAGTAGACCCCAAGGCCCTACCTTCATGTCACTGCTGGAGCAAAAGAAAAAATGTATTACAGACATCATGCAGTTTACAGCGAAGAAAGTATTTATTGTGTAATCACTTATTTAAGCTGCAAGTTTGGGATAAGAAAGCATTACTGTGATTTATTGAAGCTCATATTGTGCAATAGAGTAATAAATGCTGAGTAAAACGTCACATTTCACGTTAGCAGGATAGAAGGATGTTACTAATCCTCTGCGCCATCCACTTCTGCAGACATGTTGCAGATGAAACAGCAGCACTTATTTTGCTTTAGGAAGAATGACTCCAGCTGGAGGGGACTGGCTTCTCTCAAGTCCAAGGATTGGTCATAATAAACATTACTTGGGGATATAGGTTTCTGTGCTCTTCTCAGGTCTCTAGTATTTTATTTTCTTAACATGAACCTCCTAAGGGGAAATTCCCAAAGGAATAGCAATTGTGGTGAAGATCTTTTTTTTTTCCCCCAGAGTCAATAGTAAGTGGCTTTTGAAATGAGTTGTATGGACCCAACAATATTAGGGGGTTTAGTTTCTCATACAGCATTTGCGTCTAGGTTGGAAATACCACAGAGACTAGGAAGATTCCCAAGAGCTTTTTTGTTTACACGATGAGAACTTGATTCATGTTATATTTTGATGTGCTCTCAGTCCACTCATGTTGGGAAATTGCAGGCACATGCATGAATGCAAGAAAAAAAGAATAACAAAGCAAAAAAGAATAGAAACTTAAATGACTTGTTTAGTTCAAGCTGTGCCAAGAATAATAGACTCTCCTTGGGCTACCAAACTTGTATTAATTTGAAATTCACTGTAAGCTTTTGAATTTTCTGACCTTTCCAAAAGGGATGATAGATAGTGAATTTGTGTGTGTGTGTTTTTTGCTTTTTTTTTTTTTTTTCTTCTGAACTGTAATTCTGGTTGTTTTTATCAGCCTTTATCCTGTACGGAAGTTAATTGGCTGCCGCCTGCCAATTTATGGAAACAACCTATTTGCAGCATGAGATACTGAAATTTCCAAAGAAGGCAACTAATACTTTGGTGCAAGTACATACACAATATTCCAGATAGTGTCATATCTTAGATAATATAAGATAATATATTCCCATGATTATCTTAAGATAAAAGCCAGCAAGTTTTCCCAGATCACAGCCTATGGATTGATCAATCCAACCTGAAATCCAGGTCAATATTTGCATTATATATTCATAGTATTCACATTATAGACACTCTGTGCCCAACAGAATCATGCTTAGGAATATTGTCCAAGCTATGGGACACAATCAATCTGTTTTTCCTTATCTGCTTTAAAGGAGAGAACTGGAACCAGGTCTAGTTTGTCTTGGTTGTAAGGTCTTGGGAGAAAGTTTGCCAAAGCTGCATACACAGAATTAGATTTTGAGTGAAAGTTGTTGAGAAGAGCTGTACTTGTTCTGTTTTCAGCTGTGCCATGAATAAAAAAATGGTAATTGATAAGAGCTGGAAGTTTTCTTCTGGGTGTGTTACAAACAATGTATTGGAAGGATACTTTGGCTCTGGAAAAATGTTTGTTGGTTTGTTGGTTCTTTTAGTTGTTTTTGTTTGTTTGTTTGTTTTCCCTGAATGTTTGTAATGCAGTAGAATTCCTCAGAAAAACTCACTGATGGGAAGTTGGAAGCATGAGTGTGTGTGTGTGTGTGTGTGTGTGTGTGTGTGTGTGTGTGTGTCTGTCTGTCTGTCTGTGAGGGGGCACCTACACACCTTCACACAGGACTATGAAAATCTAGATATGAAAATCTTCCTTTCATTCATTATCCTGTAACTTTTTGAGTGTTGTCAGTACTCTAAAAGAGTAAGATGTTACCTGAAGTGCAACCAAAATAGCACAGTCCCCAAATGCAGAGCATTTATACTGTTATTAATAGTGGTTTTAATTAACTTCCTCCTGTAATCTTCTGCCTTACCTCCGCTTACAAGTTCTACTTTCAGGCATGATAGTACTTAAGAGTGCATTTCATGAGTAATTTTTGAAGCAGTTTTGGAAAGGATGTCTACAGCATTATTGCATTTTTACAGACGTTATCCCTGTGACATCGAAGTGATTCAACATCTAGGAGGCCAGTGGGCCTCATCCAGGTTAGAATCCAGAGCTTCATCCTCGTCGAGTGCCTGAAACTGTAGCGTAAATGTAGTCAGTCCTGGGGGCAAGAGAGCAAGTTGCATTGGTAAAGGGAGCCTGAGACTGTGTCCGCCCCGGGACTGGATTTGATCCCACTTCCCTGGGCCAGGCTACATTTGAGCAGGGAGGAGGCCAGTCTAGGTTGCCCTTGCTCAGGGTACAGCAGCCTTGTTCTGCTGCACATCATCAGCAGGGACTGTTATCCTGTTATCTTCCATCCAGGCTTAGTGCTCTCATTAGAAGTGGTATACTGATACAAAAGCAGTGTGTTAATGAATACACAGGAATTTCTTAAGGATTACTGGTCTCTGATGGTATAAATTCAAACACAGACTTCAGTTTCTATTTAAATGCATAGCAGAGCAAGAGACTTTCCCATTAAGTGTTTTTAATTCTTGCTAAATTAAACATACAGCATTTTGTTAGTAATTGAGTCATCTTAGAAAACATTTTCTGCTTCATGGAGACCTACGTTCCTAAGTCTTTAGAGGAGATGTCTTTCTATCTGGCTGTAAAGGAGAAAGTCCTTTTGCAAGGGCTTTGGCTGGTTTCTTCCTCCTCTTTGCTTTTCCGACTGGGACATATTTTTACAGTATTATGTTACAGGAACAAAAACCTGAATCATCCTTGGCGTTCCAGTGGAGTTGTCTACTAAACCAACCCGCCAAAGCACAAATTTCCCAAGTACCCATTTTGTTACCTTTTTAATTAAGAGTTCATTTCCGCACCTCCTCCCATCAGTGCAAGCAGCTCCAAGGTGAAAAAAAGCTACACCCTGCTTTTTGTGCAGGTGTGCTGTCTGTATTTGGTATCAGACCTCAGCAGGGCAGTTGTAGTGTTGCGTACTGACAGGATAGGGGCTTGAGGGCAGAGAACAAACCCCTTATTTTTCACAAATGATTTATTAGGCATTCATTACCAACAAAGTCATTGTGAGCCCATAAATTTGCATATATTTTTACTGATGTGACCCAATTAGAGAATGAATTGAATTTCATTAAAATGTATATGCTGGCTCTCCTTCTAATAAAGTGCTTATTGTTGGCTGCCTTTTATAACTTCCTAGGAGAGAGGCTTGTTTCAAGGAAATTTGTAGGCTAAAGCACTGAATGTTTAGACTCAGATCTTACCTCTGAGCTCCGTCAATGCCTTTTTTTCTCTTTGTAGTCAGCCTAGTTGTATTGCTTTCAAGTCTTAAGGGTAATCCCTCTAGCTTTCACAGGCATTATTTTCAGCTGCTTTGATGCATGATCCACTGTGACATGCAAGTGTGTGCTCATTGCAGTGCATGAAGCTCCACAGTATACACCTTATTCTCCATCTGCCCAGGGATGCTGGGGGATGCGCTGCTTCCCAGGTCCTCTACATTGTTCCCAAATCTATGGGGTATAGTCCTCTCTTTTTAATACAGGCTATATGCTTTCTGGTGGTGGTGAGTTTGAAATTGGCAGGAAGACATTGAATTGAATGCCTTGAAGATGAAAGGTCTTTCTTCACAAACCAGGAGCAGCTGGAACAGTATACAAGCTCATTCTCACAGCATAAAATTCACATTTGTGCAAAGAATTTGCTTAAGTCATACTTAAGCCCTATTTTAAAAAGAACTTTTCAGCCTTTAAACTGTTTTTCTTACCAGCATAACCCATAATATTAATACATATCCCATGTGAAGAAGATGAAACACGAAGTGCCGGCTGATCTTTTTGTTATCTTTTCTCATATGCCTTGAGCAGGCATATTTTAGGGACGGTAAATGTAGTGGCTGGTAAAACCCAGTGAAGTTGTTTGGTGCATGGTAATTGCAATGTTACAGATACAACGGTGAGCAACTTACAGCAAACAACTCGAGGGAAGAACTGTGCACCAAAAACTTGCCTGTTGTTTTCTGCTGCATCAGTTAGTCTAATATTCCTGTGCTGTGTCGACACTGCCTACCTTACACAGTATAGCAGGCGTATTTAATTCCAGCTGGCTGCGAGTCTGTGTTAGGGAGCTAATATGTAAGGTTTCACATGCCAGGAGCATTTGCCCAAGTCATCTGTTGCTCTATAGTGTTCTGTCAGATATGCAGACTGACTCTCATTAACTTTAAATGAAGTAATATGAGGCATTCATCAGATGGCTCTCGCTAAGCCTGTGCAGTGGGCTGTGAGAGGGAATACTGTGATTTGTACTGCGTGTTTTCCCAAGGTAATGGTGCTTTTAAGTGTTGTAGGTTTAGAGTAATGTAAACAGACTTCATGTGCTGATGGACGATGTATTATAAAACTACGGGGTAAATGGATAGAGTCCGAATATATATTTAAAATATTTATTATTACGTGTTCGTTTCCCCGGTACATTAAGGTACAAATTAAAACAAGCGTTTCCATCTTTATTTCCCCGTGTTGGCAGTTCAGCACTTGCTTACCTGTTAACCTCAGGAGACAGAAAAGCCCTCTGCCTTTGCCTGCTGCTAGCTCGCCTCTGCAGAGGATAACCGTGACGGGGCCGCGCCGGGGGCCGCTGCTGTGCCGGCACGCTGCAGCCTGGCTGCAGCCCCGAGGGCAGCGGCCTGTCCTCCGCCTTGGCTCTGCAGCGATCTGGGGTTTACATGCCTTTAGTGTCAGCAAGGGGAGCCCCAAAGAGGAAAGGCATTTGTTTATATTCACAACAGACTTGATTGCAGAGGCTGGCAGGGCAGGGCGTTCCTATGTAATCCGTATCAGCTACGTTTCCTGCCTGTGCCTTAGCAGGCAGCTGTGTTCAGGGGGTTCAGCACTCATTCGTGCTCATTAGTTGGTCTCTCTACTCAAAGTGCCAACAAGGGAGCCAGTTAATGTTGGCCGTGGCTGGGCGCTGCTTTTATGGGGGCACCTGCTCCACCGTGGGCAAGGCCAGCACCCACCTGCTCATTGCGCGCAGGGCGCTGACCCCGAGCACAGGACGCGGGTGCTGTTCAGCCTCCGTCCGCCTGCTCTGTCCTCACTGTGTAACATCCGTTACCATCTCTACACAGCCTCCAGAATCCCGCGCTGGGGCCCAAGTGCCCCTTGGGGCTAGGGACGCTTTCATTTACTAACCCTGAAGAAATAGGGCGTGAGCAAAGAGCGTGTTACTGCCCTGCGTGTCACCAGCAAGCCCCAGTCCTGTGCTGAAGGGTTGCCCGGAGAATGCTTTGATTAGAAAAGTCTTTAATTTTGCCTTTGATTCTGCTGCTTCTGACACTGTTGAAAAGAAAGCTAATTAGCATTAACAGGCCCGGGATTTCTGTGATGGTAGACACCAGTCCAAAGAAAAGGAGCTGTTACCGGATAGCTGAAATTTTCTATGATTTTACTGTATTTCAGTTATTTTTATAGTTGGCCTAAGATGGATTCTAATTGGACAACTAGTGTTAGAGACAGCCTTTCCTACTGTATTTCTTTTTATATTAGCTTGCCCTCGTATTTCAGACTTCACTGCTAGATAGGATTTATGCCTCCCCAGAGAGCTGACTGCACTTGTACTATCTGGCTTTTGTGGCAAAAGCAATGTCATCGCTTTTTGTGCCTGTGGCCCTTCTTGTATGCACAAACTACTTGAGACATTCCTTTTTGGTTGCTAATGATCTCTGCCTTTGGATAGTGTCAGATTTGCTAAAAGGTAACAAGATATCTTGAAAACTTAAGTGTCACTGAGAGCAGATTTGTTTTCTGAGCTTTCTTATCTCTCTGTATTTCACAGACACAAAAAGAAGGGGGAAGACCTACATTGTTGGGAAAATATGTTAACCTTGTTTGAGCTGCAATTCTTGAAAATAAACCTAAACACTGGAAGAGAAAATAGATAAATAAACCATATGAACTGAATCGGAGTTAGATGAGACTCATCAAAACTACCTTCCTGTATTTACAGGCTGTGTTGTATATAACATAACAAGTATCCTCAGAGTGCTTGAATCTCAGTACCACAGAATTTTCTGCAGCAAAACAGATATCTCTAAGATGGAAGATGATAAGAATTGAACAACACTCAGCAACAATACAAAGCAGGGTTTTGTTTTTTGAGTTTTTGTTTGTTGTTTTGGTTTTTTTTGCGTTTGGATTGAAGACTACAAGATTAGTAAGAAAAGCGAAGGAAATAGTCAAGGCTTTTTGTGTAGGATGTGTATGACTAGGTTGTTTAAAGTAATACTCTTTGCACAAATTAAGATATGGCCTATAGTACAATAGTTTTGAATGTTTAAGCTCTTGATTTCACAGCTCTTGACGAATGATATTTCCAGCAATTCAATGCCTTTTAAATCCATTAGCTATGCAAAGCAGGATATTGCAGTGTTTAGATTGTAAAGTTAACACTGATTGCCTGAGTTTCAGAAAAAATACCCACTTCGTAAGTGATACTCCTACTAAAAGTCCATTTTGTACTTTCTTCAGCAGCTTTTAGTGTTGGCCAGCATTAGAGATAGGCCTGATATGTTCCTTTGGCTTGCTGTGTTTTTAACACTAGGTATCTTTTTCTATTCTTTAAAAAAATTGCATGGAGGACCATGGTATTTTTGGCTACATCTATCATATGTAATTTGTGCCAAAGCCAGATCCACAGTGGAAATTGTAAACAGCTCGATGAAATCCTCCTCTCCGCTGCGATTGCTGCCTCCTGATCTGTACAACAGGGAGTTGCTGGGAGCGTAGCATGTCCCCAGCGCAGCAATCTTGGGCGCACAGAACTGGCCTCAGAGGCAGCTTCAGACTGCCGGTTAGATGGCAGTATCTGCCTGTCTGCCCCAGAAGAGGGATTTTGGACCTTTTTTTTTTTTTTTTTTGATCTACGCAGGTTTGTTACCTGCGTGTTGCAGAGCTGTAACTCAAGCACAGGGTGACCTGCCTGCCGTAGCTTAGGCAAGCTACTGTTTAGCATTCAGCTTGCTGACTAGCAGAAAACCATGGCTGGATCAAGGCTTGCATTGCAGAATCTTCTTGGGAGAAGGCAGTGGCAAAGATTCATGACCAAACTTTCCTCTTTCTGGAACAAAGGAGAGAGATTTCCTGCTCTCATGGCCTGCTCGCATCCCCCACCATCAATCACAGCCAACAAAAACAAGGTGTCAGGGGTTAATGCCACTCTTTCCTTTGCTCTTTTCTTATATGTGTATTCTTTTCTAAACAAGGCATAAAACCTCTCCTGCCATAGGGTGTAAAAAGAGAGAAAAGCAGAAAGCTGAAGAAACTGCCTGCAGCAGAATCTCACTTACTAGAGTTTTTTTTTTTTTTTTTTAATTAAATCTTGGCAGCTCCTTGAAGAATTAAAATATTACTGATTTTCAGATTTTACAACTGAGTAGCCTGTGAATTTAAAAGCATTTGGGGAGGGGTGAATAGTTCATTAGCTTGTTCCCTCAATGACAATTTCAAATGCTTTCTTTATGGTGACCTCTATTTTAAATTTATGGGAATCACTTAAGTGTCAAACAAGCTAAGTGGTGCATTTCATTAATGAAAAATTAATGGAGAAGACCTTGGGCTGGCTTGCAGTACTTGTTTACAATGCATATAATTCATTAAAGAACATCAGTCAAGCAAGGACCCTGCCTGACTGCAGTGGTATTGTAAATGGGACTCGATTCTCTTTTTTTTCCAGTTAATGAAAGTGCGAAGCAGGGAAAAATACACATAAAAGAGATTTAATGAGTCTTTGGAAAAGTGTTAAAACAGGGTACACAAGTCATAAATTTCAATTACTAACTCAACTGCAGCCATGCTTATTAGCGTAGGAACGAGATATCAGTACATAAAAGGATGAAAGCGCTTGTCTCAGACTGGGACCAGCTGACTTGCAGAAATTTGGGACTGTGGTCGACTGTTCAGAATATGGGCCTGGGGAGAGAGCCTTTATGGTGCTCTATTATCTTTACTGCAGAGGTGACACATGACCTTGCGTGAGTCACCTCTCCGCAGAGATGGTGCTGCTTGATGAAAACTCACTTGCTTCAGAAGCAACTCAGGGGCAGCGTTTGGGGAGAATTTCTCTCTGGCCTTCTACATAATGAATAGTGTGGGTGACTGTCTACTGATGACCCGGGAAAAATCAAAGTTAAATCCTCAGGTGCTCTGAAAGGTGTGGTTTATTATCTCAAATAAAAAGCTCTGCAAAATAATATGGCACAAATATATTCTGCTCAAATCAGGCGATAGCTACCTACAGGCCTTGGCTCAGAAATGAAACAAGTCCTTTCTTTAAAACTCTTTTCATCATATAATAGGTGAGGAGTCTTTTTAATGCTGTTCCTCCCAGACACACGAATGCCCATCCACCACCCTGGATATTAATAAGTAGCAAGTTTTAAGTTTATTTATATCATGCAGTTCTCCCCACTGTGCTGTAGGTATGTTTATGAGACAACTGGTAAGCAGGGCGCAAGGCAGTGAATCCCTGAGCTATGAACAGGCTCTTGAACCATTCGGGCATGTGGATTTGTAAACGTGGAGCATCCCAGGGCACAGGAGGATATCTGGCAACTCCAGGCAGTTCCACTCTCTTTCTTCTGCTTCCTGCTTCAAGGCAAAGGGAGAATTATGTCCCAAGTTCTGTACTGGAAGCTTTGATCCAGGTAATGATCAATTTACATTATATTAGTGTCCCAGTATCACATCCACGTCTTGCTGTGCTGAACACAGAACTCCTCTTTTAGAGCATAGAAGCCAACTTATAGTTCAGACCTGCCACAAAATGCACGAGCAGGTGTGTAGGAAGCTGTGCCTCGGTTTCCCTGCCTGTAAAGTGGAGATGATCAGATCTGTAAAACTGGTAGCTCCTTGTTATTTACCCTTGGCATTGAGTCCCTGAGCCATCTGTCCCAGTACTCACTGCACAGTTCAATCATCATCCCTTTTTATGAGAAGGCTCTCAAATGTCCTGAGCACCTGACTGCCTTCAGAGTGATCCTCCAGGCCCGCTGGGGCTCATTTCCTTGCAGTTTTCCAAGCAGAGCTTTCTAATCAGTCTGCATGAAGGAGCAAATGAGCGACGACTGTTACGGCTTTTCTGGCTTTTCGTCGGCAGTGGATTAATAATGTAAAGTACTCTACAAGACAAGTTATTTGTTTTTGCTAAGAGATTAAATGGAGTCACTTGGAAAACTATGTGGGTTTATTACTGTAATAACTTTCGTAAAGTGGTCACAAATACGAACACCGTATTATCATCCAGATCACTCCTTAATGGTCACAAGTGCTATTTAATGTTCTTAAATCAGTTTTGAAATACCAGCTCTAGGGATTATTTTGTTTAATAATACTAATAAAAGCAACAAGAAAATATCCGGATGCTGATTACATTAATTTTAGGGCGAGATGGAGAGACAGTAATTCTACAGTATATAGAGGCAGAACTAAGTTGACATTTGCAATGCTTTATTCAACACTGTCCAGTTGAGTTATTAAAAAAAAAAAAATCTGAAAGAAGCTTTTCTTTCAACAAGTTTCAAAAATGTGTTCAGAATGATGCAGTATTTGGAAATGTATCAACATGAGCTGTGCGTGTTGCAAGATTGCAGTTTCTCTATGTTATGAATAAATGAGTATGTCTATGGCCGTGGCTGCACCTGTGAAGACCATGGTCTCTCCTGTTCAAAATCTGGGATCACAGCGGTAAAAAAGTTGATTAAATGCAGTGTTAGCATCTTTCTAGAGAACGGCTGTGCTTTCCTGATTGCTCATAGACTTGGCTTAGGAGACACTGGCCTTTCCAGGTGATGACAAAGCTGGTGATACAAATAGCTTACATTGAAGTTGTGTGTTTGCCAAAAATTTTAGGGGCTTTTTTTTTGTACTCCCAAACTGTATTTCCTTTGGCTATTGTCTTCTGTGAGGCTCTTTTCTGCCTTGCAAAGTTGAGACTGTGACATGCTGTGAAAAATCTCCAGCCTTGGAACCCTAGGATATGACAAAGAATAAAGGCTTGCGATAGTAAGGTTTCAAGAGGAGTTCTGAAAGCATTTTCAATGTATTTTGTGTGTGATCTGAATATAAATATATAATATATATTTTTAATATAATCATGTATTTGTTTACCTTTTTTTTCTTAAATCTTAAAAGTCCTATGCCTTACAGACCAACTGTAAGAGTTGGTCTAGTCTGTGCCAGTGTTCAGTGTCTTGTCCCAGTTCCCTTCAGCACTTAAACAAGAAGCCATCATTTGAATGTAATGTTAAAGTTTGGAAGTCTGTTATAAAATTAAAAATATTTTCCAATCTTCCAAGGTCAGGCTTTGAGATCATGAACTAGTTTTTATCTCAGAAAGTTCTTACCCATGTAAATTTCTACTAAAGTCAACAGAATGTTAAATTAAGGATTTAAAAGTCTGTCCTAAAAAATCTGAAATAAGTTTTCAAAAAGAATTAAGTTCTTTATAAGTATGGGGATTAAATCATTTTTATTTGCATTCTGGATTTCTAGAACATATTTTGTATTTTTCCCCCTAGAATTTCCATCAATTTCACTAAATTAGAAAAATGCAGAATACAACACAGAGAACTATAGGTGGTCTGTGGACAAATTTCTTCTTTATTAGTACATTTTGGACTGATTTGTAGAACAATAGTCTTTTTAAATGGAAAACACTTATCAAGAAAATCAACAACTATAAATACTAATATAAATACACAATGCTTATTCTAATGTTCTCTTTGTTAAGCAGGAACCATATGCCATCTAGCCCTCTGCTAAGTACTGAAAGACATCTGATGCCTGCTAAATATGCTAGAGTTAAACATATAAGAATATGAGACTGGAAGGTACTTTGTGGGTCAAGGGCATCTAATAGAATCTGCTGCCATTTCAAGTGTTTTTCAATTGCTTCTTAGAAGTAGCTTTTCATTTTCCTCTGGTAGCTCAGTATATAATATTGTTCCAGAACCTCACTCTGGTAATTAATCAGAGAAATAGTATCCTTATGCCAGCCCACATGTACTTTCAAATGAGAGAGAGAAAGGGAGAGAGAGATGATGGGTCAAGGGCAATTCGTGAAAAGGACAAAGGTCGAACTTGATGTTTGCCTCAAATAATTGTCCCATTTCATTCTTATGATTAAGCTGTGCAGCCAACTTCCTTTGTAAAGTGCTTTCAGCCAAGGGAGTGACTCTATTACTATTTTTCGTTCAGTTTGTTTCATAAATACTCTTCAACACAAAAAACTAGAAAAGCACAATAGGATATTTTTACGGTTCTTAAATAAGGAAACAATCATCTTTTTTCAGCTCCCTTTTTCAGCTTTCTCTAGTGTCCTGAGATAAAAACAAGTTGGACCCTAATTTAAACGTGTTTTGATTAGCCCGCTTTGAGAGGATTAACCTTCACTCACAGAAGATTCTGTCTCTTTTTTCTCCTTGTGATCTATTAGAGAGAATGTACAATAGCTTGAATTTTATATGACATTCATCTTCTGAAACGATGAGTTGTCATCAAGTATTATTTCCTGTCTAGTAGAGATAAATGCCAGACATTATTTACTGTGTATAAACAATCTAACTTTTTGTATACCTGCTGTCCCCTCACAGTGTGTTTTATCACTCTGTTTATTAAAATAAATGTTATAAGTGAAAGAAAAGAAATATTCAAAAAGTTAATATTCTTTCTAATGGATTGTCTCTTGTATTCTGTATCTTATAGAGTGTGGCTCACTTGAGTGGTGGTGCAGATGGCCCAAAAGACAATAGACACTAAAGCAATCTCATAAACTCTATTTTTCATTCAAGTATGGGGAACTTGAATGACTTTTTGGTGCAAAGAAGAGTTTCCCATTGGGAACTCTGCCTTGTGGCAGGGAATGACAAGTCTTTATAAACCAATCAAGAGGGTAGTATTGCTTGAATATATTGAATGCTCTGTCTCCATTCCCTCCCAAAAGGATGCTTTTTCACTTTCCTTTGTACAGCTCTAGAATATACCCTGTTGGATATGGTCCATTATGTGTGTACGGATTAAATCCGAATGTAAGTGATTCCTGAGACAAGCTTATGCTGTTAGACAAAATGCTTCTATGGCTGAATCACCTTTTATTACTCTGCAGGATTTCCACAATGTTTCCCTATTAGTTCCAGATGGTCAGGAAGACCAGGATATGCTAGTTGTGGAAACATCCAAAACTGGTAGTAGGAGAAAGACCAGAGCAGATCAACCATTTTTGCCAATTTTCTTCTCACTAAATTTGAGACCTTATGGACCATGAGAATAACTTACACCTTTACCGTGTCTCCTTTAGCCATAGCGGAGGTGCTTTATTGATAACACCAGTGACTGAGTCTTGTTTTTTCCCTTTAATTTTCACTTTATGCCCTGTAGATAGGTTGCTCATGGAAAAAAAAAAGCTGTAAGAAGGAAGAACGTTCTTACTGACAAGAATGCAAGGATGATTTGTATATTTTGAAGTGTACAGTCATGACAATTGCACACATGAAACTTCCATATCTATTGATTTTGTCCATGTTCTCATCATCCAGTGATGCTCATTGTGTTGCTTGCCCATCAGGAACTTGTGCTTTCAAGGGGAAAAGTCTTTTGGAATTACAGAGCTGTAAGTAAAAGACTTAGTAAAAATACAAACTTCTTTATGTCTGGTACCAAATTTCCTCCAAATTTAGGCCTGCAGAAACCTTTTTTTTTTTTTTTTTTTCCCTACAGTACCTTGTGACCATTGTTTCTACTTTGGATTTCTTAAGGATCAGAAAAGCCTGCAGAAACAATTCAGTCTGACTTCTGGTATAAGCTCTTCTCTGCCTTGTTTTGTTTCTCTGATACATGTTTTTAGGTGACTTTATATGGCTTTGCAGTTGCATGAACTTGTCCCTTTGTTTCTGAGAGAGCTTTTCCTCCAGATAGGAAATCTTGAACTATTCCCCATGGGAATAGTGTTATCAGTATTACTTAGTATAGGATAGCATAAGAGAGCACAGCTACAGGAAGAAATTGCTCTAGCAGGCAATTTACAATAAGAGTCTTTGAGAATGACACCAAATCACAAAGATGTAAGTAATACGAAGGAGGTGCGATCAGGTCTAGTCTCTTTTCCAATTGGAACAATGAGAATTTTAAGGTGACCCCCACTTGAACTATCTTAAATTATGGAGTGCACACTCCAGTACATAACATAAGCAAGACAATTTTCCCTTAACTGGCAGGAAGCATGGAAGAAATCACCTGAAAATGAGCAACTTGGGAACCACGTCTCAGAGAATGCAATTTCATGGAAAAGGGTAATAAACATATGAAAAAAAGTTGGCGAGAAAGATGACTGGAGCCAGAATCAGTGATATATTCAAGACAGAACTAGATGAGATTCTTAGTGGAGACAGCACAGGAAAAGAAAAAATCAGAAACAGAAAATAGGAATGTGAAAATGGGGAACACTAAACTAAAGAAGGAACTTGCCTAAAGGCCTTGATTGCCAGTGGTGTTTTTACTATCCTATAATGATTGCATTATTCTTCTATAATGACAGCAGTTTACGTTGAAAAAAGTTGCACCAAGATTAACTAACAAATCCTTCTAATACCCCTGTGAACACAGGAAGCAAGTTAACTAGATTTATGGTGATTTCTGGTTAAGGCTCAACTGAGTGCAGAGCAAAAGGAATGGGGGAAGGACAGCAGGGTCCTTAGAGAATGAAAGCTGGGAATATAGCCTATGAAATAACCGTATAGTATTTACTGAGAATATCTGTAGTTCCAGTTGTGTCTTAACAGTTCATTTCCCTCAAAGGCAGAAGCCATGGTATGTGTGTTTCATCAGGAAATACGACATATTTTCCAGTGAATGGAGAGGAAGACTGGGAGTGGGAATTGCTAAGTCCTTCTCCCAACTTAGCTGCTGACTCTGAACGTGTCTTTGTGTCACTTACCGTCTTTGTGCCTTGTTTTCCTCATCTGCAAACTAGGGTTGATGATACTTCACAAGGCTGTAGGGGATCCTAGTGTTTGCTTGGAGATACACCTCTAGAGACACCTAAACAAGGGCATAATATCATGAAGGATCAGCTTCATCTTTAGCTGATGCCAGTACTGATCTAGAAGTTGATAAATTTGGGTTTGGTAGTCCTGCTCGGAAAGCCAAATTGCCTCATTTCTACATCTCTGTTGTCTTCCTTGGTGCCTTTAAAGAATCCAGGCAACTCCACCAAATTCCAACTTCATTAGATGGTCTTGCTGCAAGTCTCTACATTAATAAAAGCTGTTTATTTAAGCATTTCATTTTCAATAACTTGCCCAATCCATCAGCAGATAGTTCAGATAGTTCAGGCTGCTGTGTCAGGACAATCCTTGATGAAAAAAAAAAATCTCTGCACAGGAAAGACAAAGAGTGAAACAAATAGTAAAGGAAAGGAGGTTTTTTTTTTTTTTTAATGATTTTTGTGACGGTTTTTCAGAAATGTGCAATTATGGGCATTTTGTTTTCATTTTGTTTTTCTTCCATAGGCTCCCCTCAGTCATTTCTCCTAGCAGCAGATTTAAGCAAAGTACACAGGTAGTAATGGATTAATTCTGTCACTTTACCAATGTAGTCTGTGGAGTTCAACTTCCTGATAGAAATTCCTAAATCTTGCTTTTCCCCCTCGTTATTTTCTGCCCTGGTACAGAATTTCTGTCTATTGCTTGTTAATATAAGCATACCTTGACTGAATATGAAAACCCTTTGATTTTCAAAAGACGGCAGTGGAACAGGAAACAATGTAAGAAATACATAGAGAAGCTGTGAGTTGTTCCTATGCAGCTGTACGCAAGTTTGACAAGACAGAAAAATATTTGTGTAGAAGGAAAACAGGACTGAAATATTTGCAATAATTAGTAGTGATTAAAACAACTTGATTACCCATATTGGGAGGAATTAGAAGTCATGTGGTTTTACACCCTTTCAGTTTTGCTTAGGTTTAAGTCTTCCTTTTTTTTCTCAGCTAATATGATAAAATCAAATCAGTGAATTTCCTGCCTCCCTGTTTACTGGACTGAAGCTGATTAATGAAGTACCCATTTTTCTTCTATTCATATCTGTAAAGCAAAGTGAAGGGGACTGCTGCAGATTAATGTTACAAAGGAATATGCTAGCTAGCATGCCCAATTAAAGGCTTAGGAAAAGATGTGAAATGCCACCAACTTATATTCCCTCTCGAAAAAAAAAACAACTCTGCTTTAATTTAAACTCACTCTCTGTCAGATGAAATTTTGACTTAAGTGACCCCAGAAACTGCTCTTACGACTATGTTCCAACCAGAAGAAATTCCATCTGACTCATCAACTAACCCTGCCCATTTCAAGTCTTACAATATCTTTAAAAAGCATGTGGGTAATAACTTACTTCTTCCACTGCCATCCTTCGTGGAGTTTGGAAACTCATGCGCAAGAACAAGGGCTTCTTAAGAATAGAGAGCTTTTTTTCTGATAAGAGAAGCAGAACTAAATATAGGCAAGGAAGTGGTGGGAAATGCGGGTGGAAACTTTTTACATTGCTCTGTACTGAAATAAATCAACTCTTTATTCATTATGTGAGTGGGGGAGCCTTGCGGTGGGCAACAGCTGAGATGTCACAAATAATTAAGTGACTCCCAGAAGGCCTAAAAGGCCTTTTTTTAGCTTGATTAGGCTGCATTTCAAGTCTTTTCTCCCTCACATTAAAGGCCTAGCTTGTGTTCTTCAATTATTTGGTAAGTTTGATTTAACATGGATAAGAAGGCTTTCTCTAGATATAATATTCCTATGTTTTTAATGGCTCAGAGAGACTAGAATACATTAACTCTTGTTTTGCTGTGGATTACTGGGGCATGTTTTAATGATTAGGCATGTGGGACTGCAAGGAATATAAGGCAAAGGGCAAGAAGGAGCTTGGAGAGAAGATTCCATCTAGGGAAAAAAGGACCATATTCAAATGAAAGAGATATTCTCGAAGATGCACTTTAATCCTCTGTGTATATTTATTTCTTTAGAATGCCAAAGGAAGCCCCCTTATATGCAGATATGACCCAGTCTTGTTCCATGCAGGGGAACATGCAGACCCGTGATAAATGCCCACCTGTAAAATGGCTACATCTTTCTGTTTCAAGGACAGATTTTGGACTGCTGTAATGGTTTTATTTTTTTTTTATCTCCACCTGATCTTTGTTTTTTCTTGATCTGTGTGTTTGCATCACATTTATTTATTTATTATACCCAGTTCTTAATTTTATGATTGAGATTCAATCCTCTATAAGCACTAATAGAATCTTCTCACACGGTCTATGTTTTGTTCAGATATGAAGGAAAAGGTTGTGAACAATGGAGTAGCAAAGCAAGGAGCAAATAACAGAGGGAACATGGCACACTGAGGTACTTACAAATGATGTTTTGGTTTAATAAGTAGATTTGACCATTTTAGAGTGAAAGTGTTTTTTCAGTAAGTGAACTCTTCACAGATAGATTCTGGTCATGTTCACAAGCTTCTCCAGTTTTCCTGGACTTTTGCTTCTGTATCTTACCTTGTTCGCTTCTACATTATGCAAGATACCCGAGTATGGAAAGAAGACAGAGATTAAAAGGATTACATAAGGATTTACAAGTATGCCATTTACAAATATGAAGTCAGAATATGCAAGAATCTCAGTTTTTCTCATTTGTATTGTTCCAAAACAAGAGGTAATTCCCTTGTTTTTTTTTTTTCCAACAGAGAACTGGTTTAATATTCAGATCACGCCTTTTGAGATCACTATGCATTTTCCTTTTGGTCTCTCAGTTCTTGCCCATGCAACCAAGATCTGGCCATAAGCAAATTTTTAATAAAATTTATACAAACCCATGAATCTTCCAAGCAGTTGTTTCAAACAAGAAACAGATCCTCTAGACTGTGATCATATGTTTGAGATTGACCATAAATTAGACACCTCAAGCAAAGTAAATACGGTTTCATTTCTGGGGTCTTTGCTCTAGCATTTCGAAGGAGGTGCGAAGTGTGCTGCCGTGCCCTGAAATACAGAAGAGGTTATCTAGGCATTGGTTCCTTAAGGACTTTGGGGAAACCATATGTCAAAAGTAAAAGCAGCACCCTTCAAACTTCCACAAACTTCATGCCTGGAGTATTGGATCAGTAGAAGAAATGTCTTGCCCGGTAAAGTTTATTCTCTCTGCCTTTTTTTTTTTTTTTTAAAAAAAATGGCCCCTAATGGCATTATCCTTGGCGCAGAGCACAGGCTTAATAATCGCTCGGCTTGGTCTTGGGCCATCATCTTCCAGTTGGTCATTAATCCCCCACTGGTGCCAACGACTTTTGATTCTTGTGTGTTTAATTCATGGAGGTTACATAGGCTATTTCCTGTGAAGATGTAAATGAAAATTTAGGACCAAATGTACTTCTTTTTTCTTTCTTTCTTCCAACCTTCTTGTTATATGCATCAGTGGAGAAGAAGGACATAGAGACTTTGAACACATTTTACAGCAGAAAGAAAAAAAGGCAAAAGATGTTTCCCTTGTTTTGGCGCCCTGGGGTCCCTTCTGTTCGCACTCGCACAGGTAGGGTGGCCGTGCTCGATGCCCCACTGCCAGGGCCGTCTCTGCAGCTGGGGCGCTCAGCACCTCTCCCTGTGGCAGCTTTCATAAATATTCTGCGTGTTCCCTAATTTGTCTGTAAGTCTCCCTCCGCCTCCTGGCTCCCCACGGGGGGCACGTGCCGGGCTGTGTGGAAGGGGACGCTGCGGGTGCCGTTGTGTCTTCGGTGGCAGGAGGCGTCCTGGCCATCAGCAGCTGCACCAAAGCTGAAGGTAGTAACGGGGCCGCTCTGGGCTGCAGGGTGCTCTGAGTCAGAAAGAGAGGCCAGCAAGGGAGCAGGAGCACGTTCCGGAGCCGCCTAACAGCGCAGAGCAGAACCAGGGGGCGATTCGGGGTGTAAGAAAGACTACGGCAGAGTGCCTTAGCGCCTCCCTGCTATTTCTGTGGCAGGAGTTAGCAGATTTTGTGCTAAACCTTCTCACCGCTGATAGTGCCTGCTCTTTTTTTAAGGTTACAAAAGTAGTTAGTGTGTGCAATTAGTGAAGCGTTTCATCCTCTTTATTTTTAAAGTGAGAACCTGTAAATAAAAAAGATAAACTGTTCCACTTTCTAGAGTTTCAGAACGGAAAATATTCCATATAAAGTTTATCACTTTCTGTACTCCAGTTACCATATCTCTCTGTGAGGAAAATGTAAAAATTAAACAGCTTTCACTCCCCTTCTTTCTTCCTTCAAATCTGACTTTTTTATACAAGGATATCAAGATGAAGTAAAATCTAAATTGTCTCATATGTTCAATTGACTTTCTGACAATGCCAGTCTGGGCTCTTCAGAAGAAAAATTGAGATAACATTGCTTTTTTTTTCATGTTTAATTCTGCAATTGAATCTGATTTGATCTGAAGCATTTGGATGCCTTGTTAATGATGAAATATGGATTGAGAGGGAGAGGGAGAGAGATTCTGTATATGTAGGATGTAATTCCACAGCTACATTTGTAACCATAGAATTGCAGATGGTGTGAAAACAGTGCTGATTAAAATAATCAGTCTAGCGCTTAATAGCACTTTACATTTTCAAATACAACACTTTAATGGATTGATCTTTGCCACACCCCATGTGGTATTTTCCTTTGCATTTTTTATATATGTAAACTGAGAAACTGCATGCAGAGGAGACGGAGTCTAGATTAATTTGTTGCTATAACAGTTCTTGAGCCCATTGAATACTGCTCTGTGGCAGGAATAAATACTTTTTGGTGATTTTTATTTCTTGCTGAAATGGGCCAGCCCTTTGAACCCTCAAGCACCTCAAATGCGTAGGCAGGTTTGACAGAGTAAAAAGGGAAAAGAACTTGCTGATATTGTCATCAAATATTTTTTAACCCTTTTTTAATGTGCATCTCACGTTGTTCTCAGATCAGCAGAGCAGGGGAGGTTGTGCTGCGTAGGAAGCCATGGGCCAGTTCGGTAAGGCCTGAAGAATTTTTATCTCTTGGAGCTTCAGCGAGTGCACTGGCCATGTACTCTGCAAGTTAACCTCATCTTCTTCCCTTCCTGCCTTTCGTGAGGAGTACTGGGAGTGAACAGGAGAACAGCTGTCAGGGCTGAGGCAGCTAGGTCATCTACAAGGAGCAAAGTGAGGGGATGTTGTGTTGCTTAGGTACCAGAATAATTTTTTTACTGTGGCTAGTTTGGGGGGGCGGAGGGGGGAATCAAACAAACAAACAAAAAAAACAAGCATTATACAGTAGATGGAGGTAGCTGTTGGACTGTATAGTGTGCTTTTATTACATCATTTATCTAAAATAAGTAATTGAGGTTCAGCAACTCCTGACAGGAAATGACATGCAGACCAGCCTTGTTTTAGGCTGAAGTAGAAGCATCTATCATGTAAATTAACTCCAAACTGTGCCAGCAGGCTGCATACATTGAAGGGATAATGGGTGGGTGATATATTTCTTTATCCTAGGCCTTATTTATCTACTTCATTTTTTTTTTTTAAACAAGCAGCCGTAGTGATAATTACCGAATGTCCATACAGTAGAACATGATTATCTAAAGGACTTGAGGATATCTGAAACAGTAATCAGGTACTGAAAGATTAGCTAGGAGACAGTCTCAGACTTACTTGTACATCTATTTTCTTTCCCCATTTGTTCTTCCTTTCTCTGTAAGAAACCAACCCTAGGACATCTGGGACTAACCAGAAAGGTGCCAAGACTTTTTTGAATGCTTATTCATTTCCTAGATGCTGTCTTCCCGTAATTCCTATTTAAGTCATTAGATGAGAAGCTGATGGCCTACAGGACCTCTCTGTATGGGATAACACGGTGTCCAGAGGGCTTGTCTGAAAGACTGACAAGCTGATAAGTAGAAGCTTGTCAGAAAGACTGACAAGTAGAAGCTTGCTGTCTGCACATGCAGGACCTTAGTGCACAAAACTCTTGTGAAAGGGGATATATATTTTTGAAATCTCTAATGAAGTTGGCTTTACCTGCTTACACTCTCACACCCATATAGGCACAGTCACTAGGATGTGTGTGCCCAAGCAGTCAAGCCAGGATCACTTACACAGGAACTGAAAGGGGTGGTCTTCTTGTTTTGATTAAGTCAAATTAGTTTTTGGACTGATAATTTATAGCTGTTTGGAGTCAGCAGTTGCTATAGGGCTGTCCTTTGCTTCAGAATCTTACTTGCACCGGTTGCCATAAATCTTAGACAAGGTTGTTGCTCATTGCCCATCTTTTATTGTTTGTCATGTAGGTTTGGAATATATACACATCTTTATAGCTAGGGTCTGTTTCCTGGTAGGATAACAGGAAAAAGAATGGTATGTGCGATGCGTTGTAACCTCGGTGCCATCGTCCTGCTGTTAGAGTGTGGAGTCCCCCCCGATGACTCATCTGTGCTGTGGTCTTGCCAGAGTGCCGGCTTTCTGGTCTTGACATACACAGCACATTTCTCATTTTTATTGCTGGGAACAGTGTCCTTTGTTATCATTGCAGGCCATTCTTTTAACACTTGTTTTGCTGTTTCTCCTGGTGCATACACACACATACATCATTATGTAATTCATAGTAATATTTCTTTTACAAGCCTAGGTCAACCTGAAACACGTTGATGTTCCAGCTCTGAACCGTGATTTTTCCTGATCCTGGATTCAAAAATTTTGCTCTTACAAGTTTAACAGAGCATCTGAAGGAGACTAGCCCAAGGTTACTAAGTCATTATACAGAGGACTAGCTAGGACAAATACTTTTGTTGTCAGGTTATTCCTGTTTGTTTTTCCATGAGTTATCCTTGCTGTGCATATGTTCTCCAGACAGTGCATGGCTTGCAGCCTCATAGGTGCTCACCACCACTCTCACAAGTTCTCAAATGGCGAATCAATCAGTAAGTTTCCTCCGTAGCTTAGCCAGCCTCACAGCTCAGGGTTACTGAAAAGTTCTCTGGCCATCACTGGCTGCACAGTCATCTCCTGAGATGGGTTAATATCACAGTTACTGAAAGAGCAGCCTCACAAACACCAGTTGCTGTACAGCAGTACAGACCTAGCATTTTGACCTTAGCATTTAACACTGAAAGAGTCTGTTCCACATTCACATCTTCTGATTTGTGCAGTACTTCAGAAACAATAGCAGCCACCTATCCTAAACCATGCCAAAATATTACGCACGTAAGAAAGGAGTAAAACTCGCTGCTCTGAAACATGAGGAGAGCAAGAGAAGACAACTGAAATTATTAACAGTTTCACTGACCCATTCATAAATGACTTCAAGATGCAGAGAGACCTTGATTTTAAGAAATGACCAAAGGGAGCGCAAGGAGCTATTATGAATTCTTAAAAGTGAGTAAATTTCTATTAAGTGAGTTAATAGTATGATGAGCTTGAGTTCACGAGGCTGCTATTATATCTAACAGAACTAACGCAAATCAAAGTCAAGTCTGGTATTAAATTTAGAAGGAATGACTTGCAGTGCGTTATCAATCTGTCCTGTGTTACAGCCATCTAGTGCAAGTTTATATACAGTGCCTGCTGGTGATATCTTTTGTGCAGAAACTGTTACTATTCTGATTTCAATGGGATTATATACATATGGCTGTATTTGCACAAGGTAGATCACACAGAAAGATATAACCCAGCTGGCACAATCTGATGCCCTTATTCATCGAGATACAGTACAGTATTTCTCAAGGGGGTTCTTGGGTCAATAGCAATAAATAGAAGCCCATCATGGAGAGTCTGTATGATGAGTTGGGGCATCATAATTTAACCCTAGCAACAAATTCAGATGGAACTTCCTTTGTTTCAGTTTATGCCTGTTGTCTTTTGACTTGATTTAGTACAAAGAACTTGGTGCTTATTGGATCATCACAGTCACATTGTGGCATTCAGGAAGACTTGAAATTCCCCTAAATTGGTGGTCAGACCTCTACCAGGCTCTTCAGTCATTGTAACCAGCTGAATACCCTCCACTCCTACCATATAAATGGGGGTCTCAGAAGCACTAATGGTGGGAAGAGGTGCAGGTGACTTTCTTTGTGCTTTGGCATTTCCTATGAACCAAGGTAGGCAAATTCCTGTGATTCCAAGTGTTGTTAAGGTTCTAATAACTTTTTTTTTTCACATACACTTTGAATTAGCATAGTAGATCTTATAAAAAGTACATCAGACAGTGATCAAAAACTTTTGAGTTTGGGAGTAAGAAAATGTCTATCTAAAATGTTCTTTGTTCCTCGTCTAAAGTATTCTGGTTGCTACAGTTCTTTGATGCTTATTGAAAGCCAGGACACAACATTCTCTTTCAAGCCCCTGTCTTGAGCAACAACTGTTGCAGAGCTCACGCTATGGAGAAGAGCCGTGCTTAAGCAAACAACTGGTTTTTTGACAAGGTTGGCTTATAAGAAGAACTGTACTGACATCTACCTGTGCTTCTCAAAAGCATTTGACTTACTACCACGTGATATTTCAATTAAAAAATTAGAACTATGCAGCGTTAATGTAGTGAATGATAAATGCATTAAAATTGGCTGATAAATTTCAAAAAAGGAATTGTAAATGAGGAATCATCATCCACAGAGGGTATTTCCAGCAGGGTTCCACAGAGATCTTTTCTTGTCTAATACAATTCAAATGTTTTATTATTAGTTCAGAAGTGAGGAAATCAGTGCCTGTAAAATTTGCAGAGGATACACATTAGTAAGAGTAAATAGTGATAAAGTTGGATCAGTTTGACAGAGCAATCTAGTTCGTTTGGTAAGCAGGGCTTGTTTGACTAGCACAGATGTTAATGTAGATAAATACAAGGTCATATGCTTGGAAACACAGGAGGTAGGATACGCAGCACAGGATACGGCCTTCCAGGGAAAAAGTGACCCTGAAAGGACTAAGCAGCCAGGGTGGCCTGCAAACTGAGCAAGAGCTCTCAGTGTGATGCTGGGTCTGAAAATTAATGTGATCCTCAGATGAATAAGCAGAAAATTATTGAAGAGGAACAAGAAGGCAGGGAGTATGACTCTACATAGTGATGTGCTCTCATGGAGTCTTGAATGAGATCAGTAAGACCATTAAATGCATTCCTAAGTTGAGAGCTGAGCCTGTATTGTAGGAGGTGAAAGTGCAGCACAGCGCAGGCCTGTTAATGTGATATGATGAAATAAAGATACTAGAAGAAATTCTCTATCGCCCAGAGATCTGTATCCTGTAGGGTGTCTACAAGTCTGCACAGTCCAGAATCACTGGATAACAGTTTAGAGTTGCATCCTTGCAAATTGATGTGGTATAATCTCTAGTCTAAATTGTCCAATTCTCTGTGCTTTTGATCCTAGGTGTCTGTTTCAGCTAGGGAAGAAGAACCAGAGCTGTCCAGCTCTGAATGCAATATTGCTGAATCCTGAATGCCTGACTTTTGATCTGGTGCCTATTCTTGTTATCTCAAACCCATGCCCTGATTCAAGGAGCACAGGGAAGCATGTAAAAATGTGGATGAGAAAGAAAACCATGCAACAGATAAATAATTCATCTTATCACATTGCTGATCAGCCACCTGGGAGGATAACAAATAATCAGGAAGCCTTTTTCTGGTCAGCACTGACCAGAAAATACAAGTGTTGGTCAGTCCTTTCAGATGGTAACACTTTTATTGAGCTTACGAATAAATGCTGAAGAGAGAAGTACAGTTAGTGACAGAATTCAAACACATTTCTGTAGCTCCTATAATATGTACCATACTCAGGGTTTTGGGACATCTGTGACATCTGAGACTGTATTTACCATTTTGAGAAAAGGACAGTTTCTAAACATTTGGCCTCTCCTCTCCTGCCCTTCCTT
>VZSV01000014.1:1213597-1235330 GCA_013398735.1 Nothocercus julius
CTTTCCTTCCTTTCCTTCCTTTCCTTCCTTTCCTTCCTTCCCCTTAATTTGACATTTGATGTTAGATTTAGGGCAATGCTTTTGAAGCCTACCCACATGTAGAGAGCTTGGCACTGAGATGACTGTGTTATTCTGTATTGCAGAGGCCTGGAGAATTCTTTATTTCCTAATGAAAAGAAGATTTTGAATAACCATAGCAACAGTAAAACCTGCTGTGAATCTTACAGCACCAAGTGTTGCAGGTATCTACCTCTGGGGATCAAGGGTTAGTCAAGAAAAAGGGATCTTTTTTGCTGCCTCCCCCTCACATACTCTTTAATAGTGGAGAAATTAACATTAAAAACAAGTGCACAACTCCTGATAAATAGGTTATACTGCGATTTTCTTCTATTTTCCTTTTCTCAAATTGCTCATGCATTCAATATGTTTTTTTTCTATAACTTATTTAAAAGAAATCAGCATGAAATGTTTAATTTTTAATATTGGGTTTTCAAAGTAAACCGCACAAATGCTGAAAGAAATGTGTGTGTTTTGTGGGAAGGGGAGAAAGGACACAGAGCTCACACAGAATGGTTTGCTTGGCTTAATTAGATCCCCTTCAGGCATTTAATGGGAATGTGATTGACCTGGTGAGGTAAAAAACACATATATGTTAAGGTACCAAAAATCGGCTGGCCCAGATATTTTTTTAGCCTACAGCAAACACAAAATATTTCAGCATAACTTGAGTGTTTTCGCCTGTGAGGTAAGCTGAGTTCCCTTGCGTTTGCCTTGAGCTGAGAGGCTGCATCTGAACAACCGCAGGGACCCGGCTGCTGTGCGGCAGTGCAGGTCTCCGAGCCCACTGTGTGTCTAAGACTTCAGCTTCAACTCTGCGCTTTTTAAGGGGCACTTGTACAGGGGACTGAGTGGGAAGTACCTTTGACTGGTTTATTATTTTCTGTCTCCAGACAGCTTGTTTCAGTTTCACCCTCATAGAGGAGGAAGAGAGCGAGTTCTGCATGCAGTTACACGTTTGTGAATCCAGATTATGTCTGTCGCTAGGCTTACAGCTTCAGCAGAGTTTCACTGCAGTAATATTCATTTAACTGAACTCAGGACTACTTAGCTCATCTCAGTTGTGTCCTAACATAAATGCTTTTATCTTAAAATGTTTAATTCTATCTTCTGAAGCCTTGGTGCAGGCACTGCCTGCTTGCTTTCCAAACCATCAGGAAATCATGGAGCCACATTCCTGCCACATCTTGCTAGCTGGTTGGTGCTGGACTGACTGCAGGCAGCCTCCGCTTACTGGCCAGCTTGCCTTGGCCTGATCCAATAACATTGTGTAAGTGCATGTCTACAGCAACACCTGGCAGAGATGCCAGAGAGGACACCAAGAAATGAAAACACTCCTATTTATAAATATATTAGAAATTCTGCCTCAGTATAGCAGGGAAAGCTTGCATTCAGTTGTTGAAAAGTCTGCTAGAGGAGCTGAAGCCTTATTTCCTTCATGCTCTGACATAGAAGAGGGATGAGTCAATTTGGAAAGTCTCTGGCACTGCTGCCTTTTGACAATACCGACTGATTTCAGTCAGCATATAGGAAAAGCTTATTTACCCCATATTTTTCATTCCTAACTGCATTTTTTTTCTGCAATTTCTTCCCAAGGACTTGAAATTCCCACTGAAGTGCTTAAGAGAACAGGATAAACTTGCCTTACAGGCATATGCAGCTCATATGTACTTTCATCTCCCTTATGCCTTCAACAGTCAGCTCTGTTGTGCTGCAATAAGCTTATGCTTACTGTTTTCTGACTTACCTGGAGGATTTGGACTGTAATTTAAATATGTGGATTTGGCAGTACTTTTCAAGTCAGGGGAGTCATGAAAATCTTGTGCATTTTTTATGCTATCTGTCATCCTCTGAGATCACTTGATGGACTCCAAGTTGATTCCCCGTGGATGATGTTCTCCTCGCTATGTGCTTGGTTTCTCTTCCTCCAAGTTGTCCTGGCCATTCCCTACAGGATAAAATGACAGTGTAAATATCCTGGTCATTTAATCCCTGTGGTATGATAAAATTGCAGTCAGCCATTAGATTCCACTTTAATAACGAACTGGGCTCATTCAGTGCAATTATTGAGCTAGGTACTGCTTGTAGATGCTGCATTGAAAAGTGGTGTATCACAGAAACATAATTTTACTTTAAAGCCTTTTCATTTGGTTGAGCTTTACTTTGGCTGGAATCTGGAGCAGCTTCTACTCTAAAATTAGAGAGATCCTTAGCAGTCATCTTCTAGTTTCAGCAGCCTGCCTACATCTGTCTTGAGTAACTTCCTGAGGACCTGTTCCGTAATCTCAGGGGAAGAGTAAACAGGCGTAGGTATACAAGTCAATTTTAGGTGGAGAGTTCCTAAACTCTCCACCTGACAAGAGGAAACGGCCGCAATGGCCAAAAGGACAGGAGGAAATGGCCACAAACTGAAGCATCAAAAGTTCCACAGGAACTTAAGGAAAAATTTCTTGCCAGTGAGGGTGACAGAGCACTGGAACAGGCTGCCCAGGGAGGTTGTGGAGTCTCCTTCTCTGCAGATCTTCCAAATCCACTTGGCCGCAGTCCTGAGCCACCTGCTGTAGGTGACCCTGTGTGTGCAGAGGGGTTGGACTAGATGATCTCTAGAGGTCCCTTCCAACCTTAGGCATTCTGTGATTCTAAACTCATCCTGGTGTGCATGTGAATCATCCAGAATTCAGGAGATTAAGAAGACACTTTTCTGAGAGGCTGTGTAGGTAATGTCCATTGTCCAAAGTCTGTTGTCTTCTGTGGACTTGTTCAGATCAATAACTTTGAGGTTACAATCAAATGGATATTCTCCATGATGGTTCCATATTCCAGTTTGGAATCATGATTAGATCTTGATTTTTTGACTCAGGTCTATCTTTTGTCCTTCCACAGAAGGACATTGCTTTCAGACTGCTAAGGAGAAAGGAAGCTGGAGTACTTTGGTAGAAACCAGTTCATCTTCACCCTAACTGCAGATAGGCTCTCTGCACAACCAGTACTGGCTGGTGGATTGCTAGGATTTGAATATACCTGCTGTTTTAATCTTTCCCTGGCTCACAATTATCTCAGTGCTTTGCTAGCTCTGGGAAAACAGATGATGTCTTTGGAAAACTTGTCTTAAAGCGGTTTCAGGAAGAAATGGGGCACAGGGTAATAGCTACAACTGTTGGCCTTGAAAAGTTTTTTAAATGCAGGGGGTAAGCATGAGCCTGAGAATCACAATCTTTCTTCTCTGTCTTTGCTCGAAGTGGAGGATGTCCCACCTTTCCTCGTCCTGGCCTTAGGTGGACAATGCTCCATCTTGCAGTTCACTGCTCCTCTTTGGGAGGTACATTAAAATCTCATCTCCTGTGTAAATGAAGTAAACCATCTTACCCACTTGATGACAGCAGCCCTTTAATGGGCTATTGGTCAGCTGCTTCTGGACCCAGTAGTAACAAGGGGTGGTCAGGCAGATGGTTTTGGATGCAGGAAAGGCTTGCGTGGCAGTTATACAACATATGTGTGTATGTGCCGGGTGAAAGAACATGCTGATAAACCCTTCATGCCCTTTAGTTGATGACTCAACTGGAATTAAAAAATCTGTGCTGTTCTGATTTAAAGGCTGGCATGTGGCTCTGCTGCCTGCAGGTCTGGCATCGTTGGTAGGAGGCAGAGAACAAAACCCAGCAATGCAGCCGTATTCCCAGCTGTGTTTAAACTTGCAAGTGTATTTCAACTTGCAAATCTGTTAACCTGTCATGCCCCAGGGATGAGAATTGCTCCTTAAATGTGACGCTCTAAAACTTCTGTCAGAGATCTGTGTAAAGTGTTTGGAGATCTGCAGATTCTCGGCGCTATGGGAGTGATCATTCTTTATTATTCTGTGCCAAGATGTTTTTATGCTGATGAAACTGGCAGGTAGGCATTTACCCAGAGACAAGGAAGTATTTCTTTTTTGCTTGTGGACTCCATTTTTTATTCAAAAAATCTGCCTGTGTGACAGAGCAGAAAAGCCTTTACTTCTCACAAAGCTATTAAAAATAAATACTCTTGCCATGTTGAGAATTTTAATTGGAGTTTGTTCTGTCCAATTCTCCCACAGATTTTAAAATGCATATCTGTACTTGCCTGTGCATTTCCCTATGCTCCTAGACTTCATTGCCAAGTACTCGCTTGGCTGCAGGAGAAGAGGCTCAGATTGAGCACACCTCTGTCTTGTGCAGCAGTGCTCTCGCTGAGAAGGCCGGCTAAGGATTTCGTCTGCCACCAGAGAGCACTGTAACTATGCGCTCAAGCTCATTTCCAGGGCAGGTGCTGCTGGATGCTGTTTCCTTCATGAGATTTACCTCACAGCTGGCAGCAAGAGGAAAGTTTTTAAGGCAAACCCTCCCCAGGACAGTTCTGTGCCTTTTAATGCTGCTTTGCCAGGACCTCCTTTTTTGCTCTGAGAGTCCACATGGACAGGGCTTGATTCCCCACCCTCCTCAGTCCGAGGCAAAGAGGAAACCTTACCAAAGGCAGCCAACCTCTTGCAAAGACCTTTGCATTAAGCTTAAAGCCAGCCTGAATCTCTGTGGCTGCAGGCTGGGAACACGACATGGCTGTTGTTCTCTCCGCATTGTCTCATTGCTTCCATCACAACTGCTCAAGAGCAAGAAGAAAAGAGAGCGCAGAGGCTGCCCCAAAATAGGCAATCTGGACAACCTGCTCCCTCCTCTTCATCTGCAAGATCCTTGTCTGATTGTTACTCAAGACATTGGTTAAATGTGGATCAACTGCTCCCCATTTGTTACTGCAGCTCCAAATCTTGCTGCTTCTGTTTCAGGCCTGAAGAAGAACATCTGCATTCTTGCAAACTGTTCTGTGATTTTTCTGCCTTTGTTTTCTCACAGATTTAGTCTCTGTTATGTCCTTAAAGCAACATGGCTACAACAAAATTGCTGCAGTTCTTCAACTCTGATGTGTCAGCTCGTGGTATGACAAGAAGTGTTGCACTGCTGCAGCACTCTGTGATCACTCATGTGCTTTGCGGGTCTCTCATCTGATTGAAACCACCCTCCATCATTCTTTGTCCATTTTCCAAGTCCTGACAGGAAGAGACAGTGTCAAAGGACTTCTTCCCTCTCTTCTGGTGCAGGGTAGCAAGGGGCTGAGATGTAAAGATTCCTCACTTCTGATCCCTGGAGTTAAAAAGTACATAGATATATGTCAGAGGGCTGAGTTGGCTTGCTATAACCTACGTTTCCTGCTGTGACTCAAGAGCTCTGAGCAATGCTAGCTCGGCTGCGCAGAGCAGTGGACTGCTGCCCTGTGGAGATGAGGTGAGCTATTTGTTGACAAAGCTATGGCGCAGACTCAGGTAGCATCTTCTATAGGTATAGGTTACATGACGAGATGGCTAAGGATGGCTGCACCCATGATACAAAGTCTTCAGACAATGCAAGGAGCTGTTTAGATGGCATCTAGACATCCCAAGATCTGAGTGCATGCTGCTCATTCAGTAAAGTGTTTAAATTAAAATAGATGGTCCTGATCATAATTCTGTCCTGTGTCAGATGGAAGAGAATTTTTCCCTAAGTCCTGCGAGTTGAGGCAGCATCCCTGTATTTCCTACAGCCCTCCCTTTCGTGTAACTCCAGGCCCAAATCCTAGTTAATTTATAGGCTCTGACAAGATCTTAGAGCAAGAATGATAGCATGGTTGCAGAGCACAGGCTATCGTTTAGTATCGAAAGTGCCAATTTTCTGACAAAGTGAGTAATCTAATACAGTGCTGTATAGTATCTGTTTGATAGGGAACCTCTGTAAGTCACCTCAGATTAGGAAGGGGAGAGTTTAAGCTGTTATATGGATAATGACAAGGAGAAAAGCAAACAATTCAGGCACAAATCTCCATTCTCTCCCACAAAAGAGATTAAACAAGTCAGAAAATCACAATCTGCCTGAAATCCTTCATATTATTCTTTTACCCTGTCTGATAGCAACGTATAGTTTCATTTTGGTTTCCCCTGCACTCCCCAGGGCTGACAGCGCCTCAGCAGTGGACATACAGACACTCAACCCCAGGAAGAGTTTTGGGGCAAGTCTTGGCTCAGCAGGGCCCTTGCTGGCACTGTTGGAAATACTCCATTCAAATATTAGTCTTCAGAAAGGATTTTGATATTGTGCCTGAGGATATCATGAGGGAGGCTTCTCCCTCCAGCCAAGTTAGGGATCTATCTCCTTCAGATTTACCAGACTGGGGTGACAAAATGTCATATTGGAAAAATACTTGAAAAATTACTTCTGATACACTGCAGGCCAAGTCACAAACCTGATGAAACAGGTAAAAATACCACTGCAGAATCTGATAATTACCAAAGACATTCTGCTGGATGATCGGTGTATATATGTGTTTTGCAGAGAAGATTCAGATTTACTCTGTTTAATTTGTGCCAAAATATAACTTGGAAGTCTGATTTAGGAGCCTTGTGTTTCTGTATAGTCAATGGGCCAAACAGAGCACTTGCTAAGGAGACAGCCTAGGGTCGGATCATGGACTAGAAACTAGAACAGGCACCAAACTAAAGCACTGAAAATAAGCACTGTGGTTAGGCTGACAAATAACCCCCTTCTACTGTAGACTTGACCATGATATCATATGGTTCAGCCTAGATGATACAGAGAAACCCCATTCTCTTCTACAGTTGTCTATAGCATTGCATGAATTGCTGTGCAGTCTGTGAAAGCACAGAAAATCTTGGGAGGAGGAATATATATGTCTTGCCTGATGTTTGGGAAGAAGATTACCTGTGAACAGCAGTGAAAACACTGGGGAAATTTAAGTAGGAGAAGATTTACAGCACAGCTTTGCTCTATTTGCTACCTGCATTGCTGATGGCTGTAGGAATGTTGCCATCTAAATGGTTAGATGTATATGAACTAAATGATTAGATTTCTTTACCACAGTGAAGTGTAGGAAGTAAAACAAAATGAAACAACATCAGGAAATGTAAAAAACAAATAGGATAATTTTCACTTGTACCTTTTTAAAACCCTCTGAAATCTCAGGAAAAATATTCTTAAAAGATAGACCCTCATCTTACAACTGAACTGTCAATCCAATGGATTCTATAGAGCAGAGTATCTGGCCCATTATATTGTTCTTTCTTCTTTCAAATAACATACCACTCCAGCAAATCTAAGCAGGGAAGATATTTCTCATCCTGCTCAGAGACGCTGAAAACTAAGCATTTGAACTAAAATCTCCATTACTCTTCAGAGATGATGAGAGTCGAAAGTAAGTTGAACTACAGTCATTGATTTCAGATAATACTCTTAACTGCTTCTCCAGGCAGCAGTATAGTACCTTGAGTAGTAGGACATGACATGGCAGGAGTCATTGTTTGGTGGCATTTGGCCTTTTTTTCCCAGACATTTCATAATGACACCCAAGAACCATTGTTTTCATGGAAAAAACAAGAGTCTGTGATAATCAAAGGGAGGTGCCCATGTATGTGCCTGCTGAAGCAAAGTTTCAGGATCACTGTTCAGCATTATTGGGTATTTAGTATTGAGTATGTTTCAGTATCACTGCATTTCCCTGGGGACTCAAAGACTCAAATAATTCACTCACATTAATACTAGGTTAAGCCAAGCCGGGGGAGGTGAGTGTAAGGGAGGCCATGGACTCACTACCAAAAACAGACCCCACCCCCATTAAGACTCTCTATGATATTGGATCTGCCTCAAAACTCAGTCTTTCAGTAGTTCTACCCTAAAGTACCAAAGTAGTCAAAAAGGTGTATGGCAGCAAAAGAAATGGCTTTAATCTTCCTCACAAGGCTGGCAAAAATGTGCTTGTAATGTTATTCCGTAGTGGTCAATGATTTAGAATAGAAACGGATTTAATGGGCTTTCTGTGGAAGATACTCGTCTTACACAAAGAGTAAGAGCTGCCCCTTGGGACTCAAAACCAGCGGCAGAGTCAGATGAAGTAGGCCACCAGAGTGGAAGGGTCCTCTCGCTCTCTCCTTCTGGCCTGCCATCTAAGCCAGAAGTGAAGAATGAAGTTTCATTCTTCCATTCATTCAAGCCCCCAAGGGCTCCACATTTCTAGCAGTGCAGTTACTAAGCAAGAGCCACGTTAATTTTCTTCATTTGGAAAATATTTTTATTTTAAATATTTCTACCAAATTAAGCAGTGGCAAGTGGGCAAGCTAACAGATTCTGGTTTGGTTGCCTTCTACATCTTTTTTTATTGTTATTATTTACAGGAAAAGGAATAATGAAACCTTTGTTTTGAACTGAGTCTTTTTTTTCCCAAAGCATGACAATTTTCATACAAAATTATCTTCACCTTCAATCCAGCTGCTTAAAGACTCACCTTTAAGCTGCAGACTTTTATGAATGATTGCAGATACACTTTCTCATTCTAAAGAGCTGATAGTAGCCTTGCTATTCTCCCAACACTGTCTCTCTAATTCATATTGTTCTTTGTTTTGTTATATACAGAGCTTCTCCTTGCAACAACTTAGAGAATATAGATTCAGATTTCTGCTGCTCAAAGGGAGAGGAGAGCTGGGATTTTGGTCCATCTCCTTATGGAAATCAGGCAAGGTAGGAAGTACCAACCGGGATAAATTTTCAAACACAAATTCAGAAACATTGTGATGGAGAAAAATCTTCATGAAAAAAATGCCTTTGAGGTAAAGAGAAAAACAAAAAAAAATCACAGCTATTTGCTTGCTTTTCCCTGATTCTCTCTTTTTTTTTTTTTTTTTTTTTTTTGATTATTTCATCTGTGAAATCAAAACATCTTTAGAATACTATTCCTGGGCATTAAATTAATTTCCTGCTTCTTCTTTACCTCCTCTCCAAGCATAAGGGGACAATAGGACACTCCGTTTTGTCCCTTTCACACCTACCTGCAGCATCTATATTTAGATGATCTCTGCTGGGTTTGTGTGAGGATTGGCAATAGATGCAAGCCATTAGCATTTTCAGAGTTTTCGAACAGTAAATATTAAATCCTTGGTGATTTCAAATTTAAAGGTGACAGAAAGATTGGCTAACAGTAAATACCAGTGAGGAGAGGGCAGTCATGAGAAGTGGTCTGAATTACCTGGTAAATAAAGCCAGTTCCTCAGCAAGAACGAAGTTTAAATATGGTAAGTCTGTGTTGTATTTCTAGGAAAATTAATGCAGGCAGGAGTTACAGAATAAGAATCTGTTCCCAGGAAAGTAGTGACACAGGAAAAGCTATAGGGCTTAGAAGTGGGCAGCAATGTAGTGTGAGACTCCCAGTGCACTCCTTGGGGGCGGGGGAAAAAGTCAGTCCCTGGAAATGTAAGCAGGGTAGAAAGTAGGATTAGGGAAGGATTTACTGTGTACACAACAGTAGCGAGAGCCAATACAGGAATACTGAGTCCAGCCAAAGTGTCTACATTTTAAAGAGAACATTGAAAAATAATTGAAGTACTGGAGAAAAAGCTTATACCAAGAAATTTAAGAGTGCAATCTCTTCAGTTTCCTGAGGGGAAAATGCCTTATGGTAAAGGGGTCTTTAATCGAGTGGAGAAAAACATGAGAGTTGGTAAGTACAAACTGCAGCCAAAAAAAAAAAAAAAAAAAAAAAAAAAAAAAAAAATCTAATTAATCAAATCAGATACAAAGAAAAAATTGAGGAAAAACTAACTCCGAGGAAATATAACAAAGCTGAATTCTCTCTTCCTTGATGTCTTAAAGGCAGGAATATATACTTTTCTGAACCATGTGTTAACAAAATTGTGCTTTAGTCAAAGAGAAGGTGTTGGCATCAGTTCTAGACTAGATCAAAATCAAAACAAAAGTAGTCAATGGTATTTGGTTAACCATAAATTGAAGAGCCTGGAGGCAAGAGAAAAGTCAAGTCTCAGTTTTGATGGGAGCTATTTTTATCAAAACACAAGAACCATATACTGTTTTATCTTAAAGACTTTTTTTTTGTGTAAGCATCGATTAAAAAGAGTAAATACTTACAGGGTTAAATAATCTTAAAATGTTTCTAACTCCAGTATTTAAAATGTTCTGGCTGTACTGAACAAGACGCAAAATGTCTGTTTTGAATTGGCCAGTTTCTAATGCTGCCCAGCTGAATCTTAAGCAAATTCTTTTTACTAACTGAGTTGTCCAGCATAGTTTCTGATCTGTGGTTGGGTTAAATCATTGGTATCCAGTGATTCATAACTCTGGATGACGTGCCTTTTTCAGAGTAATAAACATGAATCTGGTGGCTCCAAAGACCTCCCACCCCCTTACCCTTCATCTCTCTATAGTCTTTTTAGATGTTTATTCCTCAGAAAACATTTAGCTGCAGAGATTTGTAATAGTTTCCTATTCTTAGTGGTCCATCACTAATGTTAATAAAAGCAGTAGTCACTTTCTTCTGGCTTCAGCTTGCATCACTATGTATCAAAAGAGGGATAGACACTTAAAAATGAAGAAAATAAGCTAAACAGTGAAGCTGCTCAACAAATGTTCTCACTAATCACTTTCTAAACAAAAGTGAGTTGTCTGCAGGAGAATTTTTACTATACCCTGAAACCTATTCAGCTATTCCTATTGCAATTTCTATTTTTCTTGGTCTGATTACTGAGATGAGGAGATGAGGGTAGCATATTTGTCTTTGATTGAGAATATTTCTTTTCACCGGTTTTATTAAGTTGCTGTTTTTTTAGCAAGACTTTCTTGTAATAAATTCTCTTTCCTTGTATACTTTCTCTGGTCTGTAGAAGAGCTAGAAGTCTGACCGACCAACCTATCTTGAAGCTCCGAATGCAGTAGTCTGGTACTGACAAATCAGGCCAGCTGGCTAATTAATTAATGATGAATTATTTGGTGATGTACACCTGGAAATAATGAGTTGCCTGGAGGTTACATATTTGTGAGCTTTTGCATAGAATTTTGAGGTTATCTGTTGCTGTATGCTTATTTTCTTGGCTTTTTCCTGGAAAGGTTCAGAGAGAATGACCTCTGAAAAATCTCAAGCATGATCATTTTTGACTTCTGGCCAGGTGAATTAGTTATGTTGATAATAGGAGTGCAGACTAGGTGTTGACAGTTAAAACGGAGAAAGCAGCCTGAGTCACTATGTGTGATTCGATATCTTCTCATAAATAACTTATTTTGTGGAAAATAAATAAATATTTAAATACAGTTGATTTATGTATTAGGGTCATGTTCTTTCAGATCATTCCAAAAATGGGAGGGAAAGGTTTAGGTGCCATGGTATTTCATACACTTCTTGGTCTCATAGCAGAGGCAGAATGAAAATTACTCAGAGATTATCTGTTTTTGAATTTCCTTTCTTTCCTTCCTATTATGCACAACAGGCTCATATTCTTTTCACAGTGTAGGATCTGTTACATTGCCACATCATAATTTGGGGATGGGAAATTATGATACCAATACACACCTCATCCAATAAACTTATTCTTGGCCAGAAAATGCTTGTTTTTAAAATGAAAGTTCTTACAGGAAGTCACCAGTTGAATGAAATTTGTAATAAGAAGTTTTTCACTTCTAAAATAGGTGTAACTAAAAATAGGAGTGGCAGGGAGCCATTTTAGGATAAAAAAAAAGTGTATGGCAGAGACAAGCTTGGAAATTCAGGAAGAATGATCAGACTATATGTATACTGCAAATGTAATTTTGTGTTTTTTTTTGTCTAGTCGGTGTTATTAGCAGTTTCTCTGCTAATAATGCATTCTCGTTGTAGTTGGGTAATGGGCACCTATGGGTTATTGGAGACAAAGGTCTCTGTGCTGCATTGCACAATATTAGAAATTAAGCAGTTACGAGTTAGTCAATTATCAGTCATAGAGGTAACAGCACTTCTTTCCTTCTACCTTAGTAAGCATAATTTAATGCATTAAAATGTTGTACTGCATGAAATCATAATGTATTGGAACTTATATACATGATGTAGTGCAGCTGAACTACAAGTCAGCTACAAGCTCTACAAGTCAGCTGAACTGTGGTAACTCTTGCCTTGAGCCTGTCAAATGTGAGATCATTTGTCTTTGCCCACCATGAGGTTACTAGGAATGTAAGACAAAGGTGTACTTCTTCAGTGAACATCTTATTTTAGAGGCAGATTATAGGATCTTTTTTATGCTTTCTTTTTGTGGGAATACGGTTTTTAACAGCATTTTTTTCACCCTGTTTTTTTTCAGGACCGTCTGCAAAGGTCTCCTGTTAGTCTCTGCAACCATCTGCTATTCTGTTTCAGCAGCCCAAAACATCAAACAGACTCTTTTTTTCAAAGCAGTTGCCAATTTCAGTAAAAGAGGAGAGCATGAAAAAGAGGAGAGCAGAATAAACAGTAAAGATGCAAAAGGAAAAGTTGCAAGCTGATGGAGAATCTTTTATATTTGCTGACAAGTTTAAAACTCAGATATACCTTTCTGAGTAGGTGGCAGTGTTGCTCCTATTCACCCTCAAGCTGGTACTCCAGGTTTTACTTGATTAGAGTCATAGAGCACATTCCTTGGTTGTGGAAAAAGAAGACAGAAAGATGGGTAGTAATTGCACACAAATAATACCAGTTTCTTTTGGTTGACACTAGTTCAATACTCCCTAACAAGCATACTTCCTTGTATATTTTTAATGACACTGAGGGAAGATAGACACAGATCATGAAATGCAAAGACTCTAGTGCCAGCCACGACTAAAATTCCTGGTTTTGTTGTTACTGTTGATTTGTTCCCTCCATGAAGAAACAAGAATGAGACAGACATCTGACATCCACGACAATTACTGGTTCCAGCCACAGCAAGTTGGTTGCATTCATTTTCTTTTCTTATTGTCTGTGCACTAATGATGTTATTTATTATCTGATAAGCAAAGGACTGGCCCTCTGCAAGGAGGAAATAATGAGAAGCTATGCCCAGGGGAATTTAAAATCACTACATCCAAACAGGAAAACCCTCATGGGGAGCTCCCTGAGGAGGTGTTAATTTAGGATGCCACCTAACTATCGTGTGTGACATCAAATTATGTACGTGCCATGCACTGATGAAGATTAACGTTTATGGTCTCATAAGGAAGTAAGTCTTTAGAAAGGATTTGAATGGCATTTGGTGAAGGCCTAATGAATTGGGAATGAGAAATTATTTAGGCATTAAAGCTGCGCTGAGTGTATAGTAATGGGTTAAAGAAATAAAGGGCTGATGATAGTGGTATCACTCAGAAGATGAGAATAAAATGTATGATAGCATTGCTGAACTTTCAAGGCATATCTATGATTGAGAGGAGCTGGTTAAAGAGAGAGACAATTCCTGCACTTCTGGAGGGATTAGAGTTACTAAAAAAAAAACCTCCAAATCCTTTCTAGAAGGGTTTTACAATCTGCCTCTTGTCTTGACTGTGATTTGCAGAAAAAAGGAAAAAAAGTAAAGTTAACTGAACTTGTCTTTGTATATGAAGATCAAAGCCTGTGAAAATTCAGTGTGAAAGTTAGGAAACATTCTTAACAGTGAGATTTACTGGGACTGTGAAGTCATTTCCCCAGAGGAAGCTGCTGCAACAGCCCAATCACTTGGGCCATTTAAAACTAGACTATCTGGTGCAGTAGGGAAAGATGTACTGTTGGGAGCAATCCTGCTGGTGCCAGAGAAGGCATAATGCACTGGCAGCCCTAATGGGCCTTCCCCATTTCTACCATCTGCCAATCTGTAAAGTTTCTTGTGTAGTCCAGTTGACTGGGGAAAGGGTTTGAGCAATTTTTTTTTTTTTGACCTGACTAGGTCACTTCTAGTGATCTTCCTAAGAGCAGCTTCAGTTTGGCAGATATAATCCATGGATTTCTTTAGTATCCTCTTGTTCCAGTGTGGATGCATCGAGAGAGTATGTAGGCTTCCTGCACAGATGGAAAAGAATAGACCTGTGCTAACATTTCTTTGACATTGCGAGCAATTACGTAAGGAGCTCCAGGAATCTTATTCCTATAGCCGGAGGCCTGCAAGAAAGAGAGCCTAGACAGGGACTGGGAAAGTTACGGTTTGTGGTGCCATACTATGCCAAAAGAAGCGATAATCAGCATTCACTCAAGCTTATGCATGGTTCAGAAGCTGAAAAGGGAGAGACTGGGTCATTAGCTGCAAATCACTTGTGTTACAAGCCTCAAGAAGCTGCTTGTGCTTCAGGTTAGGTTTGCAAAAAATAAATGAATCCCCAGTGAGCTAAGCCTTGTGACAGGAGAGAGTTAGGGTGTCTGTGTTGTTATGTCTTGACTGAAGTCTGGCCTATTATGTGCTTGCTTATTCCGCTCAGTGCCAGCAAGGCTTTTGTGACAAGGAACATACTGCTCTACAGCAAGGCAGTGAGCTGAAAATGTGTGCCATACCACAGCAATAAGCATATTAGAACATGCCGAGATGGCGAACTGTTAACATGGAGCCAGTCAAGACAGCTGGGGCACAAGTGCTCAAGTGCATGATGATGGCTTCAGCACATCAGTTCTTGCTACTGACTCATATTCAAGTAACTGGATGTCTGGAAAAAGGCTGTACTAAAGATGATCAGCAGTATCTGATTGTGAACTAGGGCATGGGCCTACCTGCATGGAACTAGGACACAGTAATAATTCTGTACTCCATATTCATATTTAAACAATTTCACTTAGGGAGTAGAAAGGATGTCATGTGATTCAGGTTATCCACCACATCCTGCAAATGACCAGCTGTCCAAGCAAACTTGTGTACAGCTTACATGCTCTAAGTTATCTAGACCTAATATCTAGACCATCTAAGACCATGATGATCTGTATAGAAAATAGCATCTTCAGTTACAAAGTATTCAAAGACTTTACAAACCATATTTAATGTTTTGCCATTGATGAAAAGCAGCATCCTCTGGCGAGGAATGTGTCTGTGCTTCCATCTTCTTATTTTCTCTCAATATTTCTTCCTATTAGAAAGTCTAGTGTTAAGTTGTCTCACATTCTCCTGCCATGAAAAATCTAAGAAGTTATTTTCCAATTATTTGGGTGTAAAATTCATCAAAAGCAGAGTACACAGACTCTGAGTACCTATGACAGGCTCAGATACCTTCATTTATCATCCAGATGGGTTGCGTTGCTCTCTGTGCTCTTTTTTGGTGTGTATAAATTTCTCCCTAAATAAAACCCAGAATTGGAAATCACTGTGAGAGCTGAAAGGCTTATATTTGCATAGTTTCAAGCGTTGATCAAGAGTGCATAGATATTTTTGTTTCTCTGAAGCATGCATACTCCATGGGGGCAGTCTGAGCCCCGACAGTGTGCATCACCAGTGGGAACTTTCCTGCTTTAGTGGGGCAGATTTTTAAATTTGGTCTAAGACTGCAATACAGTAGTTAGGTGAAGCTGCGTGTCTCAGCAGCAGCTGAAGTTGATATAAAGTTTGGGCTACTGCAAGTCCTGTTACCCTTATACCACGTGTTCCTGATTTTCCCCCTGTGCTGGCATTTACTTTTCTTGTGGCCACACAGGGAACCAGTTCAGGTAAATGTTCTGCCCAAAACCTCCCCAAATAAATACCAGTTTTCAGACCAGGATGACTTGCAAATTATGAACAACAGCGATCCCCAAATAAACCAGAACTGTTTTCTGCAGGGCCTTCTGCTTAAGTCTGGCCTTCAGTCAGCCTTGGTTCCTGCCATTCATTTGGATCCTCATAGGGCAATAGAGACTCATAGCTGAATGATGTATATGATATGAGCCTGAAATAATATTCAGTGGCTTCTCAACAGTCCGTTCAGATGAGAAATACCTCAGCGCAGGACCAGAAGGAGGATCAGAGAAAGGCTGTTGCTAAAGCAGCAGCTGCTGACAGCAGCGCAACGTCACTACCTCTGTTCCTGTGCTAGGTGCCTGAGAAGGTCTCTGCTGAGGGAAACAGGGTGGCCTTGCTGGGCTGGTGGCCTTTCCAGCAAAAGCAGCCACCCTCCCGGAGAAACAGCATGATCTGCTTTCCTAGCTGCCATTTCCCGTCTCTGCTTCATCTCATCTCCTTCTCTTTCTCCAGAGGAAATGGCCTGGACCAGCTCCAGCAGATTGTTCTGGGAGGAGGCATTTAGAAGCCTTGGCCCTGGATTGATTCAGCCAAAGTGACCCAGAGGACACCCAGATGCTTCACAGGAGGCGGATCAAATCTGTAAGTGAAACTGTTCAACTGAAGACAACTGTCATGATGTTTGACCCCTTATAGTGCGACTCCAGTTTCCATACCGTAAAGACAGGAGACTATCACTAGCTGAAGTATATGAAGTCTGTCAAGGAAGTTCTCATCCGCTTTAAAGGTGATGACAGTGTAACATGCTGGCATTTTTTCCTTCAGTTTGTGTTAGCACTTTGAAGATGATTTTTTTTACTTTTTATTGGTAGGGCTTTCTGTCTTGGCTGCAAGAATGAGGGTCAGTATAGCCAGAAGCTGTGAAAGTCAATTTTGACTTAACATCAACCCTGCTGCTTTAGCTCTGGGAGTCTGCTATTCCAGACACACTTTTGTGGCAGATTGGCTGGGGGGTTGTGAAGCAATTACAAGAATACTTGGGTACTTGGCCAAAGCTGCCAAACTCTCATTACTTTTCATCAAAGTCAGAAACCCCAGGTGAGATGCCATGGGCTTGGAGGCTGGTGCATGTTGCATACGTCTCCACCTCCAGTTTCTGCTTTCCTATACTTTTGTACAAGATAAAAGCTCATTAAATACTATGTTTTCTTATTATGCCTGGAATAAAATTAAATTACTGATAGTAGGAATGTTTTCAAGCATCTTTTGAGGCTGAAGTTTTATGTCTCTGGGATGTCTCTTATGACCATTCATAGTGATTATCTAGGGTCATCTTGAGGAATCATATTTGGCAAGCTACATGAAAGCAAGCTGGCAGATACCATAATGAATTGGCAAGTTTCTTTATGTCCCTGCTAAGCAACATGTGCCCTCCATGTCCTGCAGCTGGCTGACATCCTCCCTGTACACAGGAATAACCACAGTGCAGGGACATTGGAAGTCAGCTGCTGCAAGCGGATTCCAGTGGACCCCATGTATGAGTGTGGTAAAGGGGACACTTGGAGTAGTTTTGAGCTTTCCAAGGAAATAACTGTCTTACTTTGTAAGAAGAGAGCATGCTTGTTCTTAGAAAATGAATTATGAAGCAGAAGGGACTTCTGTAGCAACATTTGCCACATTTGCTTCACATCTATCACTAAGTTATAACCCCTAGGTAACAGCCCCTGCTGAGAGGTGAAATGGTGCCTTCCCACTCTCTGCCTCCGTGCTGCACTCACCTCTGTGTCCCATAGATACTTTGCTAGGAAATTCACCATGAGGAGAGCTCTAATGTTTTCATGAGTTGAAAGATAATGAGAATGGACTAAGATATTAATATATCCAAGGCAGATGATTATCTCCTGCTGCTACATAACAGCCAAACCATTTATTGTCAGAGCAGGAGACACTGATCCTCTGACAATGCTGCATTATGATGTTACCCCAGATGACTGAGATAATTCCAGCTGATGACTGGTGGGTACATTAGAGTGACAGTTGCCTAGTGGCTTGCCTCTTTCTTTTTTTTCTTCCTTGGGAAAGTCGTGTTCTTTCTCAAAAATACCCAGTTTGCTTACATAGTATTATTGGTTTCCTCCAAAGAGATTTTGACTTTAAAATCTGCAGGTATTGTGCATCTCTCTTCTCAGTGTTGACAGTGGCCTGAGAGCATGGCCGTTATTTGTGCACAGTCACTATACAAACAAACAAACAAAAAGGAGATGCTGGGTAGAAGTTTGGGATTTGGAAGGTGTTACCAGCCTTATTTGTTTAAAAAGTTCCAAGTACTAGAGCCCGGTTCACTCTTATATGGCTGCCAACATGCTGCATATATCTCCAAGTTCCTAATTTCTGCCCTGAATAGTGTAACCCTTCCTCATAGAGACACTTTGGGCATCCTTAGTTGTAAACAAATACACTCTGTAAGCAATATATGCAGAACTTAAAAGTATAAAACAAACTTTTGCAGGGATAACCCATGCAAGAAAGAGAGCTAAGACTTAAGGAGCTGCTAGGCTAAACATTGGCATGCTCACCATCCTCATAAAACACCTAGAGTCCTGGTATAGCAGGCAGCAGTTGGGAGGGGAAGGGCCCTTAGAATAAACCCTCTATGTCGATGAGTTGCTATCTGCCTGTTTTTTCTTTTCAGATTTCATACTTCTGTATTTTGATATTTTTCTTCTTGAATTTATAAGCTAGGTGCAAGCCATGCCTCAGCAATACTTCCTTTATGCATAGTTTTACCTTTCTTATCTTGCATGACTCTATTCTGCCAGCTTTCTCACAGTTTTTTCGCACAATTTAGTGATTTCTTCAGAAGTCTCTGCCAAGGTGACCCAGCTGTCAGACCAGAACTGGACCTTGACTCCTTTGACAACAGAGCTGAGCCCCAGAGGGAGGAAGGCTGCAGACTCATTATATTATAACAGGGTTGGCTTAGATACACTAGGATCCATAAGCAACTCAAATTTTGATAGGATAAGTTCTTGGAAGAGAAATCCTTTGAGAGACACCAAATTCACAGAAACCACTCCTGGCTTCAGAAGTCTCTGAGCCTCACATAGCTATAGACTGGGAGAGGCACTGAGGAAAAATGATTTATTTTTCCTGCATTCTTATACTTCTGTCTAGGTATCAACAAAGAGGGACCTACCATCTGATCTAGCATGGATACTCTCTCTTATGCTTTTGTTTACTCTCAGTATTGCTCTGTAATAGAAAAGAGGTTGTTTTCTAATGTCTTTTGCTGTAAAACCACTTCTAATTTGATAAAGTGATCATAAACATGAGAATGCTGGAATGTGGCTAAGGCTACTCTTTTCTTCTTCCATCCTCGCTCCATTGCTCAGCAAGTCACTGGTTGAGGAGATGGCCTCACATTTCTAGTTCTGGTTAGTGGATATTTGAGAGGTCAGAGGGCAGTCCCTATCATGAGTTCTCTAAACTCACCAGGGACATAGATGGGATTCACGTCCTTGCCTCTTCCGACCTTGACACTCTCTTTCATGTTCCTGGGTGAATGCAAACAGGAAACTCCTAATTGTGGGGGACTATTCTGTGGAAAATGCCTGATTAGCAGCAGAGTGTACCTTTTGTATACTGTGAAGTAATTCTTTTGAAAGCGTGTCTGATCTTGATCTTGATTCTGTATTCCATATGTGACTCCTATCACAAGTCTGCCAACACATGGTCTAGGATCTCTCTGTCCCTTCTTTCTGTTGACAGCCTAAAGGCTTCCATTTTCTGACCGCTATCACCAGTGTCCCCGATGCATAGGTATCTCTTCATAGACATTCCTTGAAATCCTAATGAAAGCCTCTATAAAAGGAGGGAAATGTATCGTAAAACTATGCAGAACTGTACAGCTATTTAAAATTATCTGCAACCTGGTTACATCTCAGTAGAAGGGTAAGAAATAATTCCAAGAAGTAGGAAGAAAATTCAGGTTCAGGTGGGCTTGCCTGTCACATTTTCCTATCTCCCATCTCAGCAACAGCACTACTCCTACCCTCTATCTTTCCCCAGAGTATGTGCTTCTATGTGATCAGAAAGTACTGCTGACATTTATAATGATTCCCAAAGGAAGAAGTTTTTCAGGGGCTGAGAACATGCTGAGCTTTCTTTAACTGGGTAGGACAAGGGATTGCATGAGAAATGAGGTAGGGTTCAAATCTGTAAGGAGAAGAGCCAGCAGACTCTTTAGTGTTGCCAGCAGGTCGAGGGAGGAGATCCTCCCTCTCTACTCAGCTCTCATGAGGGCCCACCTGGAGTATTGTGTGCAGTTCTGGGCTCCCCGGGACAACAGGGACCCCTTTCTAGAGAGGGTCCAGCGCAGGGCCACTAAGATGATTAAGGGACTGGAGCATCTATCATATGAGGAAAGACTAAGTGAGCTGGGCCTGTTTAGCCTAGAGAAGAGAAGACTGAGAGGAGATCTGATCAACATGTACAAGTACCTTAGAGGTGAATGTAGGGAAGATGGGGCCAAACTCTTCTCGGTGGTGGCCAGTGAGAGGACAAGGGGTAATGGGTACAAGTTGAAACACAGGCAGTTCCATCTCTATATGAGGAAGAACTTCTTTACTGTGAGGGTGACAGAGCCTGGGAACAGGCTGCTGAGAGAGGCTGTGGAGTCTCCTCTGGAGATCTTCCAAACCCGCCTGGATGTGACCCTGTGGCCAAGTGCTCTAGGTGTCCCTGCTTGAGCAGGAGGTTTGGACTAGATGATCTCTAAAGGTCCCTTCCAGCATTAACCATTCTGTGATTCTGTAATACCGGGAGACAATAGGTAGGTCTGAAAAGAAGGATTAGCAGAGCTAGAAATATTTGCCAATGTTTACAGGTCTGCTCAGCATATGCTTTTTAATCACGCAGTATCCATGCTGGTAAAGAGCCATAGAATGGCAGAAGCAGTACACTTACTGCTTTAGTGATGGTTTGTCATTCCTACTAGTTGGCTAAATTTCAGTGAAGACACAAGGTCTGAACATACAGAGGGCAGCACTGTCACAAGTCTTTTAAACCTACATCGTCCTCCTGTGGCTTACTGTGAAAATCCCTCATCGTGGGTGGGTCTCTCCCACTGCTGTGATCTCAGCGTTGTCTCTGAGGGAATGTGTTTTATAGGTTGTGTCAACTGGTGCAGAAACTTCAGGGGGAGAATGAAAATCCCTATTTGCAACATATTTTGGGATGCCATTACCAGTTCCTCTTGGCAGAGAAAGTGAGTCATGAGTGTAGGGGAAGTGACATTAGCTTGAAGGCACTGGCCAAGGTCAGGGGCTTGGAAAGACCATGACAGTGGAGATGGGAAGCCATCCAAGCTACACAAAATATCTGACTCCTAATGGAAACCCAGTTTTTGTGGGTTAGCGTTGTTATGGATGCTTACAGAGTATAGGTGTGCCTATAATGTTTTAATAATGGAATGGAACCGGTGTTAAGCCCCATACTTGAAGGTGCCTTGTTTCTCTCTCTTTAGTTCCAGGATGACAATGGCATTTTTTAACAAAGTTAATAACAAACATATAGGAAGGTGGGCTGCTGAGGTAAAGCTGAAAGCCTTGAACTCTTGGTCACTTGAAACAAGAGGACTGGATGATATCTGCTGATCAGTTCACTTGAAGAAGGGTTCACTTTAAAAAAAAAAAAAAAGGTTCCTCCAGTAGACTTTTGCTACTTCATCATGCTATTGGCAGGTGACACTCAAGTGTCCCCCAGGGATCTGTCCTTGGTCCAGTCCCATTCAATGTATTCATCAGTGACCTTGACGAAGGCACAGAGTGACCCTTCAGCAAGTTTGCTAATGATACAAAACTGGGAGGAGTAGCTGATACCCCAGAGGGCTGCACTGCCATCCAGAGGGACCTGGACAGACTGGACAACTGGGCAGTGAGAAACCTTATGAAGTTCAACAAGGGCAAGTGTAAGGTCCTGCACTTGGGGAGGAATAACCCCAGTCACCAGTACAGGCTGGGGACCGACCTGCTGGAGAGCAGCTCTGCAGAGAGGGACCTGGGCGTCATGGTGGGTGACAAGGTGACCATGAGGCAGCAGTGCCCTCGTGGCCAAGAAGGCCAATGGGATCCTGGGGTGCATTAGGAGGAGCGTCTGCAGCAGGTCGAGGGAGGGGATCCTGCCCCTCTACTC
>VZSV01000014.1:1235860-1253374 GCA_013398735.1 Nothocercus julius
TTGGACTGGATGATCTCTAGAGGTCCCTTCCAACCTTAACAATTCTGTGATTCTGTGTTACTCAGTGTAGGGGACCACCTACCAGTTTCACAGCTAAGCCAAAAATCTAACGGAAAGCAGGCTTTGTTGTAAAATCTCTGACACCTTTTACAGACAGCTTGTACTCGAACACCTGGAGAGCAACTTTCTCCTGAGTACTTACACTCCTCTTGTTCTACTGGAAACCAGAAGGGGAGAGAATCTCATCTGAGCTTTACACTTGTAAGTGAGGGTGAAATTTAAAGTCATCTCTCTTGGTGTAGCACACCAGCACTTTGGCTGTGATTCAAGGAGCCTGGTTAGCGCTTGTGTTGATGGTGCATGGGCCAAAGAGAGTCAAGCTGCCTCTTCTCAGAGTAGTGCTGCTTCTGTCATGCTTTTTGTCTCTTCATCAGCATGGATGTTGTGTGATTAAAAGACATGTTAAGCAGACTTGTAAAACAGGATGACCCTGTTTTCTTGACTGTTTTCTTGGTGTTTAAAATGGTAAATGCAGTAGCCTTAGTTTAGAAATGAAAGATTGGCTCTATGGGCCTGAAGATAGCTGTATCTTAGGTTCATACACTGAACGCTTAGCAGTGTTGTGTCAGGCCCTCTTCCCTTCCAGGGTGGATTTGTCGAGCTTAGGGTGATTTGGGACTTTGAAGTATGAGGTGGTTTACAAATGCATGTTGTATGTGACATTTGAGGTCAGTGTGTGTAATATTCTCCCCTGATATGTTTGGCCCAGTTTATGCTTTCCTGTTTCCCACTGCCATGTTGATCTTTTACTTTATGGTCTGATTTGTCTGTCCCAGATTTCCACCTTCCACGGGACTTTTTCTCTCCCTTTATAGTATTTCAAACCTTTTTCAGTATGGCAAACAGTTTGTTCCCCCCTCTGTCCTTCAAATAAAGTTTTCTTTGGCAATCCTTGTCAGGATAAATTCAATAACTGTTTAACTCAGAAGGATCCCCAGAGGAGGAAGCCAAGAATCAAATACTACAATTATTCACATTTTGGTGAGACGAATCAGACTTCTCAGGAATCATTTCAAACAAAGCGGTAACAGTTTATTCCTGCTGGGTGGAAGCAGGAAGTGTGCTGGAGGGAACCCGACAGCCTCCTGAGCACCATCAGGAAGCATGAAATGGATGGGCAAGGAGAGGAAGAGAGAGAGGCATTAACGAAGAAAAATGTCTCATTTCCGCCCTCAAACTAATTGGAAAAACGTGTTAGTGGTTGTGGCAATGGTAATTTCTCAAGGTGGTAATAGCTGCAGCCTCTCCTACAGTATGGTTGGCCACAGCTTGCACCTCCACTCTGGCTGAGTTTAGTGCAAATGAGGGAAGCCTTGCTTAAAATAAAAATATATACATACAAATACACACACAAATATGTAAGGTTTATTTTCACTCAGGTGCTATGTATCATTTCTAGTATTTCTTGTGTATGTATATATTTGCAGAATAAAAGAGATATAGAGTAGAAGAAAATCAGTTCTGTTTCCTTTTTCATTTTGTGAAACTGGGCTTTAATTCACTGCTTGTTCTCCTACCCGCTTGAGGAACCTCTGTTAGTGCGTAAAAGGAAAGGGAGGTATTGAGAAAGGACGGAAGTGGTATGATCATGTTGGTTACGATATTTTAGAATAAAAATGGAACTGCTTAATGAAAGTAAATACTGAGGCCAATATTGTCAAAAAAATAGAAACAATTGATTTTGTTTGAGGAGTCAAGGCATGGTAACATCTCCACTCTCTGTAGCTTAATTGCAACAGTGATAAACCCACACTTAAATTTTCCACAGAACCAGAGCCAGCCCACATTCAAATGTCATTCATCTGGGCTGAGCTAATTCCACTGCTAAGAGAAATCCTTTAGTGGGCAGCATGCCAAGAGAAAATGCTTAGCGTAACTCCTGCAGGTCACGGCCTTCAGCCCTGAGGTGTCACCTCTTCCAGGGAAGGGGAAAGGCAGAGGGCAAGAATCAGCTTGTGGCAGTTGTGACTGAAAGGCAGTTTCCTACCAAGAGGAGATTTCTGTGCTCTTGGGCATTTCACACAGCCCCTTTATGCCCCTCCGTGTCTCACAGTTCATTTGTTTAGAACAGGAGGATGAGAGAGAGAGACGACAGGATGCTGGACACCAGAATACTTGTCATTGTGTTATGTGGGAGAAACAATTCTCATATTCCTGTTTGGAACGTCTTATAAAAGCTTGATTCAAAAATGTTTGATTCTGCATCTCTCCAATTATATTTCTGTGCAGTTGAGGATAAAAGCAAAACCTACAGCCTGAATGCAACACACAGTTTCTCTTCTCAAAAAAATATTGGCATCTGGCTTTCAGCAATTAGAACCAAAATAGTCAGCCACTCCAGAAGCACTGATTCATATTCCGTCATTGTTTACTTGCTTTTTTATCCTTCTGAGATAGATAAAGGGATCTCCATGCTGTTTTCTGTGTAAGCATGTCTCTTAGGTGAAAGGGGATATGGAGCGAAGCTATTAAATGAAGAGCAAGTTGTGAGTTATGCCATGCATCTAGGCATGTTAATGTGAAGAGAGAATCTAAAATTGCAGATCTGGTGGAGCTTTGACAGAGGCAGTGGTGTGCTGAAAAATCACAGATTGCCTACGTGGATTCTTAGCATAACTTTACTTTTATTAAATACAGGAAAGACATTTTGAGAAGAGATCAAATGGGAGCTGTCTATTACCAGTTTCCCAAATGCACTCAGAAGCCAGCAACCTTTTAGCACCTCTGAGGACAGCCCCTTTCTAAGTTGTACGAGTTAGATAATTGCTTGCAATAACGCGTCACCTGCCACTTTTATTCTCTTCTAGTAAATGTGAACACATGGACCTCAGTTTGGAGCATGTGAATAAACAAAAAGATAACAAGTCCTTCAAGTATCCATAAAGAAACTGTGTTTTATAACACTCTTTAAAATGAATATGGAAGAAAAGACAGACAGAAAATGAGGATAGCTATGCAGCTGGAGAATTAGCAAACTGAAATGAGGAGATTTTGCTTCCAAATCCAAGCGGCTGTGTCCTATCATGTAGAACAGTTTCAGTGGTGGAGACCGAGCTCTCCTAGGACCAGTGATTAAGCTGTTATGTTGGAAGGGCATGGGAGCTGTGTTCAAGCCCTTAATTGAAACCTGTAGAGTATTGTCACCTGTGGTTCTACTTTGTGTCTGAATACCATAGGTCAGTAATTTGGTAGCCACTGGAATAATTTGTCTGCCCTGTGCTTATTTCAAGGATTGACCTGAGAGGGGCCCTGTGCCGGATGAATACTTCTTTCAGAGGTAGCAACCTCCTCCTAGCTGATATCTCTTTCCCCCCTCTCCTATAGAATAACTGTATCCCTTATGATCTCTGTTTTATGTGTCATTTATGCAGCTGTGTATTTTATGCTTGTTCAGCTATGATGACTTTGGATCCTCTTCCTCGAGGATTCACTAGCCTGATCTTTGCTTCTTCAGATGACACCAGTGAGGCCACTGTTCAGCCAGACAGCAACTGCTGGTTCAGGTGTGGTGTGAGGAAGCTCCTGGGGTTGTTTGGGGGAGTTTGATCTCTACATATTTAGGGAGAGAGGATAATTATTTTGTTTAGCTATCAGTGGCTTTAAGTTAGGCTGGATAATATATGATCGTTTATTCCTCTGATTTGTTTTCCATTCTGCATTGAAATCCTGCACATCTAAGAGGTACTTCTGTCTTGCACAAAAGGGTGTTCAAATGCAGCTGAAGAGACATCAATGCATAGCTTAGCTGGCTCTGGCTATGAAAAGTACCAGAGGCTCTGAGGTGCTCTCGATGTTCAAGAGAACAAAGTGCTAAAAGAAAAATCAGTCAAATTCTCAGGTCAGGTTCATTATGAGCCATGAGTTTCCTACTAGAAATGAAACGCCTGGTGAAAATGTGTGTAATAGAAGTCAGAAGTGCATTTCCGTGGATGAAAGCGGGGTGAAAGGCAAGCGAAACCTGCCAGCTATAGCTGCTGCCAGAAGCAAGGTGGGAGCCTGCAAGGACAGTCCTATATCCAGGATCCTGTGTATGCAATGCCCACATCTGCTTTCTACTTTAATCTTTACTAGTGATTTTATTACTATACCGGTGTTTCATGGCGAGTCACGGTAAGAACATCACGGCTTGGTCGGAAGGGTTTAGCGTTAACCCTGCTTGCATCCTTCACAGAGATGCTAAGTGATGCCGTCCTGCGCAGGCTCCCTCACCAAAGCTCTTGGCGCGGTGCGCAGGCTGGGACGGTGTCCTCCCTGAAGCAGCTACTCCCTGCAGAGCAGAACGCCAGGAGGGAGGTCAAAGCCTTGGCAGCAGCCCTTGGACGTGTCCCTTCCGCTCACCAGAGCAGCCAGGCATCCTCATGAGCAGGAAGAGATGACACTGTCCAGGTCATGCCTGCACACACATCTCAGGGCAGCTCGAGTAGGCAGTGTCCTCTGTGCAAGGGCTATGGCACAACCACAGCTGGGAACTAAAATGGGATTCTGCACTAAACCTGATCCTGGTATCAAATCCCTGACTTTAATTTCTCCCATTTAATCCTATATGTATTGCAATAAAGTGTTACATAAAAAGCATATATATTTTCACTAAGGAACATGAATTTTCTACCCAACTCTTGCTTTCTGTTCAGAGCCTTCCACAGCAATGGGAGCGATGGGAGAGCCCGTGGCTGGTACTGAGAGAGCAGCTCTGCAGGCAGGGGCTGAAATACTTCCTCAGGCCCCTGTATAATTATCTCTATCTCGAGCCCTGGCCAGCATGACGCATCTTCATTTCACTAAGGGGACAGGCTAGAATTGGCAGTGGCAGAATTCATTTATCACATTTTAATAGAGAGGCAGCTCAGGAAGGGAGGGACTAATGAGAAATTTCTAAAGAAATTAGCCAGCTTCTATTACTGGGTTGTCTCCTGCGAGGCGCTGCCCGATGACGGATGGCTCGGGGCACGGCCGCCCGTGCCTGCTCGGTGCTGCTTCCCTCTGCTGCGCTGCCTTCCCCTCCGACTGTCCCCCTGCTGCAGGAACGTGAGAAACTTCAGCGTGTGCTGCCGAAGTCTGGCCCGTGCGTTTTGTTGAGATCAGGGTATAAACAGCTGCGAGGCGTTGCTCATCTTGAGCAGTAAAGATTTCCTCAGGGAGACTGGAGAGATCTCCCTTCCCTTGCGCTGCACACAGAACTCTTAGTCCTTGTGGCTTTTTGCCCCCTTGTTAGAAGAGTAGTCCCGTTTTCAAGCAATTCTGCTGACTCTGCGTTCATTCAGGATCCAATTATAATTGCTCAAAGGTCTCTGTTGAAGATTTAATTCAAAAAAGCACTTATATAAGTAAGTTTTTCTCTATTCAGTGAGGCATGTAAGAACCTGCTTATCTTGAGCAGGTGATTTGTGAAGGTGCAAGTGGGTGCTCTTGAGTTGAATCAGTCTTGAAACTGGATCCCCATTAAAAGGGACAATCTTGGATCACCTCATTTATGTATTTTCAGGTTGCTTTATCAAGGAAGACTTTTTTTTTTCTCTTTTGGTCTTTTTAATAGCATATTTTTGTCTCAGCATTTTCCAAACTTCGTTTCAAATGGAATGAAAAAAAAAAAAAATTTCTGTAACCATTGAAAGTGCTAAGTTCAGCTCACATCTCTCTCAGGTTTCAGCTGTGGCGCTCAAATCTACTGCAGAAACTTCTAAGATAGACAAAACAACCCCTCATTGTGCTCCACCTTGCTTATCTAAATAAATTCCATGCTTTCACTTCAGTTTCAACATACTTCTGAATATTCATCATGTATGCTTGGAGTGTATTACAGCTTGCACGCTCTTTCCTGCCTTGGATAGCATCATGCAAAGCTCTCCAGTGGTTAACTTGGATGGATTTTTGTGTCAATAGACAGAGTAAACAATGAATGACAAAATGGCCTAATCATCTTTAAAGTCATTAGCTTTAACTCTGTATCAATCATTCCATATTGCTGGGTTAATAATCCCTAATTATGAGCTGCTCCGGTGTTAGCACTCCTAACTGTTTTCCATTTAAATGCAGATGTTCCCTGACCTTCTGCTTCCCACAGAAAGGGAGAGAACTGCTTCTCCGCAAAGTCGCAGAAAGGGGAAACGCTCGTCCTTGCAAGCAGAGCACCATGTGGCAGGACATTCATGCCGTGCAGTGCCAGGCGCCCCCAAAAAGCGCAGCTATTTCGGCGAGGTTGGTCAGTGCTCTGGGCAAGCTGGGCAGAGCGCAGTGCCTAGCGTTAATTAGCGGTTACAGGCACATCGTTGTTAATGCAGTGTTGTGATGGTATTCCAGTAATTTGCTCAATATCTTGCAGGCGATTTGTACAAGGCAGTGGCTGGGCGGTCAGCGTGAGGAGCTCATTGCTGTGGATCAGGGCAGAGACAATAGCTGTAATTCCTGGGGCCTCAGAACAACTGGGGCTGAATTTTAAATCCAATCAAAGAGCATGGAAGAAGGATATTTGTTACATACAGATCAGGTGTAACAGGGCCTGCTAGCATACAGGATTTAATCCACCTCCACCCACAGCTTTTCTCAAAGCTGACATGGAAACTCATCACTTGCTGCCGACAAGTGACACGGGAAGCTGATTTTCCACATTGTCAGAGATTCTGCTGTTCTTAATCCTCCCTCCCCTACAGGTGGGCTGCTAATCCAGGCTGTGCACTAGCAGTGCTGCGGGTCTTGACGAGGCTGTGCTGTCTCTGCAGGAGCTGGCGGAGGTCAGGAATCAGCACCGCTGTATTTGTACAGCGCTGCTACGAGGAGTCGCCAGCCTGGTCGGAGGCAGTCCCACCTCTCAGTGCCTCACGGACAGCACGGAGCGAGCTTGCTGAGCGCCGCTGTGCTCTCATAGCAAATTCTTATCACCTATTTCGCATATGCCTGGGATCATCCTGTTTGGATTATTCTGATTTCTCATTGCTTTATCAGAGTTAGCTCATTCCTACCTGGACTGTTATGTACTGATTGTATCTCATTGTTTTCTCCTATTCCAAAAGAAGAGTATTTATTATTTTTATTGTCTTTATAAATATATTTTATTTTTATCTGACCTTTAGGAAAAAGGTAACTGGATCAGATTGATTTGACTGCTTTGTTTTGACTATGTTTTTTTTAAAGGTGTGCAAAAAGATGTTCATTGTAAAGAGGAAAGTTGTGAAATACTGAAAGAAATACAGCATTCTGATGATATCAAAGTGTTTTGTTTCCTTTCTCTTCAAAATGAAATCTTAAATCAACATGTTTATCAAGAAAAAATAATCACAGAAAAGCATTTTATCTCAGTTCTTTCACGAGAAATTGATGACAAGAGGAAGAACTGCAAAAGTGGTCCAGTTACCTTGGCCACTTCAGAGCCTGGGACATATGCTGACTAATGGCCATACTTTACTATGATATATGGTTACCTGTTTAGTGGGGCTAGTACTAAGATCTGTGACACACTGCATATTTGTCACCACAGAATATGTGGTAGCAACAGCCTATGTGCCACAGTCACCACTTGTGTGGTGACACTGGAGTTTCTGCTTTCACAGATATTGAGTTCACAGATATTGATATTGCACAGAAAGTTAGGCTTGGTCCATATTTTGGGATCTGAAGTTCATACACCCTTATTTCATCAGTGAGTTATGCATACAGTTCTGTTTGATGTATATTACCTGCATATTTGTGTGGTTTTGTATGCATTTTATATACATACAAATAAGAATTTACATGGCTGTATTTTGCGTAATCTGAGCCTCAGAAAGTCAAATCTTCATTCTTTTACAGGTATTGGTCCCTGAAAAAGAAGTCTTCAGATGGTATGTACAAAGTCAGTTTAGAAAGAGGGCGTTTGTGTCAAAGGATTAGCGGTGAAAGGAAATAAGATATATTATAGGCAGATCTGTAGTAAACTTCATTTTGAATTAGTTGTGCATACGTTTAACTTGCAGTGCTGCTGAGTGAGGTTTTTTTTTGGACAGGTAACTCACTAAAGGCACTTAACTTTTCACAGTATCTTAATAAGCAAATGAGAACATTTCAGATTTTCTTATATTTTTGTGCAGCTCACAGTAGCCTCTGTCTAGTGGTAAACTGGAGCATAGGACTGGGGAGTTCTTTTTTTTTTTTGTGTCTGTTAACTTAAACTGTCTCCTGATAAACAGGAATATGTGGGAGACAGGCATGCTGAGGGTCCTGACTCACATGGTCCAACACTGACTGAGGACCAAGCCTCTCTGTTTCATCTGCTTCCTGGTTTGGTATCTGATATCACTTGAAAACCCTAGAATACAAAATAGGTGACGTGAGTTATTAAAAAAGCAGATTTTGTTATTTTATGTGGTGAGTGTCTTAGGTGGTTTGACATTGCAGTAGAACATGGAGGACACTTAAAAGGTTGCTAAAAGTACCGTAAAACATATGTTAAACAGAAAAGCAAACCTTTCCTTAATGGCGTAAACACAAAGGCCCAAATCACTCCAATTAAAGAATAATTAAGAATAATTCAACTCAAGAAATGAATTCAGTTCAAGATTTTTTTGTTGTTGTTGTATGAATGTACCTAGGAAGGCAATTAGACTTATAATTCCAGTTTCCAGCAGCTTTGCCATAAGACCTGCTTTGTTTGCAGAGTGGTACATGTCAAGTGGAATGTCTACAACACATTGAAGTTCACTGATCCCTTCCCAGTATCTGCAGTAGAGTTTTGTTCAAGCGCATCATGGAGGGTGAAAATAAAACTGGCTGAGAAAAGTCTAGTTTCTCCACTTCCATTTTTAAAAGAGATGCATAGCTTTGATGAGTTTTCGTAAGACATTAAAGGTTTAAAAATTTCTCCCTAGGCAAATTATATACTTGTAAGTAATATTTATTCTTGGAGTGCAGCAATTGTTCCTGAAATTACTTTGATGAATATTGAATTGTATCTATTTTTACTGCATTCTTGAGTACATTTGCAGCCCTGTTCAATATTTATTCCTCTTCTTGCAGTCTTTTGATGTACTGAGATTTTGTATGTCACACCGTGGCAAAAGGTAGAACATATAATTATTACATAGGATTTAAGTTTGTATACTGACATGCACAGTAGAAAGCATACCCACACTTTAGCACTAGCTGGTCACAAATGATAATTATTTCTCTCGTCATTATCCCTTACACTATTGGAAAAATAAGAGAAATATTACAGGGAGGCTGGCAAAGGTGAAAAAAAAAATCTTGTTCAATAACACTGGCTGCTTTCCATCTAAAAAAGAATTGCTGAAAAAAAAGATTGTTTTCAATAAAAACAAACGTTTTTCTGTCTCCTAGAGCCCAAACTTCCACCATCCCGAGGCAAAGTCACTGCACAGGCTTGACAAGGCACGGGGGCTCCAAACCCCCTGCTGCAGAGCGGATAGATCTCTGACCTCCTGACCCTTGTGTCCATCTCTATGTGTGGCATGTCCCCAGTCTGTGAGGTCTGATAGGGCTGGGATCTGGAAATAGAAAAAATTGCAACACTGAGTATTCTGATTATTTGAAACCATCTTTTATAGAGACCATCTTTACTTCCCATTCTCTCATTTTGGAAATTATTATTCATTTGGAAATTGGATAAGGTATTTTTACAAGTTCACAGCTTCCTGAGGAACAGAAATGCTGACTTTCACTTCCCTTCAGGCTTTGTCATATCCTGTTCATCTTGATATGCAAGTTTCAGCTAGGATGCTCTGAACAGATGGCAACTCTAATCTGTAGTTCCTAGGATCATTCTGAGCTCTTCTAGGGAAGACAGATTTCAATATCTGATATCAGCCAATATTCAGTAGAACTGCTAGATGTTATTACCAATCGTAAGCCAAGTCCTTGATTTTGACAGAGTGACATCCTAATGAGTAGGTTGTGCCCCTCACATTTCTGCTAGTTACTTCAGTCAAATTTCCTCAGCAGTTCCACCCTGTTCTGATTATTTCTTCTTATTTATCAGTTTAATCATGTATATTCTCTTCTAACATCTCACTTCTGAACTGCATCTTTCTTTCACTATTATGAAAGGAAAGATCTGAAATAAACATCTCCCTGACAGTTTCTGGTGAAGTCTAAAAACTTCTTTTCTGCAAGGTCTTTGTTTCCCGTGAATGATTCCTCTATTTCTGGTTGTTCACGAGTCTCTAGTTCTTGTAAGACTGAATAATGTGAACTGAACTGAACAATACTGTTGTTTGACTTTGCCTCTTTGTCTAATTGCATTTTAATTCCCTTTTAGTCTTCATTTCAGTCTTTCGTGAGCAAGTCTACCCCTTGGTAAACACATCAGTGCATTTGCAGTGCAGTCTGCTTCTCAGAGTGCAGGAAGAATGCACAGAGAAATCTATAGAAGGGAAAAATTAATAGCAAAATAAGATTCTCTTTGCTTCCTTTTATTTGGTGCTGTAAACAATTTTTAATAATGAAGCGGATGAGCTCTCTGGCCATCTTCAATTTGTGCCCAAATATATCTATCTAAAGGTTTTGGTCATTCTCTTGCAAAGGAAATTTTTTGGGTCTTCTTGCCCTGGCATATAGACAGGAAAAGTGTCAGGCTAGATGTAATGTGAATAATGAGAACAAGCCTGAGAATATATATGACTGTGAGAGCATAGCCCAGCAAACTGGGGGGGAGCCAGCTTTTGCCCTCCGCCTTTGCCAGCATAAATAAGAAGAGCTCAGAGTAGGAAGACACAAACACCAGGTATCAAAATCATTAATAATGCAGTTGCCATACAATATATTACTTGTAAATTCCATTTAAAGGGCATGTCACACCATTTAGTGCAATCCATTAATCAATAGCTTACAGAGAAAGAAACCATCTATCTTGGTCTGTTCCTCAAATCTAAACTTTTAAACAAGGAGAGATTTATTCAAGTTCAGTATTAACTGCTCCAAAACAAGGGAGCTCGATTATCCAAAAGGGAGCAAAGAAGATTGTTTGCTTTCAGCTTGAGTTGATTTCAGTTTGAAATGAATCATCTGATTTACCTCTTCCCCATTCACCACCATGAATACTTTATACATCTCCGTTAAATTACAATCATATTTTCCCTCACAAAATTAAATTAAAATATAAATCAAAGATATTTGCTAATGGTGAACAATGTTAAAAAGTTATCTTGAAAATGTATTGTAACAGTTACCAGAGTAGAATGGTCTGACGGTCCATTTAGCCTCCATCAGTCCCTAATGATAGTTTTATTAGAGCCTGGAGTAGATTTCTCACAATGCACCTTTGTGTGCCATAGTAATAGGTATTATTAGGCTTTATTAGGGCCTGGAGTAACTCTCACACTGCACTGTATTGTGCTGCTATAATAGGAGGAAAATAGCGAGTTTTTTTCTGATTTAACTAGATATAGTTAAATCAGACTACTGTCTGATAGTTAAATCAGAGTACTGCAGTAGTCACCATACTGAAATGGATCTGCCATAATGTTTTAACATGACAGACCGTGATGAGAGTTAGGGGATCTCATGTCTAAAGCACAGAATAAGGGACACTGCTCAGCACAAGCTCCGTGAAGGGGTCATGCAGACAGAAGGCCTTTTGTGGCATCTTGTACATTGTGGTCGTGTATCCATCAGTTAGACCCTTGCAAGCAAACAGCTGAGCCAGCTCTTCAGCTCGACTTACTCAACTGAGTAAGTCCACAGTAGGGTTACAGTAGCTGTGACTGGACTTCAGCCTCCATCTTAGATAGAGCTGGGATTCCACTGAGCTGATGGAACGGTACCACGTTTGGGTGAGACCTTGCTGTCCCTTCTGCTTCTCCTATTTCTGGTTGCAAGATTAGTTTGGGGCAGACAGAGATCAGATCTGTGTGCTAGTAGGGACTTGAGCAGAATGGCGGAAACGCATCCCAAAAAGGATGTAGGTACAAACTCCTCCTGAGGCTCCCGTTGAATAGCTCTGTGAATAGCTCTGAGGTAACCGTGAACTTAGGAGTCGGAAGAAAGGGAATGATCTAACTGCTTAGTTGGATCTTGGACTTCAGTCTTGAAATGGAGCAAGACAGAGCAACCAGGGCAGTGGTACATGTTACCATTTACCATCTTTCACAAGGAAAAGGTTTGCGTTTGGGTGATTCTGAGTCTTCATCTCCTTTGAATCCTCTCCTAAATAAGAAAAAGAGTAGACTGATTCAGAGAGGGTCAAGGGTTTACTCCTTCACTGGTGCCCTCTCTCACTTCACCAGCTGACTCCTGACATTCTTTTGAGAAAGTTGTGCTGTGTTTGAACTCCGTATTGATTAAAAAAAGAAACGAGAAGCAGCAAAGAATCTATATGATGAGGTCTATGTATAGATACCACTGTGCATCAGCACGGGGAATACAATTAACCTCAGAGAGCAGTAGCAGTAAAAAAGAAAAGAACAAACTGAAATAATAAAGCTGGCGCTGCACTCTACCGTGGTGTCATGGACAGATTGTGCTGGAAAGCATCAGTTCAGTGGTGCTTTAGGGTGAGGGGGTTAATTATCTCTCTGTGAAACATTCATTACAGCACCTGGAAATATACAGAACTTGCTGGGCTGCAAGTTCGTTGAGAGGTTCATGATCCTTTGGAGCAAGCCCAGAGTCATTCTGGCATGAAACCTTTTCACTTCAGTCCCCCACTCATCCGAAGCTCCGTCTTCTACATGCTGCAGTGCCAATGCTTTTTCTCTGCTTTTTTTTTTTTTTTTTTTTTTCCTGTGATTTTGGCCTCGGCTGTCATTTGCTGTGTTAGTGCAATATGTAGCACAATGGGGCCCTCATAGTTACATGGAGCCTCTGGGTGGTGGTGTGACACAAATACTAATGCTCCAAAGCAGGTAGAACATTCCCTGTCCTGATCATGGCATTTCTTCGTATCCCTTCACTGACTGTCCGTATTCCAGGGTGATTCTAAATTTCTTGTGCTAGACTTCAAAATCTGTCTCGGTTTTGACATTTCATTCCAGTCTTACTAGTTTATGTTGCTCCATGAGGCTGGCTTAATTGTCCGATTTTTATCACAAAAATCTCTCTGTGATTTTATGTGCCCTCCTACTCTTTCACAGAACAATTCAAGCAGTCAGTTGATCCTTTGCTGTTACAGCCTTCCTTCAGTTTTATGTTCACTCTAATGCCCATAGGAAATCTTATAGACAAATATAAGAGCTGGGAGCTGAGTAGTCAGAGGTAGGGAAATCAAATTAATTGATTCATATATAAATAAATACCTTAAAGACTAGTGTTGTACAGGTGTTGCACAAGTGGAGCTCAAGCCATAGCTCTGTGGTGTAGGGGCTTTAGGAATTTCCTGCTTTCCCACATCCACCCCATTCCTTTTTATTTCCGCAGCTCAGGGTTTTTCTTTTTTCAGCTGGGTACAGTAAGAGTTTGTGGGGCTGCATTGTAAACTGGACCAGTAACCAAAACGATTTCCATGTTTTGATATATTTTTTTCAGGCTTTGTTTGGAAAATTTGCGACTTCTTCCCTAAATTATGTATAAGTTGGCAAAAAAAACATGTCTCTTCCTCGCAGAATATAGTTGTTTCTCGGAGAGCTATGAGAAGTGGCTTTGGACTCCTTGATATGAAGGACAAAGTTAAATCTATCTCTTCCGCTTGTTGTGTTTTACTGGGGGAAAACAGTATTTCTTTTAAACAAGGCATTACAAGCTGGAATTTACATTCTGGTCAGCAGACCCCTAGAAAGGCAACAGATTAAGGCTGCTTGAGCAGAAAAGGCAAAAAAAAATCTGGTACATGGATCTTAATAAAGTTTACATTCGACTTAGGAACAAATCCACTCATCTGAGCAGCTTTAAGCTTGAAATGCCTGTGAAACTCCACAGTGTAATTCAGAGGCACTCAATGAATCTGTGTTCCTCCAAAGTTAAGTCCAAATTGAGTGGGTTTTTGGAGAAGCATGACTGTGATTTTAGAGATGTAAATCCTGGCTAATCTCCGCTCCCTGCACGTGAGGAGTCTGCACTTCCTCCCTGAGGACCAGAGGGAGGAAACCAAGCCATGCTAGGAAGAGGACTGTGTCAGGACAAGGGATGAGATCTGCTGTGTCAGTGGGAACAAGATTAAATGGGATTTAAAGTTGCAGCTTCTGAGGAGGGAGGTGACAGGTCTTTGTCAAAGGGTCAGGGAGACTGCATAAAAATGTGAGCAATTGTGCACAAGAAGAAACTAAGGATTAGCAGTAAGTGAGCAAGCTGTAGAAAGAGAAAAAAATGTAGTCAGATGAGGGATGAGGTACAGTAAAGGTCAGAATTGAGCTGTGATTTGAAGGTAGAAGGAAAACAGGAAAGCCAATAAATACAGAGATATACGCTTCTTGACTGTTCCAAAGGGATTGCTTAATCTCAAGGGCCATGTTGTGTGCCACTGCCTCATAAATAAGGCCAGTAATCCTGAGACTGAGATTGCAGACACTTCAGGGAAAATAACCTTGAGAGTAGCAGTGAATAGCTTCAGAAAAAGGTCTGTGAACACTGCTGTAAGTTCAGTGTGTGTAGGAAGAAAGTCTGAAAAGATTAATGCAGAAAGCAGGAAAGACAAATGTAATGGGAAACTGGGGAGGATGGAGGAAGGTGGGCTGAAGAAAAAAGAGTTTCCTACCAAGAGTATCCAGGAAAATGTAAATGTTGCCCAGGTATTGTTTCCCTCGCAGCTGAGCAGCAGCCACAGGATCTGTTTTGGTAACTTGGGTCTTTTTTCGTTCTGCTGATGGCATGTGGCTGTGCTAAAGACTCACTACCACTGACTTTAGTGTGTCTTTAATTTGTTATTTTCTCATGTGAAAACTGCAGAGGCTGATCCTCACTGCAACTTTAGTTCAAAACGGTTAAAATAAATTATATCTCTATTTCTTATCCTCCAGCCTCTCATCCAGACTAGTCTCCTAAGCAAGATAGCAAATGGAAGAGCAGCCTTCTGCAGTAAAAAAAACTGTTTGTGTTTTGCATTTTTCATAGAGCAATACCAGCATTTTTCTCCCACAGCTAGGAACAGTTTGGCTTCCCTCTTTGCTCTGACTCTTTCATGTTAATCTAACAGAGCTCCATAATCTCTTTTATTACTCCTCTATTACTTTTACTGTTCCTTTACCTATTACCCATACTATTCTCCTAGTGTCATGCCCCATTTTCATCTCTTGATCTCCCATCTCATCTTTTCCACCTGATCACTCTGATCCAGAAAAACTTGGAAAGTTACTGGGTCATCCTGGGAGAGGTGGCTATACAAGTTAGAAGAGGAGGAATGTGTGACTCTCTTTGGAAGGTCAGAAATACATCTTTTCTTTCTTTCCCCAGCTGTCTAGCCTGGTTATCCCCTGCCAATTCCAGCAAATCCTTCTCTACATCCACAAACATGAGAGCTGACGTAACTGGGGCCATAGGGCAATATCCTCAAAAAAAAATCAAAAACATTCTATAGCTACTGGGTCAGTTAGTGGCACAAAGACTGTGCTAGATTCCCTGAAGAATTTCTTTAAAAATGTTTTTTACTCAGAAAATTCCCTGAACTTAGAGCAATCTTGATATCTAGTTCTCCTTACTGTTTGGGTATCTCAACCATTGTTGAGATTGTTAAAGTCTTTACCAGAAAATTCCAACAGTAAATTTGTATGTTGTTTTGATGATAAATTATGAAGCAGATGTTGACTGTTAATGACAATTACTATTATCTCACCCAGTTTTATAATGACGTTAAAATACCTTGAGGACATGGGTTGAGGACGTGAGAAGTGGAAGTGCTGATGACAGGGCTGACTTTGGATTGTCAGGAATAGTTGTAGTTTTATTATCTGTCTTCAAAATGCAGAGTATATCTTTTTCTCTCTCTTATTTTACCATATCCCTTTTAAAGGCATTTCTGAAACTTCCAAGATTATGGGTGAGATCAGGTCAGTGCTTGCAACCCTTCTGCCAACAGAAATGAGAAGGAGTAGTAGGTTGTGTTTGGATTTGCTCTGCAATACAGAAGAAGTGGATTTGCATGAGCTAGCTAGTTCTGCTATACTTTGCAGCAGGTGGCAAGTCTGTGCCTGGGCAGCTCATGCATCTCTGCTGAAAGAGTCATAGGTTGTTACATAATATTTACGTGTTCTCAAGCATTCCTCTTGTTGTGCCAAAAAGAGCTTGAAGATGGACAAAAAGAAGAAAACAGGTAAGTAACAGGTAAAGTCTTCATCTTCGGATTCAAACATGACATGGCTAGTGACATTATATTTGATATCCCTCACAATATCACAGTATGCTAGGCCTCTATATCTTTATTTGAAAAGCAGAGTTAATGCAACCTTTTTTTTTTTTTTTTGTAAACCATCTTTGAAGAAACTGTTTAGGTGCTAGAGTGTTGCTGAAGATTATAGTACAAATTATGTAAGTCTTCACAGCACTTGCAATTATGTTTTCTGATATTTTGATTTTAATATCTGAAATTATTTTGATTGAACTGCAGTAGAATTTAAGAGGTCAAAAGTGCAATGAAAAAAGGAGATTCTAGCCTTTCCATCCCTCCTGTTTATGTAATTCTCCCTTCCTCCCAAGAAAAGGACATCATAAAACATAGCTAAAGTGGGTAGAAATTTCTGGAGGGACTTCTTCAGTTCAAAGGACTAGTATTTTTCTGCACATTCTAAGCAATGACTAAAAGTGCACGTTACGTCCTTCTCTCTTTTTCAAGGAATGACAAATTCACATCCTTAAAATTTTCTAAATCAGGTCCTAAGATTCGTTGATGGGTTTTCCTTCATTTGCCACAACTCTAATTAGTTTATTGACTAGAGTAATACCACTGGTGAAAGGCTTATAATTTCTTTTAATTAGAAGAAAACCTTTTAGTTAACAATGGAAATAATTAATCTCCTTTAGAGAAAGAGATGGAAAGGACCAGGTTGCTTCCTCATGTATTGTTCAGAGCAAAAAATAAAGTAATAGACCACAAGCTAGAATGGAAGGGGAATGCTGTATCTCTTCTTGGTTTTCAATATAGATTTATTTTCTTTACAAATCATTTATGACAGCTATTTCTAGTAAAAACATCATCTGGAAAAAAAAAAGCAACTTGCATTTTGGGTAAGGATCAAGCTAAAAGCATTAATTTGCCTGGGTCTGGTAAATCAATGGGTGTAGAAGGTCCTTATGGAAGTAAGTTGTACTTTCTGTGTGTTGGTCTGGTTTCTGAGAATACACATGCTTAGCAAATTAAGGTCCTGATTCAAAAATCATTATTTAATTGGTTGCCACAGATTTGAAAGAGGTTTGGACCAGGCCTTAAGCAAAGCACACTCATTTCAGCTGTAAAATAATATTTTCTCTCTTGGATAGCTGGAGTCATGTTCCTAGTGATTCAAGCTGCAGAACCTGTCTGGGAGTATGAGGCTGTCCTGGAGCTGTACTAACTGTTTTTCGATAAAAGAAAAATTAACCCCAAATTTCATGTGTTCTTTTCTGGTT
>VZSV01000014.1:1253404-1264021 GCA_013398735.1 Nothocercus julius
AAATATGTAACTGTAAATATATATGTATTTACAGTTCTCTTATTATGTAGCTGCATCTGTGCTTTTAGGCTTCCTAGAATCAGGCATGAGACAGCTGACCTGTCTTAAAGTATGTTGTAGTCAAACTACAGTTCAGCTGAAGTAAGTGAAAGAAAATGCACCATCAGATTTCTCTGGGACAAAAACATAAACTGGGGCAGTTTGTGCAGTCTGGGTTGGCGCAGAAAGTCTGAATATTGGGCAAAGCCAAGTAGTCCTACTGCATGGATATCATTCTTCCAGAAACTGAGGTGGGCTGGGGACTCATGAATCCACTAGAGATTTTGCTGCTTGTATATATATTTGTACTGTGACAGTATACAACCCTAAAATTAGAGAATGGTTCAGATATTTTGGGTTCTTTTCCAAATCCTCTGCGTTCTGAGGATGCAGAAATCTTTCTTTAGCTCAGACACAGAAAATTGAAATACAAGCGAATCCTTTGACCAAATTCTAATATTTTTTTCCCCACAAGCTTTTTCATTTGATTGAACTAGCAATGAGGGGATAAGACCCTCTTATAAGGCAATACTTGCAGCTATCACTGTCCCTGAGCCATTTTTCAGGATGCAAGTCTCTTTTGTTTCCATGTTTAGGCAAAGTTCTTTCTGTACTCACAGTAATAACACAAACCATCCTGACCCCAATTCATCAGTTAATGGAGAAGTGCAATAAAGAGGAGCTCCCAGCAGAGAGGAGCTGCGGCCCCTGTCCACGATGTGCAGGGCTGCGGTTTATACGCAGTCGGCAAGCGGAGAAGGGGATGAACTCTTCAGCTCATCCGTGTAGGAAGCCGGGTGCTTCGAAGTCTGTGCCACGTCGTTTATTTTGATGAGCTCACTTCGCTTTGAGCCTGCAGCGTGCCATACTCTTCGGTCGCTCCTTTACCAAACACCGCGGAGACTGAGGGTAGGTTGCCATTCGTATTTACCACGCGACGTGTTTCTGCACTTGTGCAGCATCTGCTATCATGGATCTCGAAACACTTTGCAAACTTTAACGAGAGCGGCTTCACAACGCTCCTGGGAGGTGCAGAAGTACTGTTAACCCAATTTAATAGATCGGGAAAGGAAGAAGCAGAGGAACCAGTGGTTGAATATTCGCCTCATCCCTTCCCCCCTCCCACCTGCGTATGTATTTTGCAAATTTTTGTGCATGCATAAAGAAGAATCCTACTCCTTGAAGTCAGTGTACAAGTACTTGCAAAACAAAGCAAAGCAAAACAAAACAGACCAAAACCAAAAACAGAGAGCCCTGCTGCACTCAGAGGCTGTTATATGCGAGCACAACAGAAAGCTGGGCTGGGACGGACAGCGGCCGCTTACCTTGGAGAAACGTGGCCGTGTCTTCTGCAGGGGAGCAGAGGCTCCTTGCAAGGAGCATTAATGGGCCGGGGCAGAGCTGTTTTAAATCAGTCAGTGTCTCTTGGGCTGTTCCAAGCTCCTTAGATATTGGCTACACTACTCATTGAGATTTTCTGTTCCTAAAGTATACAGTATTTTGAATTACTGGGGCAATATTTTTCTCTTAAAGAGTCACCTGTGAGTCTCTTGGGGACACTAAGTCTTTCATTTTTCCACCCCTGTTCCTTTGTGCCTCTTGAAAAGCTCTGTACTGCCAGGTTGCCTTTTAGCTGAGAAGAGAGTGAAATCGCTTTTTAAGTGAATCAATACCATTCCTAAAAGCAGCAGTAGGGGATGCTGTGGGGTTAAAAAAAAAAAAAAAGAAAAAGAAAAGAAAAGACGATCTGCACAAAGTCCTCTCCAAGAGATCCCATAGCACTTAACCACTTTTAGGAAGAGAAGCCCAGCACAGAAATCAAATCCAGTAGTGTTTTGGACGAACACAGAGCACTAATTAAAGGGACATCCAGGTCACTGTTGAATAATTATCTTCTGCTTTTATTTTCAAATTGGAAATGATAATTTTATTTAATTCCACTGCGAAAAGTGATGTGCAGGAGCCAGGTGCTGAACAGTCTGATTGGATTGTTTCTGATCTTTCAAATGGAAAGATTGGAAAAGTTCAAAACCACGGCAAAATGGATATTTTCCATGTTTGTAGCAGCTAATTGGTTCAGACTGAGGGAGACACTTCACAGAAAACAGGCCTTCCTCTGGGCATTTGCCAAATGACTGGAAACCGTGAACTGCATGTATCTGAGAAGCGAGGCCCGCATCTCAAAGAAAAACAGTGTTGACAGAATTCCAGAAAAATAATGTCTTGAAAATCAACGATAATTAGTTATTAGAGTTTATGTATTTATAAGTGGTTGGGGGCAGGAGAACATACTCCTTTATCAGGCTCTTCCTACTGAACTCTAATTCATCCAGATTACTGTGGAGGGCTGTGAATGCAGTGTTGTTCCCTTATCATAATCGGAGATGAGATAAGGCTGCTGTAATCCTGGAAGAATCTCCGATAACAGTGTTTGTAGCTGTGCCTGGCAGATAAGCGTAATCAAATGCCAAGTTTCAGGGCATAAACTAATTGCCAGTGAAGGCTGGAAGGAAATTTTTCTTTGCACGTGCTGTGCTGGAACAAGTATCAAGGTGTACAATGCATGTTGTAATGAGATGATATTCTAGAATTAAAATTTTCTGTGAACACTTTTTTGAGGGGACATTTATTTACTGCCACCTGGCAGGACACCAGACCTAATGGACCATGGAAGTAACTTAGTATAGCAAATCTTATGGGAAAGGAATTCTATTCAGACACGCAACACAGTGTTAATCCTTAGATTTTAACAACAGGCAGTATGTTCAGACCAAGAATCTCTTATTAACTCTGCTAATAAATGTGTCTGTGTTTAAGATGAAAAATAGATTACCTCAATACTTGCTCTAGCATTGTAGAAAAGAGGTACATTTCATGCATGCAGTAGAACTGCCGTGTCCTTAAGGAATGTTGAGCTGGACTTTTTCACATTGCTTACATATTTTATGTCATGCATGAATGCCACATGTACATGATGCCTGGAATAGCTTATGTGCTTTCCTTTCCCAGATGGCTTCTCTTTAAGTGTTCTTAAGTCACATGCACATATGACAAAATGTCATACCCCAGCATTTACAGGGCTAGTACATTCCCTGAATCAAATTTGTTCCTGATATAGGTCCAGTGATAGCAATCCAGTTTAATCAGCCATGCATTTGGATAGCTGATTCCTTCCAGGCGATAAGACACTAGAGAGGAAAATTAGCGTGTTGCCTCCTTTTAGATTACTTGAATCTTGTCACCTCATAAAACCCCCCAAACTCAAAATGGGTCACAGTGAACTTGTTCTACCATGTTCTTCTGAAGCACTGCTTGGTTTACATGCTGATGCGGTTGCTGTAGACATCAGGGTTTTTTGTTTGTTTGTTTGTTTCAGCTGGTGCAGATATCAGTTTCTCTTAGGTTGTGACCCTATCCAGAGTTTATGAAATAGTGGTCATGGACAAGCATGTGTTGTCTTGGATGTGTGTATTGTTGATACCTAGCTAGATGAAAAGTCATTGATCACTGTTAAAAAAATTAACATATCTGCTGACTGCTGTTAAGCAAACTCTTGTTATGGTCTGATCTGGCTAATGCAAGGTTTTTTTCCCCCATTTATAACAGATACAGTGTAAACCAGGTAACAGGCTTAGATGGAATAAAGTGTTCTTTTACATAGCATGAAAAAAAAAGCTATTTTTCTGCATAATGTGGAACTCATTGCCATATATTGTGCATAACAGGCTTTTGGAGGATAGGTGCTGCTGATTATTAAATAGCTGAACAGCCTGAGTGTGACTTCTTGGTGAAGAAATCTGTCAGCTCCTGATTTTCACCAGCTGTAAGAAGATGATAGTGGGAGGTTATTCAGCGCCCACTCCTGCCCTTCCAGGGTTTAGTTGGCGGATAAAAGTGATGGGGAAAAAAAAAAAAAGAAAAAAAAAAAGAAAGAAAACAAAAAGCTGGGAGAAGCATCACCAGGGCCTTCCCCATCCTTCGCACCCCTGGCCCCTTGGTCTGAGGGGTGAGCTTGAGGTGCGCTGTGTCAGCGATGCAGCGGTGCCTTGGGCAGGTCTGCTCTGGCCCCTGAGCCAGGGACAGTGTTTCCTATGATTAACTGATAATGGGCAACATTCCCTTCATAAAGCCTGTGTTAGATGGGATTCAGCCTATTTTCCTATGGAAAAATTCCTGTCCCTTTGCTGTTGACCCAAATAGCTGAATGGATTATAAATAAACCATCCATTAGGTTTTAAGAGCGACTCTCCCTGATCAAATGCAGATGTTATCTACGGGTTGAGGAATGATGTAAAAAATTCCTGTGGATTAGAATAACCTTTCAGGCTGGTGTTTGCTATCATTACTCAATCAAAAATGAAATAAGAAGGGGAAAAGCGAGGGAAGAAACAATATAAACCAGTAAAAGGAAGTTTGAGATGGGTGATACTCTGCCTTTCATCAAAATTCAAACAAAACCTTATCAAATATGTGTTTATTCCAATTAACTTTATGACAGGCACATTCAGGCAGATTTAAATGCACTCTTAATTGGTGTACTTTCCAGGGCATGGTAGGTGTGTGATCATTTTAGATAACAGAGCAGCAGAAAAGGAAATTAAACTGACAAAGCACAAAGCGAGGAAGATGAAAGCTACATGTGGCACAGAACAATAAACTATTATTACAAGTGTTAGTAATTAGATCCCATCTATTTGTTATTGATTTCTTTCTTTCTTATACTATTTATTTATTGTGATTGGCTTTCACGGCAGCCTTCCTCCAAGTGGTACAGACTGAAGCTTCATTTTAACTCCCTGACTGTGCTGGTACTTTTCCGTGCTGGGTGGTGAGAGCGGATGAGTGGCCTTCAGAGCTAGGCCCCTGGGCCCCCTGGGGCCATTTTCTCCTGCAAGTGACACCTACAATCTCCCCGTGCAGGAAAGACCTTTGCTAGGTCCATACCTACCCCAGCAATTTCAGTGTAGCTACTTTTAAGTGCATGCTTTTAAGCTATTGACTTTGAGTAGCTCAAGGTTAAACATGTGCCGAGTGCTTTGCTTTGCATGCTGAGCTTGAAGCAGAAGGAGGGAGTGGTGACAAGTTCCTCAGTTCTTAGGGCTGCAGTAGAGTTCCCATCTCCTCTCTTGTCATTATTTAGGCCAGTGATGATGGGAACAGCCGCCTTGCTAAGTAGCAATGCGAAGTTCCTTAGGACAGCTCATTACAAGCAAGACATGTTCTCACGTGCCTGGAAAATAAAGCCCATGCATTTGCATTTTCTAGAACGCTGTTTGCTGCAGAAACTTGAAGCAGTACATGGACCTTGTCTGCTGATGCTTATTGAGAACATTAATTGTCTCCAATCATTGTTAGAGCATCTGTTTCACATTTTGACAAGTGCACTTATCTCCTTCACTCCCACCCCTCCCCTCCACATTCCTCGGGTAAAGATAATGAATAAATTACGGAGAGATGACAAACGTGTTGATAATCAAGACGAAAAACAAATGAACTGGAAGTGGCTATGTTTCTACATGAAGCTGTAAATTGCTTTCTTTTCTTATGCAGTGAAACTTCTGACTTGGCATCTAAAAATACCAGAACATGAGAAAATTATTAAAAGTGTTCTAAGAGAGAGGGTTTTTGACAGCAAAACCTTCAGGGTCTCTCACCTTTCTGTGGGAGAAGATAATGATTCAAGGAGGAATCAGGGAGGCAGAAAGCAATGTGAGAACCTTGAGGACTAGGGAGTCGGCATGGTAAGGAAGGGCTAATGGGTCTAGTTTTAATTAGGATTTAATGAGTGGATATGTCTATGGCAGCTACAGACTGGACTGAAGCAGGTAGAGTGGCAGAAGGTGCAGATGAAGCTTTGCTTTGCTGCCTGGAGCTCTCCTGCTGGAGCGCTGGCATTTTATGGCGCGCTCGCTGAAGCAGCTTTTCTGGAGCAGCATCATGCTAACTGCTCCCGTTTGCGCTTCCCGTTCGTACGTGAGGCCAGGGCAGCGGGTGCGCGCAGCCCTTCCAGAACAGGAGTATGATAACACTTAAGAAGAAGGAACTAAGTGTGTATCATATGACCAGTTGCAGCATCTGTGAATTGGTATAAATTCAGGCTCTTTAGCAAAATTGTGGTAATTTATGCCATTTTCCAGTGTGATTGTTTAAGAATATATGCAGACATTGCACAGTGCTCTCAGAATTCCCAGTCTGCTTATTTTAATCTCTATCTCTTTTGAGCTGGAATGGATACACTATGCAGCTAAATAATTAAATTAAACATTACTTACCTAAAAGTTTCCACAATACCTTTTGCCAGAACATGAAAGGCTGTGAAGTGGATTAATCTAATTCATCTTTTGGTTTTAAAAAATTCATGAACTTACGACATTCTTATTCCTTATTTATCTCGTTTTGAATTTTAATGAACAACTTCAGCTCACTGTATTTTTATATTTGGAGAAAACTTAGACATATGTAACAAACAATCACTTCATAAATAAATTGCGCTGTTATTCCAATACATGTACTTTTTTTCTGCAATGTAAAAATTACCTGGGGTGAGCACAGGGGTGTGGATGGTTAGAGATTTTCAGTGCTGTGCCATTGTGAAAGGCCCTTGCAAGTCTCCCAGAGTTATTCTTTTAAGTATCAGCAACCTCTTCCCACAGGTGAGTGGCACCCCAGACCACAGACTGCTGCCTTCCTTTGAGGCAAATTTGCAAGAGCTCTGACACAGGCCCCCCAAAAGTCCATACATTTTCATCATATAAGCTTTGCTCTGTGTTAGACCACGTCACCTCTTCAGCAGCTTGTTTCAGACTTGCTAGCCCATTTCATTCGACAGCTTTGGGATTTTATCAGATTCTTCCTCTGGTGGGGAACAAGGGCTTGGTTACAGCATTCACCCTTAACAGATAAGAAATGTAGACATTATTGTAAACATGTGGTGATCCCTTAGGAGGTCTGTATATTGCTCTTTCCCCTGGTGGCATCAGCAGATTTGGTCTCAGAAGTTGAGAGCTGGGGTATTTAGTGGAGGAACAGAATTGCACAACAAGGGATATTGCCGCAGAGAGGAATGCAAGAAAACTGATCAGGGACATGATCATAAACTGCCCTAGCCTAAACTGCTGCCTTCTGCTACAGCTGCGCTGTGAGCGCTCTCCTCGCTCCCTAGAGGAGGGCAGTGGGCTCTCGCAAACCACAGCCCGCAAAGCGACTTTGGTTCTTTGATTTTTTTTTTTTTCTCTTTCATCGGATCAACATTGAAAACCACTTTGCATGGAGAGCTGGGAGCCACAAGAAAAGTCTCAATTATAAATGCAATGAAGTATCAGCAGAAGAAAACACCCGATCACCTTTTAACTAGATCAGGAAGTCTCAGATAAAACTAGATCCATTTCCTTTGAGGTTATCTGCTTACTATTCAGATCAAGGAGGTTTTCTAGAAACATGAAAATTTGGAGTACATATTTGAGTACTATATTTTACACTTTTAAGTTTCATAAATACTGCTAGACATTTCACTCCACAGTTTACTTCAGGATATTGCAAAATTAGGGTGCCATTTTCTTACTGTTTTTTTCCTAACATCCAGCTACCCAAATATTTTTCTGCTAAAGCTCTTAAGAACATATGAGAAACTCAAACTACATTAAAAGTGGTTAACCGAATGTGATAAAACTTGTTTTCACAGGAAAAAAATACTAAGGGTGCTCCTCTTCCTTCCTCTATGAAATAAGAGTTCAAAGAATCTAGACTTTCAGATACTATAATTAGGTTTGATTAAAAAAAAAAAAAAGAACTTTTTCATATTAATTAATATAAGGCTTCCTTGAGAAAATTTCAAATGCATTAAAGAATGATTTTCATTTTAAAAAGCTCCTCTTTAATTTAAAAGTTAAAAGGCCTTTAAGGCCAATATTAGCAATTGCAGTACAGCTGAATCTCTCTTTTTTGGATAACTTTAATATCAGCGACTTATTAGAGAGGAAGAATAGTTCAATGGTTAGGAAGCTATCTTTGGCTACAGCTACAGAACAGTGAAGTTTCTTTGAGAATGCCAAATTAATAAGAAATAGTTTTCAGGAAATTAAGGTGTTTTTGGCTATAGCTTCCTTCTGTAAAATAGTTACACGAATTTCAAAAAAAAAAAAAAAAGATATTTTGAAAGGTCATAATATTTCATTCTGACATTTTTCAAACAAAATGTTTTGGCATTTTAAAATGTTATTTTTGTTTTGACTTTAAAAATTAGCTAAAGCCATAAAACATGGTAAATAACCTTTTCTTTCTTTCTCTGAAAAATTTGTTTTCAGTAGATAGGAAGGTTTGGGTCAGCAAGAAAATTGTACTCTTTCTTCACACATATGCTGCACTCCATTCTGTATCCATGAAAGTCTTAAACAACTTATTTCGCTATCAGGATAAACCAAAAAATGTGTTCAGTTTTCCAACTAAAACATCCAGTATTTACATAGCTGTTTGTAGGAGCTTGGGGTTTATTTTCTGGCTCTGCAGGAGAATTCCTGGGTAACCTTCGTGGACTCAGAGTGTCCAGTGCAAGAGGATTCATATACTTCAAATTAAACTTTCATGATATTTAGGAAAAATGTTTAAAATCTGGTCAGTAGTACCTAGCCCGAGGTGAGGAGAATCCCAGAGGTGGCTCATTTTTTTAAATTACATTTTTGTAGATGCTTAATATTTTGCCTTTGTGGCTGGTCAAAAGTGCTTCAAAACTGATTGGGGACCCTTTGCCTTGCGGCTTTCCCTGTTCCAGATCAAACCCTGTTGGGTTTGATCGGGACGAGTTCTCCAAGCACATTGACTGATGCTGCTCCAGGCAAAATGTAGTGCAGCTTCTGTTTTCCTTGAAAACAGAGATGAACTTTTGCTGAAGAAGTTTGCCTTTGTTTCCACTGCAGTGTGAGCGTCTGGGGTCTCGAGAAACAGGCTATCAAGTGAGTCCCTCTCTGGTCTCCTTACGGAGAAACACAACCCATAGGGAAATAACATGCAGAAATCTGCTTGTGTGTTTGATTAGAGTGACGGAAAAAAAAAAGAAAAAAGGGAAGTCCTTGATTACATGGGCAGAATTTCCCCATTCAGTAGATGTGCCAAAAATGCTTTGAGCTTGGTCCTTTTCAGGCTGTGATGCATGACTCTTGTGCTCAGGTGTTCTTGCTAAGGATGTGAGAAGTCCAGGTTCAGCTGTCTTCTTTCTTTTACAGGTGTCCAGCCCACATGAGGCCTCCGTCTCCATGACAGTGCTGTAATTCCCGGGCTACATTCTGTAATGAGAATGCTCTGCAGAGCATCACTGGAAGCTTTTTAAGTGGAATTTGTAATTCAACAAACAGCAAGAGAGAAGAGAAAGATTACTGTGTGAGCTTAATGCTAAGGGAGGTTTGAATTATAGTTCAGGTTCCAAAAGGATTCGTGAATCTCTCTCCATATATACGTGTGTGTATACACACACACATATACTCAGTGTGAATAGTCCCTAGCATAAGAAGTGCCTCTACTAGATGACCCAGCTGCTGATAACCAAGCACACAAACAGCACTGCAGTACAAGCAGGCAGCCCTGTCCTGCCCACAGGCAACGGAAAGGGTTTGCCTTGCTCCCCAGGAGCACGTCTTCCTTCCTTCCTCTTTGTGCAGCAGGGAAGGCCCAGGATCTGAGACTCCAACTCATCTGATTGTCAGGATAAACTTACTAATTAGTTCTCTGCAACCTTATTTAGCATGAAGGTTAGTAAGATGCTGAGAAAATCATTGTGTTAGGAAATAATTTGACATTTTAAAGTGATGAAAATACATGTATAAACATGTTAATGAAATACATGTTACTGTGATTTATTCATGCAAAAAGTTCTGGCCCCACTTACACCTGAAGAAATCTTTGCTTTATGCTTTGAGCTAGAGACTTCCAAAATACTCACAGAAGTGCTGTCTGTGGAGCATGTCTTGTGCATGAGCCATTTATTGCCTGTTCTGTAGGATAACTGCTTCAGAGCTGTTTCTACATGGAAGTTTCAATTTTCTACCCTCAGCTTTCACCTGGGGACATGTGAATATAATCTCAGCTTTGGCAGTACAAATATTTTTATATGCTGTCACTAGGAAACTGTGGTAGGATATTCAGATATAATCTAGCATGAATATAGATTGGTAACTATTCAATTTACAAACATGATTAGGAACATATTTAAATGTAAAATGGAGGTCAAGAAGTGCAGCAGTTGCGAACTCCTCCCTAGGAAGTTTAATCTAAAATTCTTCAGTACTTAAGGAATTGCTTCCAGGCCAGCACCTCTTACATAATTACTGCATGGATATTTTCATTACTCCAGGTATAAGTGTCTAGACAGTTACCTCAGTTTCTAGACAGTTACCTAAACAAGAAAGACACATTTATCAAAATTGAAATGTTTTCTCTCTTCAGGCAGTTCTGAGGTCTTTGTGGTGGGATGCCTGCATTTTGATGCTGAAGAAGCATGCTTTGTATGTCTTCGTGGTCCCTGATCTCTAACGGAAGAAGATTTGGATCATTATCTTAGTGTTGATAATGCTGCCAATGATCTTTTTG
>VZSV01000014.1:1283120-1337394 GCA_013398735.1 Nothocercus julius
TTTCCTTTCCTTTCCTTTCCTTTCCTTTCCTTTCCTTTCCTTTCCTTTCCTTTCCTTTCCTTTCCTTTCCTTTCCTTTCCTTTCCTTTCCTTTCCCTTTCCACAACAAAGGGATAAAAGTCACTTTAATTTTTTTTTCTATTTTTTTTTTAAACTTATGCTTGTGACAGACTACAATGAACTACAGTGATAAGAAGTGTATGATCAATATTATCTTCAGTGAATATGAATCCTGAGACCTTAGCATTAGGTAATCATGGGAATGTGTGTATGTGGAATACATACAGAAGCAAAAAGGTGGTAGTTCTTTCCCCCATATCTGAGCACTCCACCTTGAATATTGCTGTGAAAACTTGCTCCGCTGCTGAAGTAGCAGAGAATTGTAAGTCATTCCAGATGCCCTCTAAAGCTGATGGGGCACCTGCACAGCTGGGCCATGGGCTTCTCTTAGATTGGAGGTACATGCAGTGCCGGAATCTTGCTACCTCCAGAGAAGTACAGCGGTGTTAAATAATACAGCACTGAAAAATATTCTTCTCTGTGCTATTTTCCATACTAACTTATAGAATTAGTTTGGACCAAAACAGAATCCAGGCCGGAATCTATTACTTTTTGTCATTCAGGAGAAGAGAAAAAAATCATTTAGGATAAATTTAAGTAAGACAGCAGTTAGGGTTCTTTTGCAGAGTTTCTCTTTGGGGAAAGTAATTCTGTTTTTACCAAAATTAACAAAATTAATTCCAAAACTGGTAGTTACTTGCTGACAGCTGGCCCACTACTACTTACCTCCAAATCCATTATAGTCAAAGCAAATGACAGTAGTTCCTTCTTTAGTTAGAGAAAGAAGAAGATCAATAGCAATTCCTTTCTTTACAAACTCTAGCTGGTTTCTACATGTCCTGGCAAAATGCATTTTACTGTATGTGCTGTATTTGTATACAAGAAGTTGCCTAGTATGTTAAGTCTAGGCTGCCTTCAGTGTCAGATTAATAAAACAAGTAATTCTAATTGCCTTGCAGATTTCAAACTCTTTTCTGTTGTTGTTGTTCATACTATTTTTCTTAACTTTTACCTGGGCAAAGTCTGGCTAAGAGTTTTCTTTTGGGTGCAGTGAGAGTTAGTAGTAAATTCATAAAGCACTCGCACATGTTTGAGCCAGTACCTGTGGAAGCTAATAAAAAGACATCTGTTGAATTTGATGGGACCTGGACCAATGCCTTACCTCAGTGGGATTTGAACAGCATATTATGTTAATATTATTTATTACATTCCTTTTTAAAAATGATTTTGTTGGAAGAGATGCTAATGCACCTGTTAGCAAGGCTAAAGACCCTGTACAAATGAAAGTCTGGGTATACCGAAATAGATGTAGGACTAGCTCAGACATATGATTTAATTTAGTGGAGGGATGAAATAAAGGAAAACGCAACCTTGCCCTTAAATACCTGTTTCTATTCAAGGTTTTTGTAACAACAAAGTCAAAACACCACAAATATATTGTAAAGCAAGGAGACATTGTTAACCCTATTTAATTATAGCAAATAATTCAGCACAGAGCAGCTAAGTTACTTGTGATTATACTGTTAGTGTGGGGTTTGCATCCCCTAACAGCAGCCTGCTACATGTCCTCTATAGACAGTAGTCATCTTCAGAGTGTGGTTGGTTCTAACTATTTTAGGGATGGAAGAATCAGCCCCTGCAGCCACCTTCTTCCTTCTATTGTCTATTGAGAAGTTTGGCAGCTAGTTTAGAGGAGACATACACTTTTTGGATAGAGGAAATAAGGTGATGTGAATTTCATTGATAGTCTATAACAAAGACAAGAATAGGAACTGGGAATGCTGGCATTCAAGTCTGGCATACGTATTAGCCACTAAGCTATTCTTTCTGTCTAAGGAATATCATCTGTTTTATTTTTTTTATGAGCCCCATATATATTTTATTCTACTTAATTGGAGATCCCTACCCTGGATATTTCAAAAGGCTAGCTTTTGTGATTTAGTAGTTATAGTATTGAATTAGCTGAACAAAAATATGTGAAGAAGCAATTTGTAATTGATGGATCAGTACTATTCAAAAAATTCTCAGCTGTCCTTCCTAAAATGTACAAAAAGTTCAATTTCCTTTCTTATTAAAGCAACTTCATGAGTGCCCAAGCAATATTTGTACAAAACATGACAGTTTGTCACTTCTGCAGAAAAACATAACAGCAATATCAAATGTAATAACAACAATAACATAAACTCATCTCTCCATTGCAAGACCTAGGTGCAACTAAACAACACTCTTGAAGACAAGACCTAATTTTCTGTTTGTCCCCTCAACTATATCACCAGTGGCTCCTTCTTCATTTGTGATTTACTTCCTTCCATTTCAGTGTGTACACAGCTTAGATTCCTGTTTTGATTTTGTTACGGCATTTATTAGAACTAGAATACTTTGGATGTGTTTGGAACTTTACATTGTTAGCTGGCTAGACTACCTCTTAGAGACTAATTAGTTGCAGCTACATAAACGCTTACCTTATCATTGCAAATTGTTTCTTCATTTTGACTTTTCTGTTCCTAGAAAAAATCTGCTGCTGGAATAACCCTTCTATGGCACTTCAGGTTTCTTGAAGTAATGTGGTAACTTTTCTTCTGATTTACTTACCCTCACTTTCCATGATCAGAAATGACCAATTCTTTCTGAGCATCAGTAAGTTAACCCTGTCTGGGGTGATCACAGTAGAAAGTGCAACACTCATTAAGTTTCTTAGAGAAAAGCACCTTAAAGATCATTCCTTAATGTTTCCTGAAAGCCTTCCTTATTTACATCTTCTATACTTTTTTTTTATTCTAATAACAATATCTCCTTACCATCTTCCTTACGTTATCCTTCCAGAGCTTTTAATCAGATACATGTGAAAATATATTATTACTTGAGCTCTCCTGGCACACTATAGGCCCCATGTTTATTTCTCATTTCTCCCTGCCTCTTCCCCACTTTCTCAGTCAGGCAAATAAATAAGCCTTTTAAAATGCAAATATTGATATTTAAAATAATAGAGTCTTTTGTGTAAGAGAAATGGTGAGGCCAGAAAGGAAACAACACTTCACAACTTTGGAATCTCTTTCTGTGGGAGTTCTGGGCTTGATATAAGCCAGGGTTATGAGGAGAAAGAGTGATGGGAGCAGGAAAGTGGCAAAGACTTTCCGTTTATTTCCATCTATCACTTTCTGGGCTGACAAAGATAAGTAACACCTACATTCGGCTGACTCTGTGTGCGTGTGCATTCGGTGTTAGTAAGCACGACGTTTCTTCTCTAAGCATCTTGCATCTGACATGTTTATTTCGTGGGTGATTTTCACATACAGAATTTGTGAGGGACTTTGGGATCTTTTTAGGACCAGAGAACCTCAGATGTCAAAGGGCGCGTTTTGGAGTTTGCAAAATGATCAGTGCTTTAAATAGTCCTCTTATTTGAAACACTGATTTACTTTTGTCAGGTTTCCTTGTCAAATACATTTGAGTTCTGACAGGATCTCAAATCAGCCAGAGCTCTGAAGTGAATTTTTCCCTTAAAATAAGAAACTCAGAAACAACAAATGGAGTTTCAATATTGAAGACTCCATTTTAATAGAAGACCATAATAAAAAAATCAAAGTCATTCTTGGGGGGAAAACAAAAAACAAAAATCAGGGCTCAGGTCTTCAGGAAGAAACAGATGTAGAGATGAGACAGATATAAATAGAAGTTTTGAGAATTAATCTTTCCTTTCCTTCCCATCTGTGTCCTTCCATGTGGGTCCCGGCCTTGCTCCACTTATTTTCAGTAACTTCACAACTACAGTAAAGCTCACGAGGCCTCTCTCAGTCTTGAAGAAAAGTTCCTTTTCCACAAGACAGTCAAAACTTTTGTGCCTCCCAGACGTAGGGGTGTCCCAGTGCCGCTGAGCCTGCCAGATTTCTATGTCCTCTCCCCGTGCTGCCCGGTGCCCCCAAACCTTCCCCTGCCTGAGCCTGGTCCTTTGGTCTCAGGAAGGGAGCAATCCCAGGGGATGCCCTGACACATGTACAGCAGCCCAAAACAAGAGGGCCTCAAAGTCTCCCTCTTCTCTGCAGCCTCCTAAACCAAAGTAATAGTAACCACACTGGAAACAAAAAAATAAAAGATATAACATCCAGCACAGCCACTAATTTCATTTCAAATCAAGTTTCAAAATTCACTCTTTTTTGGCAACAGGTATGTTTTCATTTTGATATGGATAATTAACATTGATATAGAGCAGACCGCAGTTACAACTGATTTTTTCAACACATATTTTGGCCAGGAGAGATGGCATTCTTTATATGATCTCCAATGCATTTTTTAATATTAATCTCTTCATGATGTTGATGCTACAGTGGCATGAGAGTTATACATTTTCTTTGGCTTTATTATGATGGATGTGTTATTAAGACTTTGTAAATTACATAAACTTCCCAACCACATAAAGAAGCAGAACTCAGAAGGGTTATTGCCCAAGATCCATATTGTGTCTAGACCAAACATAATAAAAAACAACAGAGATTAAAAATTAACCTGAATGGAGTTCAATTTGCAGTAAACAGGTTAAATTGGGACAAATCCCTACAGTCAAAAATAAGGAAGAAAAGAGAACAAAGTGCAATCTTCAATTACATTTCCTGCAGTCTGCAGTTGAAGCTGTTACAGCTGAAGTCCACTCTGCAGTTGGAAAGTGAACCACAACTGATGATGGCTTTTGGTGAGCATAAACAACGCATGCAAAAACATGCAAATAGTAGATTAGGTTATGTTGCCTGTCAGAGGCCAGGAGGGAGTCCCTTGCTACTTAGGACATGTAACTCAACTCTGGACTGGTTTTAGGGCACTAGAAATTGAACATAGTTAGAGATAAGCTCACATGGGTAGCACAGGAAGTAGTTTTGACATCAGTATCTCTTGATTGCCTGTTTGGTTTGTTTCAGTTAAATGTTCAAGGCTAAACACACTGCTTTCTGCAAGGTCCTTTCTCCAGGGCCAGTTAGGCTGATGGTGAATGTGATGTACACGCACGCTTTGATTTTCAATGGGATGTATGCTTCTCAGGGAGATTTCAAATTCTACTCGTCAATGACTGTTTTTAACTTTTTGGGGCAGCATTTTTGTTCTTAAATTTTACTGCATGTATTAGCAGCTTATTGCTGTTTTTAAAAGAGTTTATTACTAGGCAGAACTCCCTCATATACTGATTATGATTAGCTGGTAAGACTGACTTTAGAACCTCAGTTTTGTCTAATCACTGAATTATGCAATCAATTGATAAACAGCTTATTGCTCTAACAGCACAGGAATTTAATGGAACAGACTCAGGACATGTGGAACTAATGTGTATAAGAAGATTATGTACTTAAGCAATATGCTCTTGGATTTTTAGTAGAGTACCTCCAATATACACCACAGGTAGCAATGAGCTTCATCACTTAGAAAAATAAAAATAAAATCCGAGTCTTTCAAGCATGGAGAAAGGCAAAGGGATCTTTTACACTTGTCTTTCTTTACTTCCTTTGTACATCTAATTCACTGCACCGGAAATGACCTTTCTCCTCCACAGCTAATTATAGCTGAGAGCTCTTTGTATTTACAAAGAACAAGTCTAAATGACAGGAACACTTCTCTTTGGGGCTCAGTGATGGATATTCAAGGAGCATGGAGGTGCCACGGTACTTCTGGAAATTTTGTGATTATCTTAGTATTTAGGCAGGGGTGCCCTCTCTTCTCCCTCACTTCCAATCATTTGGGCATGTGTCGCGGTGATACTGAAGTTGTCCATCGGCGGAGCACAGCATTCTGTTCTCACCGTGCCAGCTTCAACCCGCCAGCCATGAGTTCTCGCCTCCTTTAGAGAAAGGCTGGGATTTGCACTGACTCTGATTTCTCTGAGCCAGATTGGCATCTGGTAGAAATCAAAATAGCTTCATTAAATCACTGGCACAATACCAAGTTACTTCAGCTGACAATCTTTCCACACCCCAAAGTATTTAAGAGCTGAGGTTGTAACTGTCCTTCCAGGAAACACAATGGTGAAAAGAAATGGAAAAAAAAAATGCTGTGTGCTCTCTCCTTTTAAACCACAAATGGGACCAGCCACTTGTAGATGAAGGCTGGAAATATCAAAAGCCCACTGAAGTGAACTAACAGATTTCAGGCCTAGACTGCATTTAGTTAGATTCTGCCTGTGTTGCTGACAAGTTATTTGAGATGCTCCTCCTTTGTGGTTATTCTAATGTCCTCAGAGTGTTTAAATATATAAGCATTCTCTCATAGCTCATAACTCTTTTTAGCCCTCTCTTCCCCGTCTCCTACCGTCTTTTCTTTCTTCAGCGATCATATAATCTAAGCCAAACAAAACTCTCAGCTGCTTTTTATTTATATCTATGAACACATGCATGACATATATATACACGTATATATACCTGACATTTATTTATTCATTTATACATTTGATTTTATGTTTGACAAGCACATTATATACTTAATTTTCAGTCATTGGAAGAATGCAAACAGCATGAATGAGTATCTTCTCACTATGATTATGAGTTGGAAAGATGTCCCCTGTCTGTATTAGGCAAGTGTCATGAGATCCTATAGAAATGAGCTCCAGAAGACAGAGACAGCTATTTTTATATTACATTTCACAGCATGAGGCAGTTTTAATCTCTAAATCTGAAATATTCAAATGACCCTGGGCTGCTCATTTTAGATTAAAGTGATAATGATCCCTTTTCTATGCAGCAGTGATATTCCATCCTTCATCACAGTGTGCATCACAGCCTTAAAGGGGCCATAGTAAATAGTTAAGGAAATAATACATTTACTGAAGTGAGATTAGTGTTGACATGAAAGCTCTAATCAACTGTAAGATTAGCTATAGAGAACCAGATTTCTCCTGTGGTCTCTTCTGCCAGAGACCCTTGATTCCAGCTGGAGAGGTAGTGTGCCGAATTCATCATGTGCTCCACAGTCAAACTGCTGGCACCACATTGCCACAAATACCATCTGACACCTGACAAGTGAGAACAGAAGGAGACGCCTGCCTGCGCAGTTTACGCTGAAGCTTCTTGACACATCACCTGAAAGGTGTGGAAACATCTACGTTGCTCATATGTAGGCTGAGGCATTTTTGCTTCCTATACTGGAGCTGGGTCTGGCCCGGAGGGTATTGGCTGTGCTGCAATTGCAGCTGATGGCCGGTTTCAAATGCACCTTGGCAACTAGTGTCCTTGGCAGCTCACATGACCTCCAGGTACGTGTCTGCCTGTGCACACCTTGTATCCTGTTCATAAGAGCATATTAATGGTGGTGGCTGCCAGTCATGGGTGGGCACATGGAGTAGGGGGCCGTGGTTGGTGTCTTCTCAGAACACTCAGGCCGCACTTACAAATTCTGTTTTTAATACAGGTCTTTCAGTAGAAACTGGCTTTGAGAGCATCTCAGGCCGTGTCCCTAGATGTAGTGCAGACACATGCTTTAAGGTAGAGTCTAGACCCTAATCTTGTCAATATATTCACTGACATTTTATCAGGACTCTATGGAAAGGCATTTGGAGTTGCAGAAGCAAAAGAATTTTTCAGTCTCAATTACTTAAAATCAGTCATTTTGAAAGAAATGCCTTAAAACAAACACAAAGTCTATTTTTGATATGATGAACCTAATTGAAAACGATACTTGTCATTTTCGGAAGTAATAAGAGAAGCCAAGGGGTTTAAGGAGCTTCTGATGATTAATTTCAGTTGAGAGACAAAAATATAAAAATAACTGAAATAACAAGATAAAACATGAATATCATAGCTGAAGTATCATGTGAGGTAATATCTCATAGTCCAATAGTACTCTTATGAAGACTGAACAGGTGACAGAAAGAGCCTTAAAAAGCAAAAAGTATGCTTTTTCTGGCTTACTCTAGAGCACCTATTTAATTTACTTAAAAGTCAGTTAGCTTGGGTTCTCTTGTCCAATTAGTGAGTTTTAGAATAGACCAGCATTACAATGTTTGGAGTTGACAAATAAGGAGATGCTTCTCATGAAACCACCTTACCAGTCAGCATCTCTGATTCTAGTAATAGCTGTCCCACTCCCCCACTTCTGGTATTAGAGTTAAAAATAGCATGTGATTCCTACCACATGGGAAAGGAAAAGCAAAACTACTGAAATGGAGTAGAGCACAAACACTAGACTTTGCTAATATTAAGATTAATGAAAAGTAGCTTCTGAGGGAAACTGTTCATAATGTTTCTGAATTAATAAATTGAGAACTTACACAATGAAAGAGAAGCAGAATTCAACAAATGAATTATTAAATATGAGTTCTTGAATCACTTGAACTATAGCCTCATTTTTCACTTACGCTGGAGATGTCTTAGGAGTCCTTCTCAGACTCACTATGGAGAGTATAGAGAATCTTGAACCCGTGTCAGTCCAAGAGTTTCCCCTAAGGTTAGAGTGTCTGGGATTCATTGGCCGCTGGCCTATAAATCTGTCTAAACCTGTAACTCAAGTGATGTGATATTGGGCTATAATCTAAATTATCCATTTTCTGCATCTTTAAGGCTCCCTTCCTCCGCAGGGCACTATGCTTTCTCTAAGATGCTGTTTGGTATAAATACACAAACCCACATCTCGTTCAGATCTGTTCTGTTCTTTTTTTATGTGACAGAATTCATTGCAAAACCACTAACTGACATATACCATATTTCCCGTCATCTAAAATAAACCCCACCTCTCCATCCTTAAGAGATTTTAAATCTCAAGTTCTCACCCAGGAGTAAGCAACTTGAAATTATCTCAGATTCACTGTGGCGCAAAAGTGTGCAGTCAGCAGGAGAGGAACAACCTTTCATTGAGGAGCAGGACTCCATAAATCACCTCAGGTTACAGCAAGATTAGAGGGAGCACTTGAGTAGTGAGAATAACAGGCTTCTGTGTACAGAAGCTCAGGTCCAGTTTCCTGAGTAAATGCGAGGTAATTTCCTCTGGGTTACCTTGTGCTCCTTTGCTGTAGCTTTACAAAATACAAAGAATCAGTAGCTAGAAAAATTGTGGCTTCCAAGCACCTTGAATCTAAAATTTGCTAGTCTTCATTCTTTCTCAAAAATCCATATTTTTGCAAGTTTCAAATAAAGAATAATACAGCTGTTGTAGGTAATAACATGGAAAAGAAAAGAGGTGATTTCTGTTATAAAAGCAATTTGCAACCTTTTCTGAATGGCAGCAATAGCCATGGCTTGTAGTAGGAAGCAACAAGGGATCCAGTACACTTAGTGCAGACATGCGCCTGGTAAACTGCTACTCATTCTTGACGGGAAGATGCAGTTTGGCTATATAACAACTACACACTGCGCTCTCTCACATGCATTCTAGTGCACAACAGAGCAGTGTTTGCAAGCTCGTTTTATGCTATGGAAATTTAGCTACCTACAGAAATTGTGCATAGTAGTGTAAATGTGCAAAACAACTTGTGACAGGATGAAATATAGCCATTTAAACTGTAGGAGCAATGTGGAATGAGAGAACATTATAACTACTTGTGCTAGGCATTGACTGAGAGACTGAATTAATGTTCTTGTTCTCCCTTAAAGTGCTATGGACATTTAGTGGACCAAAAGTTATTTGAACTTCTAGATCCTGAAATTGAAAAAAAAATCCTGAAATTTGAACAATATTTCCCAGGACCACAGCGTGGAGGGATGCAACTATGCTGGAGAGAAGTACTTCTTTGGAATAATCAATGACCAACATCACTTTGATCACTGTTTTTTAAGTACAATTAGTATTTACTTTTCCTAAATTAACTGTGAATTGATTAGACAAGTTCCATAATCTTTGTGGTCAGGATAGTTGACAGCTGCTCCGTTAACAAGTTTTCTGTGTAAGATTTCTGCAGATCAATCATTTTCCTAGTGGATGGTTTCTCTAATAGTTTGATATTTGCTTTTCTCTGCCCTGGGATCCTAGAGCTGGAGCTCCTCGAGAAGATGCACTGCGGCATTCCTCAGCTGCCGAGGTGCATTGCTAACTGCCGTGTGCTTCCCCCATCTCCTCCGCCCGCTGCTGTGCCCAGCTGGCTCATTTGTTATGCTGGCACAGGTATCTTCATGCCCAGCACAGAAATCTTCCACAACAGCTTGAGCTAATGAGCATCTCCTGGAGATGCCACCCACTACTCCTTGACACACTCCAGCCTTCTGCTGGTGTATCCTGTTCTCCCTGGTTCCTTATTTTCCATCCCGTGCTTTCTGGTTGTTGCTCGCTGCCTGCTCCTTTTCCTTATTGCCAGCTCCCAGGCTCTTGTCTCCAGACCACTACTCTTGCTTCTCATTTGCCTTTTTTTTTTTTTTTTTTTTTTTTCCCTGAGCTTGATCTCTTCCTCTCTCAAAAAATCCTTCCTTTTTCCTTACTATGAACATTTTGGATCACTTCTTTTCTAGTTAAAAGTCAAAAACAGGCAGTAAAGTGTTCCCTGTAGATTAATAATATTCCTGCCAGTCCATTTGGATGGAAAGAATGAAATATGTTCCTACACCCTGCTAACTAAGGAGTGAGACACAGGGAGTGGGAATGGTATAGATTTCTTGCACATTGCGTGTGGGTGCAGGAGAGGAAAGAATTAAGTTTGTTCTCTGCCTGGTTCCCAAAGCAGCTCCAAATGCAGCCCAGTTTGTTCAAGGCGTACACTTTTGGTGTGATGAGGGAGGACTACTTATTTACAGGAGAGATTACGTCTAAAATGTCTTACTGTCTTTTCTAAGTGTGCTTGAGACATTGGAGGAACCATCAAGAACATCAGAAATACTAGTGAGTGGACATTCATAATACAAAACAATACTTCTTGGCATTCTTCCCTCCCTTCTAGGGCTAGTTCTTCACTGGAGCCTCTGCCTTATGCAAGAATTTACACATGCTGTGCAAGGCACCCGGGTGCAAAAAAAGCTCCATTTCAAATGCTTTTTTTTTTTTTTTTTTTTTTTTTTTAGTATAGCAAGCTTCGTTAATAGCACAGCACTATGCTTAGATCTGAGTGGAGACATCTAGATATTTTGCAATACTGGAACTGGGGTAAAGATTTTAACCATATAGGATCTTATTGGCTGCTATATAACTAAACAGGCAAGCCTAATCATCCTCATACTCAACTAGAGTTTTCCTTCAACAGCCTTCAAAGAAGTTTTGAAGAGAAGATTTTCAAAATAGCATTTGATTAATTTTCCTGAAGAGTTCATATCTGTTAGAAAAAAACATGTTCAAAAACTACTTTAAAGTTAGTGTGACTATTTATATGGTACATGAAAAAGCAGAGACCTACAGGAACACCTGGTGTTTGTCTAATTTGATAAGACTTCTCCATGTAGCTCCCCTTCTCCTGGGAATCATTTACAACCTGTTGATCACAGGTGCTGCTTTTCAGTCAGACAGTGTCAGCTTGCAGGAAGCTTCCCATTCCCTGCCCAACAACCAGTGCTTTTTAACAGATGGGCATCTACTGGTTACCTCCTTTCTAGCTTTGTCAGCAAGGTAGGTTAAGAAGGTTATATTCAATGTTTCTCAAATTTTTGGGTGGATACTTTTATCTTTCTGTCCTTGTTCTCCTTGAAATAAAAACAATTGAGAGATTCCTATCTAGTTCTAATACAGGAAGGAAAAAAAAAAAAATCTATGTCACTACTACTATATATTTGTTTTAACAGAGGTTTGTGTTTCTAGAATGCTGCAAAAGTACATAAATTATCTAGGTGTGATTGTCTTTTGAAGGTGCTGTGTATTGACTTAACTTGAAGTATTACTATTACCTCTTTATAATTCTATGAGGCCTGAGAGTCTTGTGGGACAGATTCTCACTCTATTAAGCAGGGTGCAAACATAAACTTCAGAGTTCATCTATACTGGTTTTGCAGAAATATAACACAAAGATTTAGGTGAAATTATTGCAATATAAGGCTCATAGATATTGAAAATTTTACACGCTTCAGGATGCAAGGCCTGATAAACTTTATCAAATTATTTTCTTTATTTGATCTTGTAATTATTCACTAAGTAGAACGAATTGCTGTAGTCTATTTTATCAGTTTGCATCTATTTCTGTTAAAATAGGAATGTATCTGAGATACACAGCCCTCATTTTTATTATATGCCTTTATATCACATATGGTGCAGTAACTTATTTCCAAGCTTACATTTATGTTCCTGCAACTGATACTGCTAGGCAAAAACTTGCATTACTGTCTTAAAAGCCTTGTCTTAGATTTTATTCTTCTGAGTATATTAGGGGAAAAAAAACACAATAACCTTCACTGGATTCATGGTTGTAAAATGACTGGATTTATTTCACAGGATACCCTGTTATACTTTGGTAATAGCTTTAATGACTTCTGGAAAAAAAATCATGTTTCACTTGAAATATTTCTGGATATTGAACACATGAGCTGTGATATACTTCACTGATATTTAAAAGGGAAAATAAAGCCTTTCAGTATAAGGAAGCCAAGTAATAAGACTTCTTTGTTCTTCTTAGAAATATTGACAGTAAATATCAGATACTGAATGAAAAACATGATAAACAAAAGCATGATCTAAACACAAGCAATCTCTGGTTCTTCTGATGATGTACCAAAATCTTATGTATATTTACAGCCAAATTGAGAAAGACTAAAACTATGTGCTACATTAATAAGTACTGCCCTTTCAATTTATGTAAAAAGACTTTCTAAATGAACCATAGAAGACTCCTAGAAAAATCATAGAAAGAAATTCTGGAAAAGATTCTGAAGAGTCATCTATTTCATCATCTAACATCAAGCCTTACACCAAGCCGTAAGCATCCCTTTTAAAATGTTTTTTCCTTGTCTTTTTTTTTTTTTTTTGGAAAAACAAGGTTTTTCTAATAGAAATTAAAATTAGCAAGAGAGAACATTTTCATTGGAAAAAATAATCTGAATGGAAAATTCCCAGCTACTTGCACTGTTGTGTCTTTTTAAATGGCTTCACAGAAGCCATCTTTCATTCCCCTTTGTTCTGTGTTGCGTCTTCTGTCTCCCCATAAATCCTGATCCTACAGCTAGACCCGTGTGTCTATGTGCCTTTCCTATCTGACTGATACCTTTGACACTACTGGAAGCTGCGGGTGCTCATCCTGTATATTTCATATGCAAGCTCTGGTCCTTATGCGGCAACCTTTACCAGATGAAGGCCACATCTTTATCATCTGTCTATCTGCTATTTTATCTACTCATGGGAGTCCCATGAACACCAAACATGAATGTTTTATCTGCCAAAACATCTGATCTTTTGGCTTAACATCTTTTGCTTTGACATTCAGACAAACTCTGTATACACAATAGAGGTGTTTCAACTTGCTTTGAAATAAAGCTTTTTCTGAAGGGGAATTTGTCATGTAGGAAACAGAGTATTTTAATGTTATATAACAGCTGAGGGAAAAAATGAAGCATCTCCATGACCTAAACCTCCACTCACAGTGTGAACTTGGTAATCTCCTTCTATGTATTAGCTAGAGCTGTGCTTTGTTTTTCCATGGGTTTGTCTGAGTTTACTTGTTGATAAAAAGAAAGGTGACTTTGCTTTGTCTTTTGATTTCTTCAGAACTTTTTCATGGAATTCTTAATTAATCTGAGCCTGGTCTCATTAACTTGCTAAGAAAAGATAATGAAGCATCTTTTGCTTTAGGAAGGCAATAGTAAAGTGTAAAGAAAGCTGAAGAAGTTTGCCACTGCAGGAATTCTTTCAGTGTGAGGGACAAGTTCCGATGTCTCAGTGATTAATAGACATAATTAGTTTACAAAGCCTTGGAAACAAGGTTATTTGATTTTGTGATTTACTCTACACCCTTTCTGGCCAGAATCAATGAGGTAATGATCATTTTTGCCTCCATGTGGGGCTGAAGAAGAGGGGCAGAAAAGAAGATATTTATAGCTTTTTCCTTCTGTTCACCAGCCATGTGATGGCTGAGAATTTTTAACTTTGGCCTTAGATGCTGGTGAGTGTCTTACTGTACCCATGACTCATTGATTTTTGAAAAATAGCTGAAAGACCATCTTCCAAAGTAAACTCTATCACTTGTAGTAAAATAGTGCATAGTTATCAGCCCTCAGGGTCAGTTTTATGATATGTAAAGGATATGTTTATGCACAAACAAGGATTACATGACTCATATTTCTTCAGGAGACTTTGCAGAATACCAATATAGCTTTAAAGTTACTGCTGACACAGGACTCTATCCTGTTGCTGGCACCATTGACCTTCTGCAAACATCTACCCTAAGATTCTGAGCAAGGTATAAGCCTTACTTAAAATTAAAGGGTCAGGATAATAAGGAATCTGGTAAGCACCAGGGTCAGCAGAAACAGATATAGTAAAAGAATTTCATGTTTATGGCTCAACACCTGAGATATTACTGTCTCAGGAATGAAGACTAGAAAAGGTCTCCTGCATCACTAAATCAGCCCTTGATGTCCAGGGTGACCATATGATGGCTAATGGCTGATGGAATTGATCTGAGAACTGTTCATGTTTTGTTACTAGATTTTATTTGTATCTGAAAAAGGCATAAGTCACTATATATCTTGAATTCTAATCTATTTGATACAGATCCAGGATTTGATGCAGTGAGGCAGAGGACTGAAAAATTTTTGAAACACATGACTAAGAAACTCAGATTTCTGTACATTGCTGTTTATATGCTTGATGGTATGGTTTGAAAATCTGACCAGGATTAAGAAAGCTACCAAATATCCTTTTGAAAGAAAACTTTGCAACCCAAAACCTTCAGGGATAGGACCTTTATCAGGTAAGATAAATGTGTCCATAATAAACTGCTCAGATTCAGGTACAGATTAAGTATTCACTGTAAAGAGCTGTATTGTCCACTAATGAAGCATTCCTCTCCCTCAATGTAAGCAACTGTCATGAGAAGGTTTTTCTAACAAACTTGAAGACTGTTTAATGTATTTTGTAGAACTATCTTTGCAATGGTGAGAAATTTCTCCTGAATTATTCACTTGACAGCTGGAGATGCAGCTGTTATAAACAGCTCTTTAGAAAGAAAAGGAATTAAAGTGGCTAGGGAGCAAAATAATAATAAACCAAGGAAAGAGGGAAAATGAAAAGAGTTTGTATGAGTGAAGGAAGCGTTCACAGTGGAAATGTGCTATGGAGTGTGTCCAGCAAAGGCATGTCTTCTCATTTTTTTATTTTTTTCCCCCTTCTGTAACTTGTGCAGATCTAAAAGAGGGAAAGCAACAGAAATTTATGCAGCTCAATATCAGATTGCGCTTTCCTGACGAGGTCCATCACCCTCAGAAGCTGAGAGTGTTTGGGAAGGTGGTGATACTTGCAAATCAGCTAGCGACAGAAGCAACACCAAGCAATCTGCCTTCTTTTTTAATCAGAAAGGAAACAAACCACCAGAATAAATTTAAGTTTTTTTTTTTAAGTACTGCACCAAATTAACAAAACACTACCTGATTATTATTTATATTTCATATAATATCATTCATTTATAGGCTTGGTTATTGATATTATGAGTCTACTTCAGAAACCAACCAAGGACTGGCAAGCCTTGGACTTAGGAATTGTACAGTTAAATAACAAAGAAGAGAGATAGTCTCAGTTCCAGAAAACTGGCTGTGAGGCAGGTTGTGGTAGGTGGATCAAATATGCCCATGGATTTAAAAAAAAAAAAAAAAGGCAAACGAAGGAGAAAGAGCCAATGATAAAAGACAGAGAATTGATTAGGAAAACAAAGCGCCAGCAAGGTAGCTCAGCACAAGGCTTGGTAAATGTCATATTGTGATTCATATTCTTGGGAAGCTGCAGCAAGCGACAAGGGCATTACTTGAGACAGGTCTTACATAGTAAAATGTAAAGCTCGGATCTTGGTAAGAAAATGAGAAGGACCAAATGGTTTAAGTTTTTTTTTTTTTTAAAGTAACTTAGATGGTTGTAAGGATTTGATGAAAGCATGTTCCTGCCGGGACATGGATGGCAGGATGAAAAGCCTTTCAAAAAGAGACCTGCAGCCTTCCTCTATTCCTGCTGAGCTCAGTCACTCTGAATGATATCTAAACTTCTAGCAGAGGTTGAAGTTTACATTGGAAAGAAGGAGAGATTAAATATATATGATCATTAAGCACTTTTTTTGCCCTATGAACACATAATAATTTTATCTACTGAAGGGTTTTCACAAAATAAAATTAATACTTGGGTGACAGGCTCCCCCACCTCTCTGCTCCAAATATATGCACTTGTGAACAAAAGATGAGAGGAGAAAGCTAGGTATGATGCAAGAGTAACCCCCAAACTATCAAAAAATATATTTGGAGACTATATATCTGTGGGTAGATATATTGGGACTGTTTTGGAGAAGACTGACATATGCAGCTCTCAGCAGCTCACACAGCGTCTGGGATTTAGAGCAGCCCTGGCTCTGGTGGCAGTTTGTGTTGGAGCAGAAGAGCAAATGAGGAGGGAGCCAAAACCTGGCTGTTGAGCCAGGAAAACCAGCTAAATCCCCCAGTAGCCCGCACCCAACTGTAATGACCTGGATATCTTCACTGAGTACCAATAAAGTGTTCTGGGAAAAGCTGCCCGCTGGCAGTCATCAACTTTCAGCAGTCAATGAAGAGAGCTCTATCTCACCACAGGCTCGCAGTGATATTGCTCTCTGCCATCTGCCTCTCTAACAGCCTTCATGGCAAGGATCGTGCAGAAAGAGGGGACTGTTTCCCCAGCCCAAACAATTGTCTATAACAGATAGCTTAGTGAGAAAAATTGGACAACTAGGCTCCACTCGTGAAACCTAGTTCTTTAATCCCATAGCTTTCATTATTCCCATAACTTCCTGTAAGAAGACCAAGAAATCCTGCAGTATTGTGAAGAGTGAGAAGCAGATGACTGTCAGCCACTCTCTACCTTTCCAAATAAGACGGGCAAACAAGGAATGGCTCAGGGAGAGGTTTCTCTTGCCCTGCAGTTCCAGGGGAGAGGACTCTGTGCACTCTGTTCCCCAGGGCTTTTCGTAGGATCCAGCTTTACCCACCTTGCCTGCAGATACATGTTTTTCATTGCAACTTCCGATTAAAGGGCAAGGTCTAATTGCTACTGGCAGGTATATCAAATCATTATTATATGGCTCATTTAGCCATATGCCTTTAGCAAAGTAAGTCCATTGTCTCTATCTTTTCTCTTTTAATCCTTACCCATTGCTCTAGTTTAATCTTATCATTTCTTAAAACAAAGCAGTTGTTCATTAAAGCAATTGATCCTTGATTCATTTACATTCCTGATGTCCTCATGACCAAAGGGATTATATGATATTTATGTAGCCACCTGCTAGATGGAGGGACCCGTGGCATTCCTTGAACAAAGGGTTCTCTTCCCACTGAGGTAATCAGCTAAGCTCTCATTCACTTTAGTGATGTTGAATTGTATTAAAAAGACATAGCTTAACTTTTCAGACCAACAAGAGAATGATCATCAACCCAAAGAATCTAGGTCTGAATCATCTGACAGCACAGCACAGAACTACTTTGGAAATAAGAACAAATGAACTAAATATGCTTCAGGAGTAAGGCTTCCCCAAGAGTGTGCTATATTACATGGATTTTTAAACCTAACGTTCTTACCAGTCTTCCTGAAGGTAGCTGGGAGTCTGTATACAACTTCCCTAAAGAGGAAGAGAAGGAGTTGTGGTTAGAAGTCTCTCTCTCCTCTCCTTTTTTTTTTTTTTTTTTTTTTAATCCTAGTTACTGTGAGTTAAATTATCCTTCACTAAAGTGCCTGTAAGGGCCTTGAGAGAATAAAATTTATTTTCTTGAACTTCAGCTATCTTTGAGAAAATATCAGTCACAGTCTTGTTCTAAAACGGAATCAGTAGAGGGAGATTTGCAAAACAAGCTGTTCCCCAGGAATAAGAACTTATGCTTCTGGCAAATGTTTAGTAGAGAGACTCTTATTCTGACCTTTGAAACTGGAGGATCCCTTCTAGTTTCCTTACATTTTAGTAACATTATAAAGCTTTTTTTTTTTTTTTTTTTTTTTTTTTTAAACAAGAAATAGAGATAAACAGAAGCAGTGCCCTGGGAAAAACATGGAGCTTGCAGTCTGTTATTCGCTGATGCTGGTGATGGTCTGTGCCCAGCTAAAGACCAACTGGAGCCAAAAGCTTAGGCACAGAGCAGATGGGTCATCCTGGAAAAACAGAAGAGATCATTTTGGGGAAAAAACAATGGAAGTGCTTGTTATCTCACACCCGTCCCCATTCCTCCCTTTAAAGGAGGTGTGCGATGAATCTATCCCAGCTGCATAGAGCAGACTAAGTAGTCTACCAGCAAGCTGGAGAAGAGTGTCTATTGGGCAAACAGAACCGTTCCCACACGTTCCTCGCCCTCTCTGCCGACATATCCTCAGGCCAGCTCCTCATTTTGAACAGATTAGCACCCTGGCCTCTCTTTCCTGTCTGGCACTTTGGTGCTTGTTAAGACCCCTCCCTCCGTCTCCGTTGCTGTGGGGCCAGCTGCAGCCTGTGACCTTCTGGTTCTGCACAGGTTGCTGCATTTTGAAACAGCTCACGCTTTGGCGTCAGTTCATCTTGCTCCCTTCTGGATTGCTCATAGGCCTAGGAGTCTGGCAAATCTCCTTTGTAACTCACACCTCTGACTGTAGCAGCTATAACAGATGCAAGTTTTACTTCTGCCACTCTCAACTACTGAATCGGGTTTAATCAGGATTCTGTGGAAGCTTGAACAAATTTTTCTCATGCATTTTATGCGCGTCTTACCTTGTTTCTTCTGAAGGCAGCAGATTAGAAGGGCATAGTCTTTCCCTTTGCAGGGAAAACCCAAGGCTCTGAATTCAAATTTGCTGCATGACTCCATCCTTGGAATCATGTGAATCAACCTGGAATATTTTTACTTGTTAGATCAGGTATTTTTACTTGGATTCTCCTTACTGCAACATTCCTGATAATGGGGAAATTGATTTGAGTTCCATTTTTATTTTTGATCGCCTAGAAATTTTAAGATTTACAGTTGCATTTTATATGCTCTCTTAGGATTTGATCAGATACATCAGGTGAAGTGCTAGGTAGATACATGTAAGGACACATTGGCTTTTTTTTTTTTTTTCTTCTTCTTCTTAAAGAGGTGTTAACTCTGATGTCCTGGGTGAGTTTTAACTCTGCTGTACCAAACAGATCTGTACCAAGCAGAAATCTCCCTTTCATTCAGGATGGCTATACTATTACTTATCTTCCTCCTCTAATCTGTAGTTTTTCTATCTGTTAAAGAGCTGTCTGTCCCATCCCAGCTATGACTACATTTCAGTAACATATAAAACAATCCTCATCCGAAGTCTGTAAGTCTGATCGTGATTATCTTGTCGTTCTCTTATCATCAAGGCAAGTAAATAAATATAAGGTACTGTTATCCTTCACCCGAGCCTGAACCTTCCTGGCAGCTGGAGTGCAGGCAGCGATGGAAGGACTCAGCAGGTGCTGCTGCAGAACATATGGTGAGCTGTGTAAAGACAGGCTTCCACGTGGTGCTTTCTAGTGGAACTGTTTGAGTTACTTGCATAGATTATTTTTATATGCATAAATAATGAAGAGAAATTATCTCAGCAGGAAGGCAATGCATCCACAAAGACAAAAACAGCGAACATGGCTGCTGAGCTCATCTGAAAATCTGTTTCTAGGGCCATTTGCTCTTTGCTCATGCTTCACATCATGTCCCACAGCTGGAATTCTGTTAACTTCTGGGTGCCTAGGCCGGGCGGTCTCATGTAGGGAGCTGCCTGAAGGGGAAGAAAATGGGCATTGACAAAGCGGCTTGGAGACACAGGGGAAGCTATAAGTAGGGAACTTCAGAAACAGGATGAAAATGGGGAAGGGAAGGAAAGGGTTCATGATAATTTCTGATTTCCAACCTATAAATACAAGCATGGATTCTGTCATATTTAATCATGATCATATTTAATCATGATGTCGCCAGCAGGACTATTAACCATGCAGGTATACCAAATCAAACCCAGAAATATTGCAAGCTGTGCCATGGGAAGCCTGCAACACAAATCCTCACTGCCCAGCAACAGAAGATTGTGTGTCTGAAAAACTTTTCTGTTTTCTTTTTTTTTTTTACACTTTTTCCCCCAGTTTTATTGTCGGAAAATACTGTCTTTGCCTACACAGCTTGCCTAGCTTGCACCACACAGAACTGGTCATGGTAATTTACGTGCAGCTTTGATCAGTGCTGTTAAAGCACAGAGCTGTGGAGCAGCAGTCGCATTGCAAGTGATGAACAAGGCACCAGAAGGCACACGGCTGGGTGGCAAGCGCTGCAATATTTTCCTTGATAGTTCCTCAACTGGTGTAAATCAGCATAGTGCTGCTTAGATCTACAGAATTGTATTGATTTGCATTAGCTGCTATTTTAAATTGCTTGTGAAGTTTTTGAGAGGAAGGAGGCTGGGGAAGATTTAAGATGTTAACTGATCAAATAGTAACATCATAATTTTCCCAAGTCTTAAAACTCCCAGTGGAAACACTATATGGGAAACTTAAGAGCAAACAACAACACAAGAAAGCTTTTTTTTAATGTGGAAGATGTTATGCCTGTTAGAATAACTCAATTAACTGTTTAGAGCCATTAAAAAGTCTACACAAGAGTGTAATGAAAACTGCTCCACGAGACATTCTGGAGTTGGAGCAGAATTCCAGAAATCTAATACGGCTCCTGTCTGTGCTGCAAAATGCAATTTATTTAAGCAATTAGTGGTAAGGGATACTACAAATTAGATCAGTCTGACAGCAACAGAAAGTTAATGCTTCTCTTCCACTGCCTCTTCCCACTTGTGTTTTTTGAAATAAGGCAAACTTGCAATAAAAAGGTTATAATAACACATGAGTTTGAATTCAGCTATTGCAGCACAAAGCTGTTTGTATTCAGTGTTTTGGAATTGTCATAACGAACAGAACAACTTTCAAGATTGTTTTTGCCCCATGTCCTGTTGATTTCAACACAAGTAACACAAGTATAGATTTTTTTTTTTTTTTAAGAAACAGGCACTGACAGCTAAACTTGTTAGGGAAAGATAACTTTCATAAAGACGTAGAAAATCTGTACAGCCTGTCTTTGGATTTACAATGACACTTTGAACCTATACTTCATTTACCAGCAGGCTCTTCTCCCCTCTCACCCTAGACCTGCTATTGTTTAATCCAAATGCTGAAGGGATGATACTACCTTGGGATTTTTGGATAGGCTTGTGCCTCTTTTGCTGCTGAATACTGCAGTTCCACAAACAGCTTAGGCTGACAAAGCCTGAAACTGCTTTTCTACCTTTTGTCTGAACCTGGGTGCCCTGTCTTTCTTTTGCATCCTCCCTGCAACTCCCTTCTGATCCTCTTCTGGCATAAGTAGAGCAAGGTAGACCAAGTTATTACTAACCTTTTTTTCTTTTTTTTTTCCCCTTTGAGGATCTCTGAGCTCTTCTTTGTTCCAGGTCCCTCACTGCCACACATTTCTTAGTTCCCCTGCCATGGGCTGAGGCCAATTGCATGAGGTTCAACAAAGCCAAGTGCTGGGTCCTGCGCTTCGGTCACAACAGCGCCGTGCAGGGGGATTGGGGCAGAGTGGCTGGAGGGCTGGTTAGCAGAAAAGGATCTGGGTGTGCTGAGCGACAGCCAGCTGCACATGAGCCAGCAGGGTACCCAGGTGGCCAAGATACAACCCATCAGGAACAGTGCAGCCAGCAGGATCAGGGAAGAGATTGTCCCCTGTACTTGGTGCTGGTGAGGCCGCACCTCAAATGCTGTGTTCGCTTTTGGGCCCCTCACTGCAAGAAGGACATTAGGGTGCTGGAATGTGTCCCAGGAAGGGCAACGAAGCAGGGGAAGGGGCTGGAGCACAGACCTTATGAGCAGCGGTGAGGGAGCTGGGGTGCTTTAGTCTGGAGAAGAGGAGGCTCAGGGGTCTATCGCTCTCTACAACTACCGGAAAGGAGGTTGTAGTGAGGCGGGGGTTGATCTCTTTCCCAGAATAACTACCAATAGGACAAAAGGAAATGGCCTCAAGTTGCACCAGGGGAGGTTCAGGTTAGACGTTAGGAAGAATTTCTAGACGGGAAGAGTGGCGAAGCACTGGAACAGGCTGCCCAGGGAATGAAGGAGTCACCATCCCTGGCAGTGTCCAAGAAACATGTAGATGAGGTGCCTAGGGACATGGTTTAGCAGGCACGGTGGTGATGGGTTTACAGTTGGACGCAATGATCTTAAAGATCTTTTCCAGCCATAATGATTCTGTGATTCTATTTTATATACCATTGTGCTGGCACAAGGGAGAGTGGAGATGTGGGAATGAGCATTGGAAAGAGTCAGGCAGACCTTGTGCTTTCAGCAGCAGCAGTGATGTCTTCTATCAGCTTAATTTGCTTTTGGAACTACATTTGAAATTAATTTCAGTAAGTCATATGAAATGCAGTTATAAGGCACAGCCTAATGTATTATTGCCACCATTAGGGACAGATTCTGTTCCATCCTGCTACTTCAGTCCTCTGCCTTTTCCATGCCTCTTCCTTGAGCTGACTTAGGTGCTTGCCAGACACTGCAGTGAACTGGTTCAAATTCCTAAGCTGGCAGTCACCTACACTATCAAGAAAAAGTAAAGGGATTTCTGCTGATTGCAGAGTTGAATTGGCTCAGAAAAGTGCCTGACAAGCACCAGAGCTGGTATAAATGAGGGGGTAGGATCATGTAGTAAAGAGAAGGAACATTTCCTTGCCTTTTAACAGTGGTAGGCTGCTACACTGGCTTAAAAATAATGGGCACAAATAAACTATTATATTAAACATTCCCAGGAACATTCCGAGACATTGAGGCCAACTGGCACACAGTGGCCCATTGACCATGCTAGCAAACTCTCGTAAACTCCAAAGCAGGCTGGCTGCATGCAAACTGCCTTTTGGGAAAGGTCCCTGAAATGAGTTGTCCTTGGGAAACTGTTAGCTGTGACCTGCCAAAATTGTAGCAGCGAATGTTCTAATGGTTTTCTAGCAGGGTTGAATTCCAGTGCCTGAGAATATTTCCAGATGCCTTATGTGTAGCCAGTATGTCTAACTCTACAGTAACCCACATCTCTAAACACTGGAGATTTGCCCGATAGCTTGATGCCTACCATACTTGCTTCAGCATAGTCTCCTGTGGTGGTGGAATTGGTTGGATTTGAATTCCTGCATCTGAGTAACACTTGTGTTGCACATGCACATCCTTAGGTTTATGTCTAACTCCAGAAGATGGTTAAAGGACTCAAAGAAACCTCTCTTGGGCCACCTGACTGTCTGTATCCTCTTCTGAATTGTTTTCACATCTAGTATAGGTTGCTATCTGTAGGAAGACATTTTCAGAAGAGGGTGACCTTCTAGATGCCTTCTTAATTCATGATCTTATTCCACTTACAGGACCCTAAATCTCATCTGCTTCAGGTGCCGGTGTTTTCAGATGAGAGAGGAATTTTTGAAAGCAATTTTTCTGGCAGAACCCAAGCATCATCTTTCTCAAACGTTTTCTCCTTCTGTAAGATGCAAATCTGCTTGGGATGTAAGCTGTCCTAAGCTGATATAAACATGACAACTGGGTAACTGCTACCAATTAGTGTGCAAACCCAACAAACTTGTGTGTTGATGGGGATGGAAAGGTCAGGGCTTTCAAAAGGGACCAAAGGAGATGGTGTTATCCACCGATGTGTCTGAAACCACTATATTCATCCTGTGTGAGAGAGACAAAGGATAAATGTCTGTTACTGCCTCCCTGCTTAGGAACTTGCAGTACTGCCAGCTCTCATCACTTCAGTATGAGTCTCACACAGGAGTCCTGCCAGGAGCAGAGTGGAGCACACAAGGGGCCAGACTTTGCACAGTCCCGAGCCGCTTGGGGTTTCGGAGGTGTATTCTCTGGGCAAAGACTTCTGCAGCCTGAGCGCAGTCTCCCAGGGGATCAGAACATCATTGCATCCCATTAGTTCCAACTAGGTTACCCTCTCCCTCCCTCACAGGCTCCTTCCTCCCTGTCATAGTTTTAAAGGATTCATTTTTTCCCTCTTTTTCTTTTCTTTTCTATTCTTTTCTTTTTTTTTTCTTTTTTTCTTTTCTTTTTGATAGAGAGGATCTGTCATTGAAAACAAGAATCAGGAGTTGTCATCCTTTCAATTTCAGTGACTGACATGGCTGTCAAAATCTCTTATGAACTGGGTGACCTACCTTGACTCAGACCTTGGCTGTATATTTTCAGGGTCTAATGAGGAGCTGTTATGTTGTACTTCTGAAAATCTCACATTTAATACTGTGGGTTAAACTCCATGACAGCATGCGCTGGCTGAAACTTACCTTGGGTTTGCTGCAGTGAGTAGTCTTATTACTTTTGCCTTGCAGACTGTTGAAGAAAAAAATACAGGTGATGATAGGAACTTCCAATAGTTTAAACACCACGACCCATACTCTCCCTTCTGGTGCTGCATTGATTTTGCTTTGACAATTTAGACCAGTAAAGCAAATTCAAACAGCTCTGGCTCTTTATTCCTATATGTATCTTTCACGTATGTCTTTATTTATGAGAAGCTATCTTCCAAAATGAAGTCTAAAAGCATTTTGAATTTCAAAATCTGACTAATGGGAGAAGTACGTAGGTAGCAAGTGGGTACAAAAACTCATTTCCTAAATGAGAAAAAAATGACAATGGGTTACAAACTGAAATGTTCTGATTCCATGAGGCACAGAATATATTTAACTTTATTTCTGTTGTAGTTTCAAATGATTTTTTTGTATCTTTTTCATTTGACTTAGGATCTGGGCTGAGGCATGCTGATGTCAACGGCAGTCCTTTTTTCATGCCCAGAAGACAGGTCATAAGGAAATAAAGCTACTGTTTCATTTTTCATTGGACACAGGAATTCTTTTTGACAGCCTCATTTCCCTTCTTAAATGTCCCTTTTGCTGCATTCAATTCTCAGTATAAAACATTATTCACTTGCCTTGTGCAATATTGTATCTCAGTGGCTTGCTGAAATGAGGCCATAGTTGGTAACAACCCTGTTATGGTAACAACCATACTTTTCTTTTATGATTTATGGCAACTCAGAATACTGGTCAGCACCAAGTTACCATAATAAAAAAATGCAACTGCAATAATTGAGGAAAGAAAGATAGTTTATACATTTCATGATGTTGCAGAGATACTGGACAGGCAGAGCAGAGATCCTAATATTTTGCACACTCCAAATGTGAGGCCATTCTCTGCCATAAGAAAACAGGGAATTAAAAGCCTCCAGGACTGCACATAAAGCTCCTTTGCAGGGATATGCAGTAGAATACAAAAGTATGTTGCAGCCAGTTTTCAGCAGAATCATTGTAATATCATCATAAAAAAAAAAAACAACAAAAAAAAAACCCTAGTCTAGTATAAGTAGTTCTGTGAAACAGGAAGGATTTCAAGGAATGTAATGGACTAGACAAGGTCTCTCTGCTTCTCGGGTTTTTGCTTGGCTGATGCAATTTATACAATAAAGTATCCAGTAGATCAGAAATGTAAGGAGTTAGGTACAAGAGGAGCTGCATTATCACTACAGGAAGCATGTAAGAGAATTGAACCTCAATCACAATGCCAGCTTCATCTCTAGAAGAGGATGAATTTAGATTTTTATCTTTTAGATAAAATGCAAAACCAGTTTTGGCTCTGATTTTATAAGAATTTTTGACCTCACATGCCAGACTAAATTCCCAACTGAGTTGCCAGAAGCTTGTTTTTCTGATTCCCAGTGCATCTGGTAAGAGCTATTTTTTTTCCTTTTTTTTTCTTCTTCTTTTTTTTTTTTTTTTCCTTTCCTAAACTTCTATATGGTGCTCTAGAGAGCTGACAGGGAACTGCTGTGTTTCTACCTCAGAATGGATAGATTCCAAGTTTGGGAGAAATGATTTACATGGACTGATCCACTGATGATACCACAATCTTTCCTTTTCATTCATTTTGTTGTTTAGTAGGAATGGAGCCCTTAGATTGTTATTAAAACACGATTAAGTAAAAAATGCAAAAGAAATATGAAAAATAAAATTATTATAATCTAGTTCTGTAGAACCTGCCATTAGAGATCCTTATTTAAAAGCCAGTCTCCGTGTTCAACTTGAAACCTTTTATATCTGTTGAAACACAGAAGTAGCAAAACAAAAACATAAAATACCTCTCCTGCAAATTTTTACTTGCCCCGGGTTGTGCAATCCCTCCTTTCTCCTCTCATCTCCCATATTCTTGGATAACGGTGATGGATGCAGCAGCGCCTGCTCCAGCCCCGCCGCGGCCCTGTCCCTGCCCTGGCACGATGCCTTTTCTGCTCTCTCCCTTTCCTGACCATTAGAGGTAATGAGCGGTATCCTCATTCTGAGGAAATCTACTTTATGTATGAAGTCCTGGTCCCGCCAAGGCGCTGGATCGTGCTGGAAAGCGGGAGGCAGATGCTGGCAGCGTAGCTGCTCTCCCAGGGGAGCAAAGCTCTGGGCAGCTGGTGGCACGTCCAGGACTGGCGCGTGGCGTGGTATGGATGCTGCTTCCTGGGCTTGCTGCATCTCAGGGTTGTGACTCCTTTCTGAAGCATCGTGATTTGCCAACTGCAAAGAACTCAGTCTTGCGACCTCTAAATCTATGGCGCTCTTCCACTGATCAATATTTTTAAGAGGCTCTTGACAATGTATTTGTCAGCCAGAGGTTTCTGTACATCCCCAGTTTCTGTAGTTTCTCCGATCTTTTATATCCCAGGTTATTCAAATGTAGTCACAGTCTTTGAAGAAGGACTCTGTGCCATCACTGAGTATTAATAAAGACACAGAAAGAAAGCATTTTTAATGAACAGGAAAATGGATTCTTTACTGTGGTCTCTAGGCACAGAGAAAACTGTGTGGTGCTTCCTGGCTTTCACAGATCAGGCTGAGTATCAACAGTCTATGATACCCAGTTCCCAACCATGTCCTCTCTTGACCTATATAGTCAAAAAACAGTCACAAAAGGGAAACAGCTGACACTGAAGACTTCAGCTAACATCCCAGCCTGCCATGCTTGCCTCCCTAGTCTGTTTTTCCCATCGCACAGAGTTTTGATTTCTGTTTGCTTTCTCAGAGCTAGATGCAGACCACAAACACAGCCCAAGGCACAACTTGAAACATTTTCATATTTCTTTTAAATATTTTCACAAAAGAGTTTGCTAAGAGGAATGTACTAAACATATGGATTTTTTTTTTTTTGAGTGAAAAACTAAAGATAAATCATGGAAAACAAATGATGAGTTTGTGAATATGAATATTAGTCCTGGAAACCTAATTTTCATACTTAACTCCATTATAATAAAAGAACAGAAGCAGACAATAACTGCTAGACTCAGTAGAAAACAGCCAGCTCTTCTAGAGCACTTTAAAGTGAGTGCCTACAAATAAGCAAAAAGCCAAGAATTAGTCAAAGTCTGCAGTGAGTAATCCCACACAACAGCTGCATTTGAAAAAATCATCAAAGGTTTCTGGGAAAACTGGGATAGAAAATGATCCACATTTATCAAATAAATTACCATTAAGCATTACCTTCTCAGTTCACCTTCCTCAGCAAAACCGCCTGCCCTGGCTCTTCTCATCTAATAGTGTCCCTCATGCACTCTTCCTACCTGACCTTCCTCAGCAGGAAATGCAGCAAACTTCTGCAAGTAATGTTTTTAAGAAAAGGGGTAAAAAATAGCTTGTCCAATTGAAGCCATCTGGGGAATTATAGGTAGTAAGGCTTTATTTCTCCAATCTGGAATGTCGCCAGGATACCAGTGCTTTCATCTCCCTTCTGGCAACGTGACAAATGAAGGAGGCCAGGAGAAGAGGAGAGATAAAGCCAACAAAGGTGTAGGATATTGGAACCTTGTCCTTGTACGTAGTGCAGCAGTTGCACATTGGCACAATCCCCCTATTTCGTTCTGCTCTACTTCAGTTGCAAATGAACTGGAACATTAAGAGGTGAATGTTATCATTTTACCTATATATATCATGACTAGTTAAGAAAGGCCACAAGCAGATAAATGGACAGAGTTTAATGGATATAATCTCTGTATGTTGGGCAGAGCAGGAGAGAGCCCTCATTTTGGCTTTCATGAAGCTGCCTTGAAGTTCAGGTGTGCATCACTGAAAGGGATAAAAGAGCCCACTGTCTGCTGGTGTTTGGGACAGGGGCACATGGCACAGAGAGGGAAGAGGGATGCTCAGCAAATAGCAAGGTGCTGGTGGAGAGCAGTGTTGGGTTTGACCATCTCACTGTGGCAGGGGTCTCAGATGCAGTGTGCTGCCTGTGTAAGCAGCAGGGATCTCATTAGAGGAACTTAATGGGCCTGAGATTGTAAAGATGGCTTTTAATTTTGTTGCTTGCTGACAAGTGATGCATATGAATCATGTTAATATTATATTGACATAACAAGGAATTCAGATGGTCCTGAAGCCCTGTACCATACTGAAGCTTTCAGAGTTCCTATGCCAAATATTGTATAAAGAAAAGGGGAGGTTTGACAAAATGCTGTACGCATTTTGGTGTTTAAATTTAATTGGAGTGAAAGGGAAGGTTTGACAGACTAACTGGGCCCAGGAAAAGATCATTTGCAGCAATCCAGGGGAAGCAGGTATTGATGATTTTGTAGGTTGGTCCAGAAACCTCCATACCTAATACTCAATACTCTTGAAAGTACCTTTTTATGAATAGGAAGGCTGATCCACTGTGTAAGACATGAGAACTATCTAGACAAGTATTTGCTTTGGAATTGATTGTGGCTTCATCAGTGGGGTAGGAGTTCCAGCCAATGGGGCTCTAGGCAAAGGGACTCTTTGCTAAGATGCTCCTTTGCAAGCTTTCCCAAGTCATCTAGTCATCAAGAATGATACTCTCCTCATCTTGCCGTAGATTTAACTTTTAACTGCAAGGTATACAAAATATAAATAGAACAGCATGACTGAACTAGAGAAAGAGAATAGAAATGTTTTCAGGAGAGGAAGATGCACAATATATCAGTTTCCGGCCATGATATTATGTGTGTGTGTGTGTATGTGCATATGTACATATTTATGTATGCGTACAGCAGATGATGGTACTGTTATTTCCTCTTCTCTGGTGCCATTGAGTGACCTAAAGGTTTTGACTAGTGAAAACTGAATTGGGAAGTTAAATTGCAGTTCTTTTACATGGAGCATTTATTTCTCTGAGGGAACTGAAACAGATTTATTAGCAAAAGAGATTGAAGATAATGATCTGTATCCTCTCCTTGGGTAGAAGCACATCCAGTCTACTCTCTGGGCATATCCATGTGTTGCACGTGGAACTTGCTGCAATGACCCGATTCAGATAGCGTGGAACATCCACCTCCTTTGCAACAAACAAAGTTTTTGGTGACAAAAGCCAGACACATTAGTGTATCCTCCTTACGTCTGAACTAGCAAGGCTAAGCTGATGGTAAATCTAGTTAATTCAAGGACAATTTCACATTAATGTTTTTGGGTCCAGAACTGGTGCAGCTGTTGCTTGCACTGGGACATCCTTTGAACATATAGATATGCCCAGTCTTTCCTGATCAACTTCTGGAGGATCCTGTTGCATTATGTATGAGAGCAGGAGAAAGAACAATATAAAAATTGCATTTCTACCTGATCCTCTTGTCCTCTTTTTAGTAGTTTCAGTTTATTTCTCTGCAAAGCCACATGCCCCAGCACAGCCTGTTAGTCTTCTCAGGAAGAGCTGTCACTGACATACACTTTTTCTTCTGTAGCTTTGTGCATATATTGTTCTTTTTTATGCCAGAGATAACATTTATCAGCAACTTCATTCATAATAAGTGGCCTTGGTGGCTCTGGCCTACAGTTCTTACTTCTGCCTTTTTGTCAGAGGGACGCCTGATTGGCATATTCCTGCTTTTACCTTACGGATTTATTGATGATACCATCAGTCTTACTCAGGAAGGCTGACAGCTTGAAATTAGACTCACTTTCTTGACAGCTTTTGCAGCCAGTCTTCAGCAGACTGAAACTCCAGACCATTTCAAGTGGCCAGCAATTTGGATCCCAGAAAAACAGCATCCAGGTTCTAGACCTGAAAGTCATAAAAACAGGTATCAAGCTATAATAAAACTTATTGGAAAACAGATGGGGAAGGCTTTTTCTAATGAGACATCAGCTATTTAAAGTCAGATGCAACTATATTGCCTACCTTTTAACAAAACTGTTGGCTAGCATGAGATTTCAATCCATTAATTATTAATAAGTGTGATTATCCATGTGTCCAAGAGTTAGAAAAAATAATTTAGGCCATAAAACTCACCCAACTGCCATTTTTCTGTATGTATAGAAACCAGTATTTCATTCTAAATATCTCAGGTAAGGTAGCGCTAAACATTTTTTTTCCTTAAGATGGCCTTTTAGAAGCCATTAGAGGAAACTTGCCCTATAGCCTCTTGATTATAAAGACAGAAAAAGCAAAGAATACCTTTCAGCATGGTAGAATTTACAAGACACGGATTACACTAGATACCTGGTTGGTTTTCAGACCACAGAAACTTCCTTAGCTGAATCTGCAAGAGATCTTTAACAGTCCTTTCCAAAAGATACTTTTCAGACCATGTGTAATTTTATACAGGAATCTATGGTCTGGTTGATTTTTTCTTCCCCTGTCTACTACTACATATGAAGGCCTGACTAGAGTAAAGAAAATCATATCCGTGAATCTGTAAGAGATGTTTATATTAGTGGTGTTTAGCCTAGCATATACCCAAGTAACTGTGCACATGAATGCTATGTATCTACATAAAGATTACCTCCTCCTAGAATTATGATTTGATTATAACACTGCATAATAGCATGGCAGTGACTACTTTCAGTAGTCTCAGTCTCTGCATTATAGACCAGCTGGACAGAATCCAGAGGCAGTGAGACAGAGGTCTAGGAAACAAGAAAGAATTGGGTCTATTTAGACTAGAGGGAAAAAAGACCAAGGGAAGATATGATAGATACGTTTCAAGCTTCATTGACTTGAGACTGCAGATTCTTCAAGCATGTGACAAGATGTTAACAAAGAAGGGACTAAATTCATCTCTATGTCTTTGCAGGTGAGGATGAAATATTGCTTCAGAAAAAAAATGCCTAACAGTGAGAAAAATTAAGAGCCGGAATGTATTTCTTAAGGAGACTCTAGAATAGAAAAGTTGGAGATCATTGGGAACAAGTTAGACAAAATTCTGCTGAGAATGTTTGTATATAATCAATCATTCTTTGGGCCAAAGAGACAAGATATTTTCTATGTCCTCCCCTCACCCAAACATTCTTTGTATGATCCTCTAATTTCTTTAATAGACTGATTTGAACATGAAGGACCTACTAGCCATGAACACTTAACGCTTGTTTGGTTGATAAGTGATAGACATTTCAAGTTCATATGCTGCCTATTAAAATAATTACATCAGTGCAAATCTTCTTGTGGATCCACCACAGTAGAAAGATTCCTTACTCTGCTGAAATATATTCTATTACCTTGGAGGAAATATTATGATGAGATAGCTCTATTTGCATCATTGCACCTGAACCCATGCTGGGAGCAAGGATATTGCTGCCTGGTTTAGTTAAAACCATGCATACTTTGTATGCATAAACTTGAAGATTTTTTTTGTACTACCTATGTTCTGTAGTAAAAGCTGCCCTAAGGAAAGACTGAGGTTTGCCAGTCCAGGCCTGGGCTGAAGTGAAACAGGACCACAGCAGACTACCACACTGAATATAAAGCAACAATCCAGCCTTCAAACATGGGATACTTGGCAAGGGGTCATATTTTAGCCTAGTACTGAATATAGAAACTTTTTGTAGAATAGTTTTTAAAAACAGATGTTATAAAAAAATATTCTGTTCATAGATTATTTTGCAAAGTCTATGTAAAACTTAAATTGGTAGATAAAGGGTTGAGAGAAAATCGTTTAAACAGAGCTAGTCTTAACTATGGAAAAACCTGGATCCATTTAAAAACAAAGACATAAAATTGTGAAAGGAAAAGGGAAATAATACAGCTGCAAAAGAATTCAGTGTATATTTTGCCTTGAGAACAGTCTTATTAGCAGATAAATTTTAAAATAAAATTTTATTGGCAAATGCATTTGATTCCAAATGGAAACCAATACTGAATTACCAAAAGGAAATGTCTGACTTGGCTATATCTGAATTCTCACACACTTAAATGTGAATGACAAACCAAAAGTCAGATGCTTCTGCTTTAATACAGGAAGTGAATATCACAGTATCAGTCCTTGCTGTTAATGTTCACTCAAAATTCCTGCCGCTTGGCCAATCGGTCAAAACCATATTGTTCCTTACTCTGTGTGATCCAAAAGTAATGTGGTATTCCCAAAACATGGCTGAGATTGAATTCTGTGCCTGGAACTCCTACACATCTAGGAAAGAACATGGAACTGATGCCTGTGGAAAATCAAGAACTGCCTTTAATGTTTGGGGACAAATTGTGATTTTCAAAGGTAGACATGATACCTGAATTTATTCTCATTTTAATAGAATATTCTGCAGCTAACGCCTGCAATGAAAAGCCGCCACTTACCTCAGTGGGTAGGAACAAGCCTATGAAATTTTTTAAATCCAAGCCATTAGGTTCAGGAAGGTAGTATTTGGTGTGACTACAGTTGGCACAATTTGTTTATGCATGAGAAAGAAAATCTGACACTTCTTATGCTCTTGACTAGACATCAGTGATCTCACAGTTTCATCTTTCTAGATAAAAAGTGTAATCACCACAAGCTTCAGCCCCTGGGCAGAAAGACTGGCTGAAGAAGTTATTCAGAGAAGAACAGCAATCATAGTGCAAGGCAATGTGGAATTTTAGACTGAAAAGGAGGCAATAGAGAACATTTTGGGGGAGACTCAGGGGGTGGACTGAATCATCCAGAATTGCTGTTTTATTCCCCACTGATTATAGCGAGAAAGTAGGGTCCTGATGTGAATATTTCGGGTAAGAAATGGCAGTGAAATGGAATGACTCCAGGCCATTATATTCAGCCAGGTAGCATTCAGTGTGGCCACAGGTGGCACATTTTTTTCTTGAAGTAACACACTAACTATCATCATTTGTTGTAGTTCCTAAATAGTAAAGTGACAGGTTTAGGAAAAAAAGCGTAACACAGATAGATAGGCCTATTTAGTCACTAGTGGAAATGAGATCTGGGAGAATAATTCGAGGTGAATTATTTATTGGATGATTTTTGTCTTTTTCTCTATTCTGAATTATCCATGAACTTATCATTGTTCTGGAAGATGTTAATCACTGTCATCATATGGGTCTTTGATCTATGTGCAATTGCAGATCTGGTTAGAAATGTCAAATGTGCTAGGCAGCCTTTTTTTCTTCCTTCCCATTGAAGAATCCATTGAAGGATCATTGGAGGAGCAATTAAGATCTTTAAGTAATGAGATAGATTAAAACTCTGAAGGCAAGGCCCAAAGTAACGAGCAAATGTCCAGACTTGGAGTGTATTGAGAAATACTGTGGCAAAGGGATATGTTAGTTAAGAATGCGTGTATCTGAAATGAAAGCGATCAGACAAAGAAAAGTGTGGTCTTGTGGAAGAACAGAAGTAACATCTGCCACATCTTAGTAGAGGGCAGTCTTAGAAGCTGTGAGCAAGAAAACTGTATGCTCTTTTCCTTGTATTTGAGAGCACGGGACTCTTTGACTTCTGTTGTCTATTTTTCATGTGAACTGGAATGACTTTAATGATTTAGTAGAGTCACAAAATTTACTATTTAGAACAAGAAGGACAATATTTTCTCAGGTGCAACTTCTGTAATTATTGTTCTTAGGTTCTGTGAGGAGAATCAAACTGTTCAAAGAATTTCCCTCCTTTTAAACTATTTCATAAATTATATGACAAGCTGTTTCCAGAGGTCAGATTATTTTTAATTGTGATTGAATTTGGAGTGATTTTAGAACTTGTTTCCTGGTGCGAAGGCACAGGAATTTTACGTTCTGATTTGCATTCTGTGAACATTTGTCTTTGTTTAAAATTCCCTGTTTGCATGGATAGTTCTGCCAGTAAACTCATTTGCTAGAATATTTACAGGAGACAAATGCAACAGGGTCATGAATAGCATCCAAACAAGTTTACTTAAAAATGAAAACAAATACAGCAAATGCTTGGCCTTGTTTTCCCTGTGCTGATGAAGCTGTTAAATGAGAACAAGGTTAATACTGATCAATGCAGCAACTGCTGCATTCAGCCCTCTCATCTTGATGTAATGTTGTTTATCTGCTTTATCACTGCCCTTTGTTTATGGCCCTTCTGTCAGGTTCCACTGCATATGAAAGTGCTTCTATCCAGAGAAACTGAAATTAATATTTTCAGCAAGATTTTTTGAACCACAGTGATGAAAGACAATCTTTAAGATCTTGAGAATATATTGCTGTGCATCTATTTCATTCCCTTGATTTGTTAATTGTGAGGGTTTTTTTGCATAACTGGTTCTTTCTTGTGTAGTGATTTGAAAAATGTGAAGATCTATGCAAAGCATTTTGCTATTGTGCCAGACCCATAGCATTGCTGTAACTCAGACTCAAACTACTTAAGAATTTGTATACAACTTTATCTGTTTAACAGCTATAAGACAGCTATAATTAGTTCTAAATTAAAATCTGACAATATATGTTTGGATTCAGATATTGGGATTTTTATTTCTTTTTCTGAATTTAGTAGCTTTAGTTTATCCTTAATATGCATGATGATGAAAGCAGGAACTGAAAAACTGATGTGTTTATGAAGAACAAAATGGATACTAGTCTGGGTATTAACCAAATTAATATTTGGGCTGAATAAGAGAAGTAGAAAGAGATGTAGGATGGATCTCTGATCAGAAAGGCCATCTTTTTATTATTTTGTTTTATTTTGTTTTATTTTATAGTTTCTGATTTGTTTTAAAGAATAAGCTGTAGTTGTCACTGTAATACACTTTTATGCAAGTGGAAAATTACCATACCTGCCCCCTTATCATCCTCTGGAATGATGAAGCAAAGTTCTTTCTGAGAACCCCTGTGAGCTGGTGAGTTCACCCTCCGTTACCATTTCCCTTCTTTTCATGTTTCGTAGCAGAATGCCTAAGCTTCTCCATAAGGTTATCTCAGTATGATTTGCTCTTTTTTGTTCTTGTTAGCAAGCAGTGGATGGGCATAATCATACTTTTCAAGCAGTCAGGTTTTCAGGTTTCTGGCTCCAGCCATGCCCAGGCACCTTCTCAATGTCTTTCCTCAAGCTCACGTTGTTGGGTCAGGTTTTAAAGCATGTCACATATGTGCAGAACACATGACATGGCTTCTCTCTGCAAAGAGAGAATCTTAAAAGGATTGCCTACATGCAAACAGAATTATCCTGTGCAAAGCCTGGCTTATGCACTGGTTAAAAACATATTGCTTTATTCTTGAAAATGGAACCTGTATTGATTCTATCAACCTGTAAATGTAAGCTGTCCTTTTGCATTTAGGCTATCTTCCTCCTCCAATGTCCAGTTCCCCCAGTCTGGTCTCTGAGAAGAAGAGGTGTCCTGTCCCATCCTGCTTAGACACATTTAATATCTGAAGCTGGATCTGTTTGCAAATGATATCAAAGCTCTATGTTAAAATGCTGTATTTTTCAAATGATAGTAAGCTCTGATTTTTTTCTACTAAACTGAACAAAAGGATCGAATTAATAACAAAGTTTGGTTGTGAATATAAATTTGAAACCAGTCTTAGAGCTCATCTTTTTTTTTTTTTTTTTCCTGTTTTTCCAGCGTTTCTGTGCATTTTAAAATAACAGTTATTTCTTTTTAATCATACAAGCCTAGACCAGTCTGTTCATATAAAAGGCACAGAATAGCTTTACTCAGGTCAATAATACTCTCACTTTTTCTCTTTGAGCTGAAATCCTGCAGGCTAAGTATTGTTTAACATATTTAATTCCCAATTAAAAATGCTTTGGCAGAGGATTTCACACCAGCCTTTTTCCACAAAGGAGTTAAAAGATACTCAGAGAAAAAGCCATATGTTTCAAAAGAACAAAACCAATAGTGCATTTAGAAGTCTCCTTGCTACCCATTTTTAAGGCACCATTGCTGTAATTTTTCAGTCTGATCACAGCAGCCCAGCGCTGCTACCTATCCAGAAAGTCAAATTTACTTAGAATCAAGATGCAATCCCAGATATCTTCCACTTTACCAAACAGGACATCTGAGTGAGTCTTTGAAGGAAGTCTGATCTACTCCTGCTAGGCTCCTTTTCCAGCCTCCAGGACTCACAAGAGCAGGATTTAATTTCCAGGCTACATATCGCTCCAGATGGACTCATGTTTTTTCTCCTGTTTGATGGGTTAGAAAGCAGCATCATGTGTATGTCTGTTCAGATGGGGGGAAAAAAAAAAAAAGGGAAAAGGAAACCAAAAGTTATTCATTATTTAGGCAATGTATTTCCTAGGATTCATGCATTCATTCACCTCCAAGAAACATGTTTGTTTTGGTTGTCTTTTTGAATCCTGTCTGAGCAAGTATGGACCATCTCTTGCCCACACTGCAGGCAGCAGCCTCTGATAGTCTCCATTATCTCTTACTTTACAATGAGCAGTTAATCCTGCCATGCACAAGTTAAATCCTTGCTCACTGGCTTTCCAGCCTTGGTGTTTTGTGGAACAATAATTAATGTTTGTTTGGGGAAGCAGGACGGGAATTGTGGAGTTCCTCATGTGAGTCTTTATTAGTATCATCACTCACTCATTGTAATGAAGCAAAAATGATTCTTCTTGGAAATTGTTCCCAGTGAGATCACAATTATTAAATACCATCATTGCTTATAATAATTAAACTTTTATTATCTAGGTTCCAACCTTGTCAGTTTGGGTTCCCCAGAGAGCCCGTTGTTTGCTAGCCAAAAGCTTTGTGGGAGGACGTGTTGTGAATAATGGCATTTTCAAAATAGATATTGTGCTAAAGAAACAGTAGGTCTTCTAATTGGAAGTGATGAATTTCCTAGTGATGGACAGGCAGTGCAGACATTAATTTAAAAGATACAAGGAAAGTGGGTCCCTTTGTGATATGGAAATCTTTATCCTAACAGTGCTGAGTGTAATGAGATGGGTCAGCTTAGCTAAGGCAGTGGTGGCTGGAAAATCAGCTAACGAACTCATGTACTAAATGAGTGCAAAAAATGAGCAAAGCAGGCTAATGTGGACCTTAATCAGAGAAAGCTGAAGAAAGCCCTGAATGCCAAGAGAAGATGTTTTTACAGGAACTAGAGGAGATTAAATAGGGCTACTAACTCAGTAAGGATACATTCAACTTTTGCTTGGGACTCTAAAAATCATTAGTTTTAATCCGACTGGAGATTGTTGGAAAATGCTGCTCGGTACACCATATTCAAGAAATAGTCTTTTACACATCCCCAGATTGAGAACAGCAAAGGATGCTGCCATCACAATGAAGTTGTGAGGACTTAGCAGAGGAGCCTGATTTAAGAAGAAACAGAGAACACAGATATGCTCTATCAGGTCTGTGGGAAATGTATAGTGTCTATTTACATTCAAGAAAAGTCTAGATCCACTGAAACCTTTACTGAAGCCAATGTTGATCTAGAACTTGACTTACATGCCCTAGCAACTTCAGACTGGATATGTCCATCTTCAGTGAGTCCCAAGGGCACACAAACCAACATCCTTTCTTTTATTTTAGTTTATTAGCTGAAACAAAAAGAGTAAAAGTAGCAGAAGAAGAGAAAGTCTTTTAAGTGAGGTTTTCTAAATCCAATTCAGCTTAAAATTGGTATTAAAGGGCATTAATTTCAAGTGTTTGTAATATCAACAGGTCTCTCTGCAATGCCTGCTAAGGTACTGCCTACATCACCACTGCCACAGTGACTTAAAAATTGCTTTAATTGGCTCCAAATGACCTTTGCCTTGAATAGTTCCTAAAAAAGAATCCAAAGAATCAGAAAACGCAGTGACAGATTTTTGTTATTCTATAAAACTTACATGTTTGAAGCATATGTTTAAAAGGAACTTGAACTACCTAGGAGGTCTGTTCTCTTTTGTGTATCAATAAAGAACCTCCATGGATCTGTCAGTAGAGCTGTTTTCAGGAAGAAAGATTTTACTTAAAAGTACTTTTAGATGAGTAGTGGTGGGTAAACAAGAACAGAAATTGTCTCCCGTTTCTTTCCCAAAAGGCACATAATGTTGTAAGACTACTACAATTTCAGCCTGATTATTGCAAACTAAAAAAAAACCTTCTCCAAGACCAGTAAATGACTTTTTAAAGCTATTGGAGAGGCAGCATTTAGGTTCATTCTTTGCTCATGGTGAAAGAACTCAATTTAAGTCTGACTTTGTGCAGGAGACAAGACATATGATTAAGCACCTTAACATAAATACATCCAATTATTCTGTTATTAAATTTTACCATTATATAACTAAAACAAGAAATTACAAAAAAAAACAATAAAAATAAGCAAAGAGTCATTAAAATAGAACTCAAGTTCTAGGAATGAATTTTCATAGTTCAGGGTAGATCTTTGTAGTAAACAAACAGCAAGAAGAGACTGAGAGCTAGAAAATTTTGCAGCTTTATTCCTAAATATGGAAAACTTACTGGGGAACACAGAAGCATTTGAAGAAGTTAATCAAAATCATTAATAACATAATTAATGTTATTTTGAATGTGTCTATCACTAAACATTAATTATCTTGTAGCCACTGGAACAATATAATGATAGCATCATTCTTAGTGATTAGTGTAATACTGTATGCCTTTGCTAGAATTTGAATGTTGTCAAAAGAAGATAAATGACCTGCCAGACAATGTATTTATTCAACAAAAGCAAGTCTGCATTATTTGGGTTGGGAGGTCTTGAGAATGAAATCTGCTGCTGAAGAAGTTCAAATTCAAACTTGATAGAAGACGTGGAAAAAGGAATCTTCAATACTGGAAGTACCGGTATCTTAGTTTTGTGTCTACTGGAGAATTTCCATTTCTAATCTTTACTCCATCTTAGAAAGGCAGCAAACCTATGTGAAAATGTTGTATATCTTCACATCTTTCTTCTTTCACAGAGGGTCTTAGAATTAGATTAAGCCACGTAGTCATGGTGTGTGGCCATGATACCTGGAGCAAAGGGCCCCTTGCAGGAAGGTGACTGCCAAGCTCCCTTGGCATCTAGCATGCTTATATGGGACTATGCAGAACACCAAGAGTTATCACCTTTGTTCCTGGCCTTCATTCCCGGATGACCTGGTTGCGCTAAATGCCTCTGCCTGGAACATCCCAAGGTGACAGTCAACCTCATTCTTTGTAATCAGTAACATTATTTTTCTTAGTCTTGAGAACACTAGTGCTATAAGTTTTGATGAAGAGAAAGACAAATAACAGTCAAAAACCTGAGTTCATTAGCCTTGCTGTCAGACCACACTCTTGGCGCCCAGTGCATCACACTCAGGACAGACCAGAGACACAGCCATCACCCATAGTGTGCAGATAGTCCCACGGGTTCGGAATAGAACAAGGTCAAAACCTGACAATTTATAAGTATGTGTGTGTTTCTGTGTAAAAAGGAAAAAAAAAAAAAAGGCTAAATTAGTATGAGTAAAGTCAGCTCCTGTAAGAACTGTGGGATTAACTATCGTTTCTATCCATAGATGCCTGCCTGAATGAGTTATTTATCAAGTGGTCTGGAAATGTAAACCTCCTCTATGCTTTAGTTTGTATTACATTCATTCCCACCGGTGCTTCTTTTCGCCAGCTGCTCCTTAGGCTTGTCCCTTGTTCCTCTCATTCCCTCATCCATCTGGCAGCAACAGTAAGCAGCAAAATGACAGAAAAAAAGTGAAGCTCTAGAGCTTTATCCATGACTCATGAGAAATATATACATCACTCAGAAGTTCTCTACCTTTGGTGACTTATGTACTTCTTTCTCTCCATGGGATGAATTTAGGATCCCATTGGAAGCAATTAGATATGAAATATCAACATATATTTATTAAATAGGCACTGTTCTCATTGTTCCCTCAAGTGTGATTTAGCAGCAATACAAAGTCAAGACTTGGTGTAATGTATATCCTCTCACTGTTCCAACAAAAGAAAAATAAACGCACACCGTGCACATTGTATATTGCTGCTGAGTTCCTGTGCCAATGGAAAGATAATGAGGGACAGTGTGATAATCTGACAGGAGGTATTGCCCTTTGATGGGCCTGGAGCTGTACGTGACACTGATTTTTTTTTCTTTTTAACTCCAGCCATCTCCATCGAGAATGTGCGGATCTGACCATCTGAAAAATCGCTGCATGGAGAACTCCCACCCTCTATATCCACCTCCCGGGTTTCACTATAACTTCTCTGTCAACCATCAGCCCTTCCTGTCAGTCACAGCTTCTAGGGGTAATGAGGAGCAGAGTCTGGAACTGATAATTCAGCTAGAGATAGAGGCAAATTTGATATTTTGTCATGTGTTTGCAAAGTGGCACAAACCTTTGTTCTATACTATGTGACATGAAACAAAGTGGTAAGACATTTCCAAAATACCAGAAATCTGGATGAGGGAGTAGTTGGGTCTTGCTGCAAATGAATGAACATACACATATATACACACAGACACACACACATACATATGTATTCATAGGATCAGAGCTGACTGTGCTGAGAATGTTTGAAAGACTGACAAACCAGGCCAATTTTAAACTTTAAGGCTAAAATTTACTGAATTCTTTCATTAACAGCACGTGGTTAGATTCACACTCTATTAATCATCCTTATGTATGCAAAATTGTTAGCACTTATATTCTAAATTAGCTATGAATATACAGTACAAGGGAGTTGATGCCATACAGTTAGCACGGGTGGCAGTGGTGCCAGCTGGCCCTCAGTTACAGAAGTGGGGGCTCAGGCATGAGATCTGGTCCCCAAGAGCAGTCAAAACTGAAGTGGGTTTGTTTTCTTCCTTCTCCTCACTTTTTCCTCAGCTGATATTTTAATGCTGTTGCCCACCTCCAAAGAAGGGTAGTCGCCTCTGCTCCTGACACGGTTTATGTTGTTTTTCTCTGTACTGCTAGTCATCCTTGTTTGTTCAGGAGGATATTCTGACTGCGGTTTCTTGTATTTATCTTGCCATCTGTCTGGGAACTTCTTGTAACTTGGAAGGCTCCAAGTGTAATGACATCCATCTTTGTCCCTTTGGTGATCATGTTGCTCAAATATTTATGTAAAATACTTATACACTGTGTCTGATTATACCATCACAATGTTACAGGATACTTACATATTATTGTTATGCCACCTTAGTTCCTTCATATTTGGGTTCTCGGCAAGCTAATATTAATTATATCCTGGTTAGCATATACATTACTTATAGGAGTCACATGGATCCATTTTGGCTACAGTTTGGTTTAGACTTGATTTTCTTCTATCTTTCATTCATTTCATGCCAGCGTACCTCTCTTGACTTTAGCTGAGTTACATATGATTTTCCCACTGCGCAGAACTTGAACTTTTACTTACATAATTAAGTCACGCTCTTAGTTAGAAAATCTCATGTTTCCCATTGACAGATTTGGTACTTTTGGGTTTGCCTACCCAATAGTAGAATAAGAGAAGTTACTATTTAAAATCATGCCTTATTCATCCATATTTAAGATTGCATCAGAAGTTAAATAGATAGTTGGCTAATTATACAGACAGGCGTCTTGATTCCATTAGGTTGCTGCAGATTTCATTGGTTTCTTCATGCTTAGTAACTCGGTAAATCCATGCTCAAAATGTTTTTTATTTTGGGGGGAGTGCCTTGCCGTAGGAAGGAACACACTGCAGCTGTTACATCAGCTGTTAGATTTCAACAACCATCATTTCTTTTTTATTTTATTTCTTCTTGCTGGTAGCATTCATTTTGTATATTGACCATTTTGAATTTTCCCCTATATGCTTTTGCTGTAATTTTGTACTTCTTCATAGCCTGACCTAATTTCAACTGCATGTGTCTCTTTCTTGTGTTCAGGTCAATGAAGAACTTGTGCTTTTTCTGGGTGATTCTGTTACTGTTCCAGTGTCTCACTTGCAATTGTGGTTTCAATTTTTTTTTTTTTCTCTAGAGAACTGCCAGCTTTGCTTATCTTTTTTTCCTTCTGACCAATCTCCTTGGAGAACTTATTTACCAGTCATGGTCATTTATTTTACTCTTATTTACCTCATTTTAAAAAAATTCAAATATTTTAATTTCATTGCCACTCTAAGCTGCCTTCTAACAACGGCATTTTCATCTGTTTCCTCCCTCCTGGTTTGAGTGGAACATGCAAAACATTTTCTTTTCTACCAACTAAAACAATTGCTATCAGTGGATTCTAAGAGCTTGCTGTACAGACTGTTTTCGGCTTTATGCCTTTCCTGAAATTATCTGCACAGATAATATTCATTATTGAGGTCTTTTTTTTTTTTTTAAATCTCAGGATGAATCTTCTAATTGTTTTATTTGCATGATCTTGGTTTGCCTATGTAATATTAAATCTATATAATAATAGGAATCCACAATTTTTAATATTTTTGTCATCACTCTGTTTTATTCAGCAGAAGTAACTCGATTTCCAATCTTGCCTTAGAGCGAGTGTATGTAATACTGATCATCATGCCTTATTTCCCTGCCTGTGTTTGAACAAGGTTTTTCACTTCATTTTAGTTTTCTAGTCATACAGATTAGTCCATCAAATGAATCATAATCTTGGACATATACTAAGACTTTCATCCAATTATGTTTATTTTTTCATATTTTAGACATATTTTTCATATCTTAGACAATTTTAGATGTCTAAGGAGTTCACTATCTTCTTTCACTGTCTTCTTTTTTGTCCCTTTTCTGATGCTACTGTGACCAGCACTTGTGCTCCTTTTTTTCTGTGTCCCTGGTATTCTTTGATACAAACTAGATATTTACCTCCTGATGGTCTGACCACAGAAAAATAAAAAAAAAAAAAAAGAGGAAAGATGTCATTAAATAATTTGTTAAGAGTTCTAACAAGGCCTCAGGCTCAAGCTGTTTAGACAGCAGAGATATGAGAAAATGTGCTGAAGCTGAGAAGGAAACTTGAAATGATAAAAAGTTATCATGCTATTTTACTGGTTGTCCATAATAGCAAGTAAGAGATCTGTATAGTAATTACATATGTCCTGCCTCCATGTATAGATTGAAGGTATATGCAGATATTCAGTACCATTGTCTGAGCAGTATAGAGGCTTGCTCATGGGTAATTTTGTTCTAGCTTCTGATTTACCCTTAACGAATTACACTGTGTAGAGAAGAGTGGTTACGTAGGATGGAGTAGTGGAGGGATGTGATTTGGAAAGAGCATTCTCCATCCTGGTTGACCCATTGGTGACTTTGCTTCAACATTGCTGGACAAGAAGGGATGGAGCTATACAATATTCCACATCATTGTGGTGGGGGAAAAGAAACTCTTCCAGGTTATTTACGTAAGTTATATTATGCGGGCTTCCGTTTCTACAAAACTGAACATATTTTGATAGACAAGCTGAGAACTGAAGCCAAATATGATTTTGGTAAATGAATCCATATGTTAGTTCTGGGGTAAGCAGATGCAGAAGTGCCAAGCTGTGATTACATGGATTTTTAGACAGCGTGTTTTTACTTCATTCCTTTGGACGCTGATGTTGTGAGTCAGAAGAGTGAGAAGAGGGTGGAGAAAAAGGTCAAAAATGGCAACCATATGGGCTCATGCCTTAACATGTTTATACTGCACAACCAAATGATACACAGAGGAAGTGAAGGACATGTTATCAAACCCATATGTCAAGACTAACTAAGAAGAGCTGAACAAATTACCAGTTAATATTTTCCCTTCTGTGGCAAACTCTTCTTTAAATGTGAATGTTTGTGTACTTTTTTTAGTGTCCTGAAGTGATATTCATATACAAATATTGCATAGTTTCTATGCATAAGTTCACTGACTGAAATGAGAACTTCTGGTTTCATATAAGTCTCTGTGAATAATCTTCACCTGCTATACAAACAATCTGGAAAACGAATATATCCAGGATCTATAATATCTACGGGCTTTTACATTTCAGCCCTTTTTACAGTGCAATTGGAACATGACTCTATTTACTGTCCTTTGATGAAAGCATACTGTAAGATGACATGGACAATGATAAGCATTTATTATTTTAGAAAATTAAATAGCAGAAAGAATTTTTACAAATATATCAGAAAAATATTGTATAACTTATTTTGTCTACAGTGCTTTTACTGGTTGTCACACTGACTAGTTTCTCAGAAATTTAAATGATACAAAGCTTGTTAAAGTTATTGTTCCTATTATTTTGGCAACCTTCTCCTGAAATAAGATCTGAAGTGACTAACTTTTCTATAATAACAGAGGTAATTCAAAATCTAAGACAGCTCATGAGAAGGATAAATCTAGTGTTGTTCAATGACCTCCCAAGATTTTTGGATGATTGTGTCCAGACTAAACAGAACATTGCACAGAACCATGCAACTGCAGAGTTAAACAATAATATAATATTGGGAATAATTAGCATTTGATGATAAAGTCTTCTCAGAAATTGAATGCTCTGATTTTAGTCTTTTTTTTCCAAAAAAAATCTCAAGAAACAAAGAAATAACTCCCCTTCCCCAACTTGTCTTTCATAATCAGAAAGAATGGTGCATTAGTCAAAAATATAGTCAGTTTTGTAGAATGGTAAGAAATCTACCTGTACAGTTGGTAGTAACATATAGTTTTTTCTTTATACCTACTTGTTGGAAAAAGTAGATGCTATTGCACTATTCTCTAGATTCTCAAAGATGATTTGGCTGTCCGTGGACTCCTGCATGGGCTGAACTGGCTTCTTCAGGCAAGGCTCGGATATGGCATTTTCAGAGGTGTCTGACTCATCTAAAAGCAAGGGACCTGGCTTCTGAAAACTCTCATTTCTGCAGCTCATCTGCCAAAGTATAATTCTCTAACTGTATAATTGAGTTAATGTGTTTGAGCAGATATCTTATATTTTGCCTTTACCTCAGGAAAATAATCATGTATCTAATGAGCCTCATAATAAGTAATTTGCAGGCAACTAAACCGCAGACCTTAAACAACAGATCAGAGGCTTCTGCCACTTGCTTTGGAAGAGTAGTATGTCACATTAGGTGGATGCAGCAGGAGGTTATTTTTCTCTATTATTTACTTGCCTATTAGATGAATGCAAAGCATGCTGAATTGGTGGGTGGATATTTTCAAAAGCATTCAACATTGACTTTAATGGGAGAAGAAGCAAATAAATGCTAAGCCATTTTAAAGTGTGCTTAAAGTGTGCCTTTTTGTGTACGTACTGATGTACTTTTCATTAGGGCTTTTTACACATGTGTTCATGCATAGTCATCGCTGCCTGTGTATGCAAAAGGGTCTGCCTTGACAGGCACAAACTAAATGAAAGGAAGAAACCTTAACTCAAACAATGTACTCTAACTGAACCTAGAGAAATGGCAGATGTACAGAAAGTGTTGCATTGCCTGGGCATCCGGAGTACAGTGTGGCTGCCACTACTTGGAATATAGACATCTGCAAATTATTAAAAAAAAAAAAAAAAAAAAAAAAAAAAAAAAAAAAAAAAAAAAAAAAAAAAAAAAAAAAAAGGATCAGATTCTGGTAGCAAAGCATTTGTATGGACAAATGAAGAACAATTTTCTGTTTTACAGCAGTTTTCAAGCACTGGTAGTTATATGAGAAAAAAGAGGCCAGTCACAGAATCACATAGATGGCAATCTGGGATTATTTTACCCTGAAGAATTCCCTAGGAATCCTTCACTTCCATCTCAAGATGTTAGTCAAAACTTGAAAAACTTTTGAAAAACTTCAAAACCTGTCTATTAACATGTCATTTAAGGAAATAGCAAGGGCAAAGCTCAGAATGTTTATGTTTCCAGCAGTGGTGAACATAATCAAGCTTTCCCTCTGATAAGAAAATGACACTGTTGACCTGTGCTTGTTAAGAAGAAAAATATTTGCAGTATGTATTATTTGCAGTATATAGGTTTATACTGCAAATTTATGAGACCATCAGACCTATTAGGTCCTCCATATTGCAAAAACTGAGTGGTGGTACTTTGTAAGAGTTACAGCTCCCATGACTGTAGTCAAGAATTAAACGTGTATTTCCATCCACTCACATACACTGTTACTTCTTAGGATATCTTAAACAGAATCAGATGAATTATTTACTTGGAATAAATAATAGGTTACATGTAGTCTTTTCATTTTCTCGTTGGATAATTCACAAAGAGAAATGAGTTGCCAGTTTGTAATAGGGATGGTAAATATTTTTTGATAGGCTTGTAAAAGAATTCAACTTCTAATAAGCATAAATAGCGACTGGCACATATCTGTAGTGGATGCTTCTTGATTGACTCAAGGAATGGTATTAAAAGAGGTATGAATGATGAAGAATGAACAAAGAACAATCATGCTTTCTCATAGGATTTTTTTGGATAAATTGTATGTGTGAAAATTTATGAAACTTTCAGGATTTGCAAACATTTTTTATGAATAAGCCATCAGAATACACATTAACCTTGAATGTTATAGCCCTATGAATAATAGTAAATAGAAATTGTCATTTATTTCCCCAGAATATAGCCAGTAGCAGCAAGACTCCAGGTTATGGAAGGAGAGCAAACAGCATATCTGAACAATGTCAATAAGCTTTAAACTCCACTACAGTCCTTGAAAGACCAGTAAGTTGCAATCAATACTAAAGGAGCGCTTGATCGCACTCAAAGAAATTACAGACAAGCATTGTAGTTAGCGTGGATTCATGAAGGGGAAATCACTCTTGATGCACTTGATATCCTTCTGCAGTGAGATGGCTGCCTTTGTGGATGAGGGAAGACCAGTGAAAGTTGTTTACCTTGACTTTAGTAAGGCTTTTAATACTATGTCCTGAAATATTCTCATAGACAAGCTGGTTAAGAATGACTCGATTAGGTGGTTGGTGAGGTGTATTGGAACTGGCTGAACTGCTGGGCTCAGAGGGTTGTGATCAGTGGCACAACATCCAGCTGGAGGCCAGTCACTAGTGGTGTCCCCCAGGGACTGAAAATACTGTTTAACTTCATTAATGAACTGGGTAACGGGAGTGAATGTACCCTCAGCAAGCTTGCAGATGATACAAAACTGTGAGTAGTGGCTGATACACGAGATGTTTTATTCAAAGCAAATAAACTAAATCTGAAGTGGCAGGTATTTGTACTGCAAATTTAATTTTAAGAATCACACTCACTCAGCAAGAGTAACAAGGGCAGGTAGGAAAGGTAATCAGGAGACCAAAGAAAGCAATGTCGTCGTATAAACAGAAATGAAATAGATGTCGTTAATTAGTTGTATTGTCCTCATATACTTTAATGGCGTCCTTGCAAAAACAGGGAGACAACATGGGAAACCATTCTTCTCTGGGCAGAAATAGCTAATTTAGATGTCTTTTTCAAAATTTAGCATTTAAAAGAGTAGAAGCTGCAGCTGATTTCCTAATGCTTTTGAGATTGTTAGCCTTATAAATAATGGAGAAAGTATGTTCTATTTGCTTATGTAGACACTTTCTACAGTCCATTCTATTAGTTTGTCCACCTTGCTGCAAGACACAATTTGCTTCATGTTATTTCCTGCTCTGTCTTTGTCATCTAAACATTTAGTCATCAAGAGCTTCATGTTTCCTTCTAGATAATCAGTAAAATGTTGCATAACATACGGCTTCATAACAACGTCTGCAGAAGTCCACTGGGGATACCCCATTTGATAAGTATTGTCTATTAATCTGATGTTTTTAGATATGTGACTTAGCTACTTATTAACCCACTGGCTGTGTGCTTTGTTGATATTGGATAGCAGGAGCTTTTAAATCAGAATTCCAAGCTGCACAATGTCAAATACCTTATAGAATTATATAACATACATCTCTGCATTTATGCTCATTAGCCAAATAAGTAATTCACTTCCCCAATAAATCCTTATTTTTTTGTCAGTTTTTGGTAAAGCTCATTGACAAACATTAAATATTCCACTACTCTTTATTTCTTCACTAATTAAGATCTGTCTTGTTTTTTGCATGATTTTGCTCATGAACAATACTAGAATAACTAGCCTGAAGTGACCTAGATCATTCCTTCCTTGCGACACCAGCACAGCATTCACTTACCCTTCTCAAAGATTCCTCACTTGCACTAGTTTCTCTGCAAAATGATTGCCAGATTTATTTGCCAAAGCTATTTGAATGCTAAGTTACTTATAGTTGGTTCAGAAATAGAAGAGGAGGTGAAGTGCTTTGAATAAATCATTGCTCAGCCTTGCATACAAAGTATACAGATGTTTTGTGCTGTTGAGGAGTGAATGTATAAGAAGGGCACTCAGTGATATGGGGTAGGATTCAGCTTCCATCTTTCATCATGCAGATCCTGAACTATGAGAGAAACCTAACATAATAGTTAAAATAAAAAGTCTCTATATATTCCTTGAGACACTGAGAAAATTGTAGTGTCCTTTGGAACTGCTTTTGACCTTCAGAGATGCACAAGTGTAGAACAAGGGGCAGGAAAAGCCACATACAATTCCATTGTCCCTGGCAGAGACAACCCCCAAATTATTATTGAGACAGAGGCCTAAATCCCAGATATTTTCAGGACCCTTTTGTGGAGAGGGAGAGACAAAAGTTTCACCAGAGCGATGCAGAGCAGGTCCGAGCTAGCACAGAGCAGGGGTCTGCACCAGGGGACTAGTCTCTCAGGCTGCCCTTAATGCTCTGTTTGACATTTTCAGATGTGCATCTGTATAACACTATCTGGACATCTCAGTACAGAAACGTGATCATATGCCAGGACTTGCAAGAGTTACCTGTAAAGAAGTATATCATTCATCATTCTTTTTTAGAGTAGAAAGGGAGTTGAAAGGGATTTTATTTTATTTTATTTTATTTTATTTTATTTTATTTAGTTCCTTCTTTAGCTGTAGTGTGCTTGTACATTCTTTACTGAATGTAAATTGTACATCCACTTTCTGAAAGTGGTGAGAGAGATCATTTCTTAATGTAGTAAATTGCATAGAGGAAAGAGACCATCCAGAATAGCAAAGTATTTCTGTTTTGATTTGATTTAGATTTTAAGCTGTGCAAGATGATTTGATTAATGTGTTCATCTGTGGACACCCCTGAATATATAACACAAGCATAAATTCTCTGGGGGAAGGGGAAAGATGAGTTTGCTCATTAAAGTGCTTAGCCTTATGGTGATGAAGTCTGTATCATAATCTAAGTAGAATATTGCTATATAAAAATGAAAGATTTGCATTATCTACAGGGAGCTGCACCAAATTCAGCTGCCCACTGATGTCATATATGCAGGCTATAAAAAGCCACACTCTCAGAGCACTTCTTTAGTGCCCCTGATAATATGCTAAGTGATGTCTAACAAGGAAGAATCCAGGGCTATATGAAAGGCAACCTCACAGATTTACAGGCAGGGCTTTATTAGTACTGAAAATCTCCGGCTCTTAGTAACTGTCCTAAACTGTTTGAAAACTTTTTATCCAGAGCACCTGGATAAAGAAGAACCCCCCCCCAAATTCCAGTTTCTTCTGTAAGCATCTTTTAGTACCTTGATCTTGACAACTCCATTCCTAAATAGTGTTGCAATTCAGTACAGTTTGTGTTTAGATCTCAGCATATTTCACTGTTTTTCTGTAAGAATACTGTTTGTGAGCAGTTTATAATTTTCTCACATTCAGATGGCTTCAGCAAATAATCCTCGGTCTGTGATTTGTGATAAAGTTCCTTGACGATGGAAATCTCATTTAAGCTAGCCATTTTTTTTCTCTCTCTCATTTTTTTTTCACTTTCTAGTATTTCTTACAGATAATTCTACAAAACTGATAGATTATAAATTCCTCCTCACCCCCGCTTTACTTTCAGGCATGGAATTTGGCAAATTTGCAGCTGAACTATTTGATTTCTGGGGTAATCTCTTTACTCACTATGAAAAGGCATGCAGCCGCAATGAAATAGGACACCTGCTTATAATCATCAAGTAAAATCCTATGGTAAGCATGGGCAGGAGGTGATAGAAAACCAGGCTAAACTGCAGAATAATGATGAGTTTCCTAGGATTTAGTCCTTCTTTATGTAGTTTTTAACAGATTTTTTCTCTTTCTCTTCCATACAAACTACCATCTCTTGCAGCTGCCATGTCCCGTGACATGATCAGACACACACACAGAGAAGTGCAAAACTACTATGTGTACTTTGATGGAAAAAAACAGACCCAGAAAGTCAAAGGTGCTGTCATAGCCCTATTATCATATTAAACCGAAGTCTTGGGCTTTGTGATGGTATTTCAACATGCTTAATCCTGTAACAGATAAAAACAGCGCTCATGCAAATGCTAAAAATGTGTTGATTAAGTTTCACAAGAGAAAAAGGATCAAAACAGGGATATAGATTAACTAGAAATTGAAATTAAGCGTTTTTTTGTTTGTTTTGTTTTGAAGAACAAATGTATTTAATGCTGTTTGAGACCATTTTGTTACAGCTAGGTAATTGTTAAAGCCTCTTATTTTGCCAAACAGTTCTTCCAAGAAGTAGAGAGTTAGTCTTGCTTTCATTTCTGAATGATGAATGTGATCATTTTTCCCCAGATTCATTAAAATAAAGAAGAACAAAGGAGGAGAAAAAATAAAAAGAGAGAATGATAGCTGGGGAAGTTCACACTGGAGCAGATATTCTCAGGACAAAATTGTGTCAGTCAAAAAAAAAATGTGCCAACAACTGCTACCATGAACCATGGGTGTTTTCTCCAGGCTGAAAACCTTAAAGTTATCTGGGTGGGCTACTCAGGACCCTGTAATTCTAGTCATTCTCATCATAACCAGAGTTGATGAACTCTGAATATTTTTTTGTTCTGATGCCAGACAACAACACTCGCTCTCAGAATCAGGCCAAAGTTTAATAATGGGTGTTGTCTGTATGCTTTATTTTAGTATTTAACATAATCGTATAAGTCCAGGAAGTTGAATTTTGGAATCAATAGATGCACCTTAGAATCAGAAAAATTGGCAATTGCAGATACAACATACTCTCTTTCAAGGGCAAATAGCTTATCTGTTTTTTTTTTTTAATTTAAATTAATTTTCATCCTGACAGAAATTCTATCTGTTTATGTGCACAGATCAAATGCATGCATGCAGGCTGGAATTCTGCCTTACACTTGTAATAGATACCAGAAAACATTTAAGGGTAAGTTCTAAAGTCTACATAATGGTCAAAATGTCTTTGCACTTACACGGGGTCTTTTTTGACCCTGTCTTGGTTGACAGGCACATCAATCTTCTATGTATGCAAAGATAAAAATGTTGCTGTTGATGAAGAAAGTAGTCACCATTCCTTTAACTAGATCACCAAATACAGAATGTGATTTCTGCAGAATTTATTCTTGTTTTTGTTAATTCACCAAATATTTTTGGTTTCCAATTAGTATTTTTCAGCAGACATCCTATAAAAGCCTACATACAAGTCTACTCAACCTCAGTTTTACACCAAATGGCAGATTGCAGTGGTAATTTTCAGATGTTCCTACTGTTTGTTGCGTTGGAACAGCAACACCCAGTACAACACTGCCACCTTTACCTATGGTTGCTTATGGCTTCCTTACCGATTCAGAGCAAAAGGTGCTACCTGCTTAGTCACCACAGTTACACTCTGCAGCACCCCAAATTTTCCCTGGAGACGGCTCTATTAGCTGCTCACCCTTGCACAGTTTGTGCAATCAAATGCTTATTTTATTTATTTATTTATTTTACTGAATTTGCCCATAAATCTGGCTTCAGATGGCAAGAACTGCACCTCTAAAAGAGGAATTCCCCCTTTCTTTCCAAGACCTGTACTTCAATGTATGCTATAGTATACAAGTTAGCTTGCTACTGTAAATATAGATATACAGCAGACAGGAAGAGAGATAATCATTTGGAGCAATACATTTATATAGTTTGGAAATTTTAAGTGCACATCTGGTACAGATGAACAGCAATAAGGAAGTTATTACAAGGGGAAAAAGAGAGAATGTTATAATCAATTGCATTAAATTAATTTTTCAAACAGACAAAGTTATGGCCCTCTGAGCCTGGGGAAGTGGTTTGTTTAAAGCACAGGGGAGGCTGGAGAGAGCCAAAGCCAAAGAATCTGCTTGGATCAAGAGCTTGGTTAGTGAACATGATGAAAAGGTCATTCATGAATTGCTGCATTCCAAATGCAGACAGATTTGTGGTAACGTTATCTGGAAACCTCCAAAACAACCTGGACGCAATACAGCTTTGTTTGGGAGAAAAGAACTGGAGAAGGAGAAGGTGGGCGTATATATATGTTGTGAGAAAGCTATGTAAAATCTTTCCCACCATCAGGCCACAGAATTCTGTGTATTCTGATCTTTTGCTTGAAATACTCTGGTTTATTGTTTCTTGAAAGGTCTGTTTGCTTCTCTTGGATGTGCTTTTTATGGAATTCTTGGCTATTTCTTCCCTTTGGAATATAAAAGGAAGGTGAAATTTCCTGGCACTATTGGCCAAGCAAAGGAAAAAGTCCAAAGCAAAACTATTCTGATGCTGACAGCAACTACTGTAGCTAAGGTTCAGCTTAGATGAGTGTCCCAAAGGTTTGCAGATTAGCAACAACAGCAGTAACAACAATAACACTTGGCTGCTTTCTTTTGCAGACAAAATCAAGCTTTTATTATTACAGAATTACTTAAATTGTTGGCTTGCATCTTCAATTGCATGAGACACAAACATATACAGTGGATTTGTGGTTGCAATTCAAATATGAGAATTCAGGAGGTAAATTTTGTGGGTGTTAATTGCATACGTGTAAGGAAAGTTTATTCTTTCAGAATATTACCTGTTGTTTTTAGAGTCCTAAAAACGATGCAAACAGCAAATATCAAATAGCCTCTCAGGAAACTGGAATTCAGAATGACCTTGGGGCATCACTCTGGACAGCATGTCACAGGAAACTTGTTAAATGATGTTGATAACAAACCATAGCAAAAAACTATTCACTCGGAAAATATCTAGTCATGGTGTGATGTGAAGCTCTGGGGAAAGTAGCAGGTGATCATAAAATGAAAAGATATATTGTACTGTTTTGGCAGAAGAAGACTGAATTAAGGTTGAAGGGACATTCAAATTCCAACTTTTCATGTATTGTTGAACACATATCATTGATTTTATAAGGGTTTTCCTACTCTTTTTTTGTTTAAGTAAATAAACCCCTTGAATTTCCATCCCTCTTACTTCACACTCAAATGCCACCCTGTGTGTATTGATCTGGAGCACAGAAAAACAAAAGAGCAAAACTGAAGCTGGAAGCAGGGGGAAACAGATGCTTTTTCATATTAGGAAAATTGTCCCAATTAGAAGAAAATATTCACAACAAATAGGACTGAGAAGTTGAAAGGTCACATTTTTCAAAAGCTGAAAGTTAAATGAATGATTCTTATTCAACTGAAACAAAACAAGTCTTCAATATAATTTTGAAATGTTTCGTTTCATTTCTGATCATTTTAGTCTCTTTTTAATTATACTTAGCTTGCACTTTCAAATGAAAGCATGTTACATGCCATAAAACCAAGATTTATAAGTTTGAGATAGTCAGCATGAGCTTTACCATTTTGAAGTTTCTTCGCCAAACCTCTTGCTTTGTGAGAACCCTCTGAAACCAAGTCCTGTTCCAATAAAAGATATGAGCATTTCTCAAGAACACAGAACAAAACAGAAAGGTCCAACTAGATCCCTCACATGTCTAGCATGGACCTCTTCCATTCGTACTGCTGTCCCTTATTTTCTACAAAATGAATGTTTCTCACCTCTGAGACCCACTCCGGGTGTGGCTATTGCTGAAAGTGGATGACTAGTGAGGCGCTGAATAGTTGCAATGTTTCTGTTCTTCCCCTTCTGAGTCTGAACTCTTTCTTCTATCCCAGCTCCTCCAGAAATTTCTCTTTCTTCACCTTTTCTCCAATTTAAGTCCATTTGTAGTCCATTTAAGACATCACAGCTCTTATAGTCTAAGTGAATTGCTCCTCTTTTTATTTGCTCTTC
>VZSV01000014.1:1337834-1349548 GCA_013398735.1 Nothocercus julius
TTTCCTTCTCTTTCTTTCCTTTCCTTCCTTCTCTTTCCTTCTCTTTCCTTCTCTTTCTTTCCTTTCCTTCCTTCTCTTTCCTTCTCTTTCCTTCTTTCCTTCCTGCTTTCCTGCTTTCTTATCCAGCACCTTATATTATAACAGCTTTTAAAAGTATCAAAGAACAATAATAAGGGGAAGTTCTGCTCATTCCTGAAAGAGGCTCAGCTGCTCTATGAAAATGCATACTTATCCCTACTGTCTGTAGCAATATGAGGGATTTGTGAAGCGATGGAGCATGCTGAGTGCAGATGAAAATTTAAGAAATGTTGCCACCACAATTTTAGCAATTTCTTATTGATCTAGGATGGCCTACAGTTACAGTAGGTTTCCTGGCAAAAGGTACATCTCTACCACAGCCATGTCTGCATCTCTGCCTCTTGAAATGCCAGGTTTCAAGACTTTTCCAAAAGACATATATGCTGTTGCAATTTTATGTCAGTCTCTGTGGAGCAATTCTTTGTAGATACACTATGTAAACTACAGACTGAAAGTGCTATGCAGTTGATTTATGAAAAATAATGTATTAATCTGTAATTTCTATGTAAATGAATGAATTTAAATCAACTTGCACAACACATACAGGCCACCTAATCTTTTGGTGTACTTATTAACTTCAGTATAGCACTGATGTTCATACCAATTTACTGGCTGAGAAAGCAGAGATTTACTTTGCCACAGGTACCACATATTTACCTTTCACTGGGGATTCTGAAGCAATTTGCCATTCAAGATCCTCCTGTAAACTGGAGGATTACATCACATCATTGCTGTACTACAAATTTCTCTGCCCCATTTCTCACACAGCATCTTCAAAACTGGAAGGTTTTCAGACACGCAACGGCACTATTGTATTGTCGAGCAAATTGTCAAACGGCATCACAGCTGCAAGGGGTGCAGGTGTGGGCTGGGGACAGCTTCAGAGGCAGTATCACTGACCCCGTGTTTTGGACCTGTTTAATACCCTGTGGCATAGAGCTTGACGATACTTAGCATTATGTTTTCAGTCTCCATCACTCTGTACATTCATATGGACAAGCCAGACCAGGAGGCAGCTGAGATAAGGTACATGCTGTTATCTTTGCCTTCCCTGAATTCTATTCTTTTGACTGTTCTATTAACATTATTATCACTTGAGATTTTTTTCTCTCCTTTTTTTCCCCTCCCTTTTAATGAATATTTTATCACTTGTTTCTATTTAGGCTCTGCAAGAGAAGGCGAACGAGGCGATTTCTTCCTGCCAGTCCACATAAAACACAGCTGGGGGGGGAGCAGTAGAAACCCTTTGAGGTTATTAAGGGGCCTGCTGTTGACAGGACATGCCATCCAGGGCTTTCTGCTGCTGTTATTAACAGCGGCCAAGAGCTCTACCAGTGAAACGCTTGCGTGCTCTGGAGCCAGGATTTCACAGGCTGACAGAAGAGTGGCATCCATTCATGTTATTTTATTACCAAAGCACTGAGGCATTTGGTGCTATGTGGAATAGGAAGTCTCCTGTTTTGACAGGACAGAGGAAGATATGAAGATAGCCTGTGAAGAATGACATAAAAATCATTACTCACCTTTATCATAACTGAACGCTTGGCAGCTATTCCATCAGTCACCAGCATCTTAAACACCTGCCTTTTACTTGAGATGAAGGGGTTGATTCAGGTCTTGCTTTCATTAAGTCTTCCCTTAATTAGAGACTCATCTCTAAAGTTTATATCAGCCCCAGCTTACACATCCTGTATCCTATACTTCTGTTTACATATGCAGCTAGGACTTCATGCAGCTGAATGTCTGGATCTGTTTTATTAACCTCTGTGAAATGTCTCCTTACTGCAGTTGATTCTGTGTTTGTCATTGAGTCTGCTGACCTCCTAGTTTGCCCAGTCAGCAGCAACAGAAGTTAAAATTGCCAGTGGGTAGGAAAAAGTCGAGAAGACTTCCCTGTTCGTATGTATGCCCAGCCATAAAAACAGTATTTCAGAAACAAACCAACAAAAAAAGTCCAATTTTTGTCTCTAAATTCTTTGTGACCTTTTCTAATACTTTTTATTCTGGTCTAGTGTTCGAATAATTCCTTATGAGAATTTGACTTTAATAACAAAAAGTCATCTTTTTTTCCATCTTTTCTTTAGAAATGAAGACAGTTCTGTACTTATTCCATATTGCTCTCAATTAATGCCACATTCCTAAATATTTGTTTTTCATCTCATGCATTTTAAGGAAAAATTCCACTGTGTCCTTTGCATTTCCCAGTTGTTTCTTTTTATTTAATACAGTAATGGAAAACTGTGAAACAGACCTTTGTTTTACTTTCTGATTTCAGTGACCTCTGTTAAACAAGAGTTTCCTCACCATGGTATGGCAGAGGGCCGAGAAGGCAGTGGAAGGAAGGACAGCGAGCTGGTCAGAACTAAGTTCCCTGAGAAGTAAAAGGAGGAGGGAGAAGGATTTAGATGGCAGCTGGAGATTTGGATGGAGGTGAAGGAGAAATGCCTGGTGTGCAGTCAGATGTCTGTGGAGACGGGAGGTGGAGATGGGCATGTGCAGGACAGCAGGGAGGTGGGCACTAAAAGGCAGGAGTGAAGTGCACTGGCAGATCGGCGTGGGGAAGTCTGCAGTCACTTGCTGCATACATGTGGCGTGCCTGGGTTTAACCCATCACTTTGATAAATTAATTCCTTCACTACATGCTTAATTAAAAAGAAACCAAGAAGAGAAGCGGAAGAAACACCCACAGGAGCCTAACAGTCTTCACAGTCCAACTGCCTCAGTCCAAGCAAACAAAATACAGCAGAGTATTAGCATAATGTAGCATGTGCCATCAGTCTTGCTCAGATCCAATATAAGTTTCAAGGTCAGGTGTATTAGAAAAACATTAGCTTTTCCTCCATTATTATGCACTGATACTGTTTTCCAGCAAAAGGCTTGCTTTTGCACAGGGACATACTGCCTACATTTCAACAAGGGGTGGCAGCATTTGTCTCAGTGAGTGATTTATGAATCACTCCCTGGGTACTGCCTTTCATCAGCAGAAAGTATCTGTCCAGCTGGCTGTTTTCTCCTACTTCCCCATGCAACATATATACTCCTTTAATGAGTGAACACAGAACAAATATAGAACAAACTTTAAGTCAAATGATTCTTTTATTTTCTTCTAGTGCCATATACTGGATATTTCCATGGGTCCTTAACAAACTCTACTTTTTAGTGGCTATTTTTCATAGTAGAACACCAGCTGGAAAAAGTTTGTGTTTTTTATGGCAGAAGGATTATGATGGGGGAGCATCCCATATTCCCTAGTGGGAGTCCCAAGTGAATCCCAGACATTGCTACATAGTTCTCAACTTCTGGATGACATCCTCTCTGATTCATGGGAACCAACTTTTGTGGGCTTCAGTCCCAGTTGTCCTTCTATGTCTACTCTATAACTTTCTTTCCCTTGATGTAATACAGTGATCTTCCCCGGCTCTTCTCCCTTGACTTATCATAGGACAGTGACAAAGACACTAAATGAATCACTAAGTGAATCTAAATGTGACTTACACCTGAATACTTCACCATTTCTCTATGAATAAATCACAATTCCTTTTTATCACATAGCAATTCTGTCCAGATTGTGTCCCATGTAAATGCAGAGTGGAAGAAGAGAATGTGCAGGAGGGGACTACATGAAAGCTGGTGCATTATTCTGGATAAAATACATTTCCTCGTGTTATTTTAATCTTGCTATTCAGGGTTTTTCACTTCCTTCACTCTCCCTATTCTTCCTCCTCACAAGGCTTGCACATCTGTGCTATTAATATGTGATATGAGAGAATTTCAATGTAAGAAGGGAGTTTGGTGTAAAGGAAGTGATGACCTTTTATTTATTCCTCTTTAAAAAAAAGAAAAAAAAGATTTTTTTTTTTCTTGTTGAAGATGAATGGTGGAGGAAAAAAGGAGAGAAAAAAATCAGCAAAGACTGAAAGAAAATGAAGCTGACCTTTTAGGGAAATAAGCTATGAGAATACAGGGAAAACTCACCCCATACCAAGGCAATTTTCAAGAAATGTAGCATCAACTTCCTGCCAATTAAATGTCCAGTCAAACCTTAACTGTTCTCTGATATCTCTTTCCTTTCCGTCTATAGCAAGTGAAACAAGAAGGTTTATGCTCTTATACTCCTTATACTCTGTGCACAGTTGAGACTGTTCTCAGCACATTGGCCTTAATAACTTACCTTTATCCTCTGTGATCAGACACCTGCCCTAACATGAGCATTCTGGACCCATCCCTTCCTCCCCATCCCCACAAGTATGCCAAAGTGACTCAGTCCTTTCACAGTGTTTCCTGAACTGCGCTGAAATCAGTGCTTATGGGCCGCCGTGCTAATATCCAGCCTGTGTGACATCTGTGTAGCTGTAGGCTTTGGAAGCACTTGATTTTTAAATTGGGAATGTTAAAAGCATGCTATGTTCTTTTTCTCTTCAGGCTATTCTAGAATATCACTGCAGTCAGAAAAGGAATCTATTGACTCAAAATGCATTGAAAAATGATTCCTACAAAGTTCTACTTCTTGACTTTAATCTGCAGTGCGTAGCTACAGAAATGGCACAGGCTGGGAAACAAGTAATTTTTCCTGATATCTCACTGGCAGAACATTTTTTAGTCCAGCTTTCTTTGACTCATGCTCTAATTTAAATTTGGATTATGCTACAATCCGTCATTAAGATGGAATAAAAAAGGAAGGGTTGTAAGAACAACCTGTGCCTCTTTGGTTTTCCGCTAAACAATACCCTTCTGGACCAGACTATTTGCCATGAGATTTGTCAACAGTTTATTCATGGCTCATGAATACTTCAAATGGTCACTGTTCATCCCATTCCATCAGAATTAACAGAGTCAGCTTAAAACATCTGAAGACTTGGTCCAGTGTCTTTAACCTTCATTAATCAAAATAAGAAATCTCCAGGATCAAGTAACTGGTTCAATCAATAAAGTTTGTCGTAATTCTGAAATGGAAAACATCTGGCATCTGGCTTCTAAAAAGTGTTAGAGAATATTTTCTTTTTCCTTCTTTTCAAAGTGACCCCACTTCTGCCCCATCAATAAGGAATGTCTTGTGTCCTTCTTCTGTCCATGGATGTGCTGCCCTAATCTGGCTGCAATATGTTGATTCTGGCCTGCTGTTTAGTTCTGGCTGGGACATTGGGCTTTCAGCCGAGTTTTAGCTGAGAAGCACAGAATTCCTTCCAGTCTTCTTTCAAAAGAGGAGAGGTCTTTGAGTAAGAAAAAAACAAAATGTACACAATCCTTTTTAGAGTTCTTTTGGGAATTTACTTTTATTTTTTACGATTTTTTTATCAGGAAGTAATTCAGTCTGACAGGTTTAAGTCTTTCATCTTCTTGGATATTTGAGACAGAAATTCCCCTGGGAAAATTAACCTAATTAATCCTATTGTAAAAATATAGCTTATGTTCCTATGGATCTTCTCTGATCCTCCCCAGGACCACCCCAATCCTTATGTATTGGGTATTCTAAATACTGACAATGGCGGTATGAGATGAGTATGTAACAAACAGGATAGTCTGCACGACTACCACTGGCCTCTGCAGAGAAGAATAAGAACTACCTAGATGTACTGCATAGTCCTTAAGTAAATAATAAGTAAATGAATCTTTGGATGAATATGTAAAGGTTTTTTTTTCCTCAGTATATTGTCAATCGATTGCTACTGAAACCATGCCCTTTCTGACTGGTCACATGGGTTTCAAGACACTCCTTGAAAATAAAATGATTGAAAAACATAGTACCCTTTCTTCTTTGGAGGTGGACCATTTCAACATATGCCATTGATTTTTAGTAATTCATTGATTCAATGATTATTTCAATTGAAAAAAAAAAGAATCAGGTAAGAGACCTTGGCTATTCATTACTTATGGTGGGGATTTTGTCAGCACCTTTAAGTCAGTTCAGTAGTGGTACTTTGTATCTCTTGTTCCTGCTGATCTTTCTGAGAGCTGATATTACTCACAGACTCAAAATGTGTTATCAGAGGCATTTATCCCTACAACATAGGAGTGAGAAATTAGAAGACAGCACCTGAAAGTTTAATTGAAATTCTAATGTATCACCTTAGAGCACCGTCTGGGCACCAGTGTGAGCAAATATATAAGCAGATAATCCTTACCTTAAATGGTTAACACATGACAGCAAGAAGTCTGAAATGGAGCTGAGTAACCATTCTGCTAACACTCCTGAACTGACCTGGAGAAAGCAGATGCTCCTCAGCCAGGGACACGCGGGTCAAACACTCATGAGGGCTCAGTGTAGTAGAACTAAATAAAATAATTGTTCAGAAATCAGTTGACTTTGTAGAGCACAATATCTGCAAGATTATGCAGGTTCCACAACTGGAGTAAGAGGAAATCAGAGGCCAGTGGAGCTCTGTTGCTGTCAAATAAAGTTAGAATAAATTAGTAAAGGAAAAACCCTGAGAGACCTCAAAAATCTGCTCTGCCCTGTCATCTGTGCTTAGAGGAGAAAGACACAGGGACACAGGGTCTCAACTTTCCAGCTTGGAAGAAAGGAGGATGAGACAGCCATAGGCAATTGAGAAACTATAAAACATTTATATATATATATATATATATATATATACACATATATATATACATAAAAAAAGTCAACACAATTTCATAAAAAGCTCCTGGTAGGAAAATTCTCACACTCCAGTAACCTCAGCATTAAACAAAGCTGGAAAAATGCAGTCTTGCTGCCTTCAGCAAACATGAGGGTTGGTGCTAGCTGAGTATCTGATGGGATTGTTAGCAGAGGCATAAGCTTGGCACGTGGTTGTGGCTGTACACACAATACATTTGTTTGGCTTTCACGTAGTGCAGAAGGCTGGATGGCTCCAGAGGTAAAGGATGTTCAGCCTCCCAAGAAATTGCAGTAGGTCATTGTTGTTTCATTGGTTATGTGTAATCAACCCCAGCAGATTTCTAAGTAACATTAATAATCAGAAAATTGCTGAGCCTCTAGTTACGTTGACAGGGATGCAGTTTCTTCAAGCCAAACTCCGGTCTGAGCAAGATTTCTGGTGGTCATTGTTTGACTATTACTACTGATATAAAGCAGCTCTTCTGTCATAGTAGTAGGGATGTGGGATCTCACACTAAACCTTATTTCACAAAGAAGTGAGACGCAGAACAAATAAGCCACAGACTAAACACACTGCCTTTGTAGTTTACTTTTGCTCCACACAATCTCTGAGACACCCAGGAGGCACAGTCATATAACTAAGAAATAGAACTGCTCTCAACCTTCAGTTCTAAACTGCAAGAGGTTAAGCGTTAGCCAAGAGAATCACCTTTGAAAGAAAACAGAGAACTGAAGAAAACAGAAACATCTTTAAAACCGAAAAATGTGGCCTATAGTCTTATGGACTCAGCTCTATGAATTCTGCAGCTCTGAACTTCAGCAAGAATTGGTTCTATCTTTTCTGCAGAAATAGTTTAACTTACTTTTGCAATGGCTAACGTAGAGCTGGAATTCGACCAAGCAGTGATCTGTAAATTAATGAGTGGCAGGATCAGCTATTGTAAGAACACTAATTGGGATGAAAAGGTAAAATCCTTGGTTTTACATGGATGCTGTGGGGAACTAGAAAATAAAAGAAAGAGTCAGACCATTATCTTAGATTAGAAAGTCTGTGGTATAGTAGTATACTTAAAAAATGGTAATTGTGAAGGGTTGATAAAAGACAGAAGTGGCTGAGGGTGGTCTGGATTACTTCACAGAGGAAATGACAAGTTGGTGATTTAATTTTTTTTTTTAATGACGTAATTGTGTGTACAATATAACCATCTAGCATTGGATAGTTACAATTATGAATTCTTTTGCTTCCCCTACTTCCCCGCAACATACCACAATTTACTTTTTTTTGTCTTAAAGCTAGGGCTGGTCAGCTTTTTCTCTCCTGGACTCATTCATTTGGATGTCCTGTAGCAAATAAGCCAATGTAGCTAGTAGAGTTTCCTCTGCAGATGACACTGATTCATGTTGTGCCTCTAACAGGTACAACTACACCTACAGCTTCTAAGCCTGCATCTTCTTTCTACTTCTGTCCTCAAAAGCGTGTGACTAGACTTTTCTGTTTCTCACAGCAAATGGGTCAGTGGTAGTCAGAGAGAAATAATTAGCGTGTCCTTGTTGGCTAATAGCTAAATTTATCATGTTTTTGCACGTATTGCATATATAAGAAACAGGCTTAGTTATAGTCAACTACTCTCTTGGGGGAACAATATTGTTTCTTAATGTTTATAAAGCCCTACATGAATTTATGGTACAGAACTAATTATGGCCCAAAAGTGTATCTTTTTCCTTTGGGGAGATTCATTGAGCAGTGCTACATACTTGTGATGGTAACATCATGATCTCCATGGCAATGAGCCATAACTTAATTTGGCTGTCTGGGCCATCACTGGAAAGATGGATGCTTATAAATGTTTCAAATGTAAAGGGAATGCTGGGAGACTCTAAACCTCCTCTAAATATCCACAAAGTCTCTAAAACCCTCCTTAGTTTTCTAATCTGTTTATGCTACCTTCCTACCCACTTCTCCCCTCTTTCCTTTCCTTTCTGCTGCCATGGTGTGGTCCTAGTTTGGCTCCAGTTCGTGCTCTCGTGTGAGCTGATCACAGCACGTCTGTTTGAGGCTGGGAGAGCTCTCTGTGCCAGGTGGGAGCGGCCCTTTCAGCAGGGTTCTGCTGACCTCTTTCAAGTGGTTTTAACAACTCAGAGCAGCCCAGGGTGTTCCGGGTCTGCTGCTTGCCTGCTCTTGCATTGTCTGAAACTTCTTGAGGAAAAAAAAAAAATACATTTTTGCCCTGATTTGGGATTCAAAGCCTTTGCAGCTGAGCTAGGAAAGGAAAAGGCATTTACTGTCAGGATAACTTTCCTGGTTAGGTGAGCTGTATCAGCTCTCTCAGCGCAGCACTCCTGAAATAGACAGATGGTGGGAAGACAAAGTCTTAGCCAAGGAACCTTGGGGCTGAGCACTCCAGGTTTTATTTACTCAGCTAATGCCTTCACCAAAAAAAAAAAAAAAAAAAAAAAAACAAAAAAAAAATTCTCTGATTTCAGTGGGAAAGCGGCCATAATGCAGACTGAATAAAATGTGATTAATCTCTTCAGAACTTGGCCCAATTGCTACTTCCTCTTGGGCAAAGTTCTTTATTTTTTCTAAGAGAGCAAGATCTAGTTTCTTCGTGCGTACAGCTAAGGAATGTGCTGCAAACATGGCAAGTTCAGTTGCCTGGTGTGGGGCATGTCCTCAATGCCGCATATAGTTTGGCAGAAGGTACCTGTTTGTACCTTCTCATGTGCTGTCACAGATTTTTCATGCTAGACGATTGGGAGCAGAAGCTCTGGCAGAACAAAATGAGGAATGATCTGAACACTGACTCTTTTGATGTGGTAGGTGACTAATCGGCTCTCCCGCTAACATCCTGAAAGCACAAGGCACCTCTGAGCAGCGAGTGCAGAGAGCAGGATTTTTCGGAGCTTAGAAGGAAGCTCAGCCCACGGTTATCAGCCCTGGGCCTGCAGGAGAAATGGAACTCAGAGCTGTCAAGGAATAACGCGGCCAACAAGCACAGCACTAATCGGTCATATAAACTGCTGCTTTTTCATACTCTGTAAAATAAGATAGGAATAAAAAGCCTAGTTGTAGACAATTTAGTTTTCAGGGACAGCACATAATATTGCACTAGAGAAGAGGCACATTGTAAATGAAATCCTCATACCTCAGTTTCTGCATTTGTAAAACAGGATTTTTTTTAAAAAAATACAGAGATTTACACATGCTCTGTATGTTAAATCTGTTATTAATATTTTCAAAATGATTTGAATAAAAATGTGACCAAACAACAAAATAATATTGTTATTTAGCTAATGTTGAAAACAAAAAAATAATTTTGCAAATGTTGTTTAAGATATGTAATCCTTTTAGATATATTCACTCAATGTAATATATTCGGCTGAAATCACTTGCTACACCCTGAAATCTGGTAGAGAAGCAAAAACTGCTGCTGAATAAGTTTTTCAAAATCGGCGCATGACCCATGTAGTTCTGAAATTAGTATTTCAAAATTACAAATGTTGAAACAAAAAAAAAACAATAGAGTAGCCAAAAAAAGTGGGGGTGGCGAGGGGGCAAAGTAGAGCAAGTTGATTTCCACAGCTTGTGGTAACAATCTTATTACCCTTTTATACTTCAGTGATGAAGTCCTTTCCTTAAGTATTATAAGCTTGAGGGCATCGGAAATCAAATTTTACTTAGCTTTATTTAAGTGCCAGCTACTTTGGAGAGGAGACCTGCCCTTTTCCTTCCCATAGTGTAATCCCAAGCCAAAAATAGCCTTTCACCTAAGGCTTCAGTCGGAAAGAGGTCGATGGTATTTGCTAGCTTTAGAAATGGATTTTTCATTTTTTTTGCAGTGCTACATTTCTCCTGACCTCTCTGCTGGGCAATCACAGAGCTTTAAAAGAAGAAGATTTCTGCTCTTTACTACAATACCAAGATTTACTTCGGTGTCTTCTTTGTTAAGGCTTGAGGTGCTCATTTCACAGCAGTTGATGAGGATCAAGTACAGAACTGCTTATTTTGGCCTCCTGTCCCTGGTGATGCTTGTCTGTTCGTATTTTCTGAATCTGACCTTATTTTGCTACTTCTCTGAAATGTAATGGAAAACCTGGTAGACCATTCTTAAAATATCAAACACTTACAACAGCTGTCTTCAGATATTATTTCTGGAGCTCTCAGAAATAGGTGAGGCAGTCTGAAAAAAATAATACTGAAAGGTTATACAAAAAATGAAGGTGGGGGACTGCAAGCTGCAGAGCTTTCACAGATTCTGCACTTGAAAGCTGCTGTTAAACTTAGGCTATCTTTGCCTTTGTCACAGAGCTTCTATATGATATTAATCAATCCCTCAACCCAAATCTGCAACAGCCCGTTACTAACTCTCTTTTTCTTTCCCTTCTTCTTCTTTTTTATCTTTTTTTTATTTTTTAAAAATCATTTCTGATTGCCCGGCTTGGAGAATGACACAAAGACGTGCTGCACAGTCCCTTGCCCGCAGGCATTTTGATGTATACGATAGCAAGAACAGAAGAGCTTTATTTAGTACACAGACTAATTTCTGTGGTGCCTGCCTGAAAAGCCTTGGTGCCTTTGCCAAGTACTCAAGCAAGGAGGGATACAGTCATGATAGTTGCATTACTGCCTCCTCATACCACAAGATCTAGCTATGATGGAGTTATATCCAAAAGGTAACCACAATGCAGGGATTAACTAGTAAATACTGGGTCTACTGGCAGTCCTTAAGGATGTTTCACTGTTATCCAGTGATCAGATCAAGTCCAGCCAGGCACAAACAGTCCTGGAGGTTCCTGCAGTGCGTGGATGATAACTTTATGATGCAGGTTGTGGAGGAGCCAACGAGGAGAGGTGGGCTACTGGACCTCGTGCTGACAATTAGAGAGGGATTTGTTGGGGATGTGAAGGTGGGGGGTAGCCCCGGCTGCAGTGACCATGAGCTGGTGGAGTTCAGGATCCAACGAGGAGGAAGCAGGGATGTAAGTAGCCTTGCAACCATGGACTTCAGGAGGGCCAACTTTGGCCTCTTCAGAGGCCTCC
>VZSV01000014.1:1351613-1364172 GCA_013398735.1 Nothocercus julius
GGGGGTTGGACTGGAAGATCTCTAGAGGTCCCTTCCAACCTTGAGCATTCTATGATTCAATGATTCTATGAAGTCTGCTGTTCAGAAGTACCAGCTGGTTACATGAAGATGCACACAAGATTTGTGCCACACAGATGAGCATACAATTGGGATTTTTGGATGGAGTGCTACTTATGGTGGAGAACACTGGCAGAAAACTGAATTGCTATTACCTTTCCTCTAGTGTTGCAGCTAATTTCTGCATTAATTATAGGGAGGATGCAGGAAGGAGGCAAGGGGGCTGTGGCAATGGGCTGTTACAATAGGGTAATTAACTCTTGCCGTATAGCAAGCAGTGCTTTGTATTACAAATAGCTTATTTAATTGCTTTAAAGCTTTTAGATAGTTAATTTAATTTGGCTGGGAAAGTCTGTAAAGGCTCCCTATGTTTATCTTTACTTATACTGGTTAAGGTTCAGAGTGCAGAATCTAGCATGTGTGGTATGTTCTGTTGTTTTAAGCTGCCCTTTAATGGTAAGAGTATTATAAACTGGTCTTAGGCTCCCAGTTTGATCTTACTGAGGGAATGCTGTCACTGATCTTTTATGAAATTAACAACTTCAGAGTTAAGCCTAATGTTACTTAATTGAATAACATATTCCTACTGTCAGTGAATACTGACCTCCCAGAATATTCATGAAAATTTGGGAACTAGGGTGCATATGCACAAAACTGAGGCCTGCAAACATCTGATCTGTTTGAAAAAGCTAGCGCTTATTTTATACCCAGTGGAGTCTTGATTCACCATTTGCTCTTCATTATTTATTTATTTATTTATTTAAGTACAAAATACTAAGGGACACCTTTTAGAGTGTATAGAGACTATCTTTAAGAAAATAGCAGCTAAAGCCTCATCAGCAATGCAAATATCTATATCAACAGAATATAAGGTATCCATTCATTTGTACAGACTCCTCCTTATTGTTCCTCCCTTTGCATTAGCCTTTGCTGGATTCTTCCCCATCACAACTTAGGCCTCTGCTCTGTCATTGCGGTGTTACCAAACTTAGATTCTCCATGACAGAGAGCAGTTTCCAGAGGAAATCTCATAGAAAACGCCCTGCCAGCTTTTGCAGGAAAGGGTATTGCAGCCTGAATGCTTTGGATAGGTGCTGTTGCAGCAGGGAGAGGTTTGTTCGCTTATTGTTAAAGGAATGTAGACTTTGATAAAGATCCTCAAACTATTTCTGAGTATTCAGTACTGGAAAAAAATCATTGAAGCCATTTTGAGAGTTAATCATGATTATTGTTGGTGGGATTTTGTTTGTTAATCTTTAATTTGGAACTATTTGTGAAGAGTTGAAAAACATTTAGATGCATTGCTTTTGAATTATTCATTTAAACTAGTCCCAGTTTAACAGAGGTCTGAAGTAGCAGATTCACATGGTATTTCTGCTCTTTGGATCTACGGTTAAGACATCAGAATGATAGCAAATGATCATTATGAATAACATTGAGATGACTGAAAATGCTGGACATTTGATTAAAATTTTAATTTCAGTTTTCTGTTTCAGTTTTGTGTTTCAATTTTCTGTTTTCTGTTTCAAAAACTTTGATGTACCTGCCCCTTATGTTCTATTTTAGAAATCTTTGGATGATAATGTGTGATTTGATTTTTCACTTACATCAAAACCATTTAGCTTTTATTTTGTGCTTTCAGTGCTGATGGCGCTAGCTGTCATTAGATCAAAGCTTCGCTTTACTGTTAAATTGGAATACCCTGAATAATCTCACACCTGGGATGGCAAGCATGCTTGTACTGCTTGCTGCATGCTCATTCTCACTTCTGCACACACATGTGTCTTGAGGAACATTTCATGACTCTGTTTAGGATTGCCTCACCTGTCATTTTTTTTCAGAATTTATTTGCTTTCTGATAGTAATCATGGAAAGTCACTGGTAGATAGGACTAGAGCAGTTTTACTTGCAGTCTTATTACCACCTAAGTACTACAAATAAGATCTTGAACTCCAGATTAGGAAAAGTATTGGATTAAAATGCTATGACGTGGAGGTAGAAGCTGTTTTTTTTTTATTTTTATTTAGCTAATTTTCAATTAAGGTCAGGGCAGAGTCAAAGCAGTGTAAATGATAAACAGGTTTTAACTGTCCCTGTGTTTGGAACTATCAATTATAAATCTATTTAAACAAATTAAATTACTTGAAAAGATAGAAGGACTTACTTTACCAGAGCTCTGTGCATCTGAAAATATCTCATAAAACTTATCCTTCTGGCCCAATCCATATTTCTTTGACCTCTCCTCCTTCCCTGTTCAGCCTTTACTTAGCTCAAAAATGAGCACATCATTAACATGACATCCTTGGAGGGAACCAGAGTGCAATGTTTGGAGATACATACCCAGGTCCAGAGTTTCATTCTAGCTGATGACCTGAAACATGGTTACAAGCAAATTCTGCTGATGCAGAAAAGTTCAGATTTTAAATAAAGCACAAGAGGAGTCTAGGAACTCTCTTCCTACAGTGACGGCAAAGAGCCAGGTTGGCTTTAGCTTTTGGAGGAGTACCTGCTCTCAGCAGTGGAATGACCAGTGGGGTAAGATCCCATCAGCAGTCATTCATCCTCCTTTAACTTCTACACTGTGAGCAGCAGCAGGATCCTAACTCAAAGCTAAGGGTCATTCCTCCCAGATGGACCTTTGGAAAGTGTGGGGGATGGACTTCTGTAGTTGTTGACCTTTCAAAGGGAAACCTAGGGAAGATGAAGAAAGAAGAGATATCTAATTTCTTGGCAGCTGAATTTATTCCTCTGGTTTCACTTAGAGCAGACTATATATTATCTGTTACTGAATTTGAATGAGGTGGGAGAAAGAAATGGAGTGGGGATAGGCCTGCAGATTGCACAGGCTTCTTGACCTGTCTCAACACCATTGTTTAGATATAGTGTACAGTTATGTGAATGCAACCATGGATTTCTTCAGAATAGGCTTGATGCAGGAACCACAAAAAGATCTAAGGAAGTCCTGGAGTCAGGTCAGTGGACTGCATTTCAGGTAATCTCCGTTTTGAAATTAATTACCTGGCAGAATTTCTGACAAAACATAATTTCTTTGTATCTTAATTCTCAATGTTAAGTGTGGGGTAGTATTTTCTTTGTTCCATGTTTTATTTCTCATCTGTTTATGTCATAATCATAAATGATTTCAAAACCGTGACACAAATTCTACTCCTCAAGAGGCATCCTCTTTTCTCTGAGCCCTATTCATAGGATCAGATTGCTGCTGACAGACACTGTCTCCCACGTATTAGCAGGAATAATGGGTTCTTGAGGCCTCTATCCTTGTGTAATGCAAACAATTCAAAGTGTCTATCAAGCCAGTTTTGACCTTAACCTGACCTGACTTTGAAGTCAGCTCCTCAAAGCAACCAAATTATCATCTACAAATACTCCCAGGTTAACATTTATTGAAAAAACTTGAATACAGGGACCTTTTTCATCTCTTCCCCCTCTTCTCCTGTCCCTCCTCCCATCTCTCTTCAGGTGCTATTTTTGGAATATAAATGCAGCTTTCCAACGAAAAGCAGTAAGATCCCACCCAGACAAAATTGATTTCAATGGAGTGACACGAGCATAAGACTGCAGTGACTCAGGAAGTGAATCAGAAGGCACAGATTTGATGGACAAAGAAAGCCACATCAAATGAATAATGTAAATTGGATTAGAGTGTTCGCTTTCTAAAGAACTTGCTGTCAAAATTATAGAACAAGTACAAATGCAGCAAACACTGAAAATAATTCAGTAGAGCGAGGAGAAAAAGATGCTATTCATCACTATCCCTTTAATGCTGCATTTGCTGAAATATGATTCAGAATATGATTATGTTGTATGTACTTTTCTTTCTTTTCCATTTTCTTTCTTTCTTTTTTTTTTTTTTTAATGAGTAAAATCTAGTAGTTACACAATGGCAAGAGAATAGCAGAAGGGGTCTCTGGGTCCAATTCCTAGGTCTGGGACTCACTTGATGTGTGGTTGGGTAACCTTTATCACATTTTCATGCTTCAGTTTATCTATAAAGAAGAATAATAGAACTTAACTGCCTCACAGGGGTGTATAAGGCATATTCATTTACTGTTTATGAAGTGCTTTTAGATTCTGACATGAAAGTTACAGTAAGTTCAAAATATTATTATCCTCATTAAACAGAATATAGCTGTAACTATGCTTATTTAATGTTAGGAAAAAAACAAAGCAAAACAAACAAAAATACCCCCCAAAGCCCCTCACCAACAATCACTTTCCAAAAAGAAATATTTAATCTTTAGGGCATTTCCGTTTTAATATTGCCTCCTTTGTCCTTCTTCCTCTCCAATGGTACTGTCACTGTAATTCAAGGAGTTCTGGTTCCAAAATGTTTCTCCTACCCTGTGAAGTTAAGACATCATTTGGTAAGAAAGAGTCACTTGATAACTTGCCAAAGTACCTGGGTAAGTAAAACAGAGGCTTTCTGTGTGCAACATCTTTACAGCCTGTGGGAAACTATTCAAAACAAAGTGTACCTCTAACATAAAATAATAAATAAATAAATCGGTAGCCATGGGAAAATGATGAGACAAATACATTGGCCTGTGAATGTCTGGGTGGGATTTTAATTCAGCTAGTGTTAAAGAAATAAATAAAATATTAGAAATAGTAGAGGAGGAAATTTATTAAGTCAGAGTTTCTTGAGACAGCAGAATGGATTGTCATTATTTGACCATTACCCTAACACTCACCTCCACATTTTTGTGGGCAAGGTCACAGGGGGCTTCTTTACTAGCTACCATATATAAAGCTATGCTCCAAATCAGCTACCACCACTGTGGCTTACAAGGAATGTGTAAGAAAAACGAATACAAATATTACACCTCTTCCCTTTAATAATCTCTTGTTAATGTGGAACTGGAGCACAGTGAGCATAGGAGCTGTTATTGGCGAGCTGGGAAGAGCTGACCAGCCTTGTTTTGCAGGGTCATATGTGTCAGGGTCATACAGAAGCCATATGTGGAGTGTAAGCTAAAGTTAACTGCACAACAGTAGATAGGGCGTGAGTTTAACAGCCTTTCAAAGGTTGCAAGGTTTTTGCAACACACAAGAGGACTTGAAAAAAATGTGAAGGTGTAAATTAGTCTCCTACATTGACCTGCACTTTTGCCAAGTAAGTAAGATGAGCCAACTTTAGACTACTTCACACTCACTTAGACTCAGTCACACCCATTTACCACTAACTCACCCCATTTTGCCTAAAATAATGTGATGCATCCCATGAAAGAATAAATACCCTCATCACATGAGCAGTCATCATCCACCAAATCCACTGAATTTACTGATACATAATCTGTGAATGAGTTTTTCTGTCTCCTCTCCTCTCCTCTCCTCTCCTCTCCTCTCCTCTCCTCTCCTCAATTCTATATTATTAGAATGTTCTTCCCAACACTTTCAAAAACACCTGTGCTGTGAGGTATGCTAGCTGAGGTGAGCTGAGCCTGTTTTCCCTTCCACTCAGGAATGCCATCATGATACATTGTGTGTTCATGCGAGGTAGAGTCCAACACTGGATAGTGGTCGATCCATATTCATTTTACGCAGCCAGTACAGACACCAATGTATAAGAGCTTTGTACATTGCTTTTTCCAGAGATATGCCTTTGGTATAGGACAGCAAAAGAATGTAAAGCAAATATAACCACATAATTGCACTGAGCAATGAGGAACTTTCTACTTTCATGCAGAAAACAAACCGAAGGGGTGGTGTTCATCCTCCAGCTCCTGGTTATTAACCAGCTAGACCTCAGCAGTTTATCACAAAAAGCATGAATATAACCCTAAGAATCTTTCTATTTTTGTTTAAATGTGATCAGCACAAGAGGAAAGGGGAGTAGAAAATGCACTACTCTTTCTATTGATGTTCTGTAGATTTATTTATTTATTAATTTTAATACACATCCTTGTATCCAGATGTAGATATAAAGGACAAGATATTCCTTTTTTATTGTTGGGAAATAGGAAACGGATGGTAAATGCAGGACCAATGAAAAGGTGACAGCAATTGCGCTCAATCTCCTCTTGAGACTGATAACAGTAAACTTGGTTTATGGGTTTATCACAGCTCTCCAGTGTGTAGTTAATGCAATTTTAGTCAACCTGTGCATGATTTGGTCCCAAGAGTCTTTCTCAGTTCTTACATCTTATGCTTCTGAAGCACTTTGAATTTTCTTTTGGTGCCAGTCCCTGTTTCCACGAAGAAATCTATGGTTCTTTGGAAGGTGCTTGTTATACCCTGCAATAAACAAAAGCATAAGGTGCATTAACTAGTTGAGGAAAGATGAATTAGTTAATAGGATCTTCTGAGAAAAATTCAAATCTACTTCACTACCTAGCTCTTTCATGTGTAGGTACATGACACTTCAATGCTTCCATTTATTCTTTCTCTCATCTCTTCTGATTACCTTGAAACAAAGCACTTGTGCCAAGAGACTAACTGATAGTGTTTTCTCAAATGGATTAGCGAGAAGCTATGAAGAATGACTTTCTGACATGATTCTCCACCGCTCAGCCCACGTAATCATATAGTTCACATTAATTACTTTAGAGTCAATGCTGACAGAGAAGCACAGCAAAATCTAGCTCAGAAGAAAGTCAGAGTACAGCAGGAGTGTTTCTGAGAAAATCATATCTAGTAGGCTCTTTCCTACACTCCACAAGCCTATGGGAATGAAGTGTTTGCCCACTTTACAGGAAAGGAAATGAGGAGGCAATACCAAGGATCCACTCTTCACTATTCCTGGAAAAAGCACAGAAAAAAAAAGCAGTGGAGCTGAGCAGATGCTAAAAAGGGTTACTTGTCCCTCTGAAACAATAAGCTCTGTATGTATTGTTATTTGTTTCATTCAGCTATTGGCAACCTCTTATTTCAGTATGTCAAAGGGAAAGTGTAAGGTCTGGCTGCCAATATATCACTCCCATGTGAAGAAAGAACTTGCAGCCCCGTCTCTTCTGCCGTGTTCTTTCCCTTTGTTTGGCGGAGGAACAACAATGAAAATAAGAATCACAGTCTATAATAGTTATAAATGTGAACAACAGGGTTCCTTTAACACAATTGACAGGAAGGAAAGCAAAATACATAGTGCTGATATGTAACTTAGAATATTTTAAAAAAGAAATATTAAAAAAGAAATTAAAAAATTATTAAAAAAGAAATATTAAAGAATATTAAGATATTAAGAATATTAAGAATATTAAGAATATTAAGAATATTAAGAACTATTAAAAAAGAAATAAAACATTGATCTGACTATATACTTCTAATTCTTCCTCTCTGACCTGAAAACTTAAAGCAATTAATAAAGTTCGTATAGGCATAAAACATTCAGATTTTTCACTTGGATAAAAAAAAAAAAAAAATCAACTGAGCTGTATCCCAACCTCTTCTTCCCTCTTTGCTTTTGTAATACGTCATTAAAATGTTATTTTAAACACCAGGCTAAAAGGTGAGACAGTACAGAAGATACTCACCCTTGCTGAAATATGCAGTGAGTCAATAATGATCTATACCAATAGTAATGAGCTGTTCTTGCTCTCATCTGTCTAAGCATTCTTAAAGCCATTAAAATGAATCTGGTGGTAAGAGGTTTAAAAAGGAACAAAAAAACAGGGACATACAATTAAAATATAAGAAGTCAAAAGAGACTAAAGCAAAAAGAAGGGCCAGGTAGCAGATTTATTTGTAGATGAACTGGGAGAAAAATCACAGTTGAATTTGCATGAAATTCTTTTTGGTGAGAGCATTTGGTTATTTGCTTTATTTAAGAAAAGGGTTTAAAAATGTCCTCTCTAGGCTATACTTTTGTGCACCCAACTGCTTCAGATTTCTAACAGAGTTTCTAATGGGGGAATTTCAGGAGAGGGACAGGCAGGGAAGATTTCAGCCAGTTGTTGAACAGGTGAGATGAAACAAACTATAAGGCTCAGGAGTTTCTGCTTTCAAGTGGTCAAAAATGGAGTTGACTCCAATTTAACCATATTGTGCTTAAAAAGCTCTATAGATTAGATGTAACTCTGTAAATGTAAACTCTGCTATAGCAACCTGGAGATAAGCAGAAACTAAATGGTAGATCGACAGGTCTTCCATGTTTTGTACAGTTCCATGCTTCCATGCTGTTTTGTGCAGTTGATGTAGCTGAAGAGCTCTTCCAGCAGAAGGCACCCCATGCATGTTGCACACATGCCACTCAAGGACTTTTAAATCAAAAGGAGAAAGAGCAGGACTTGAAGACCCCTTCATTTCTTTCAAATTTCCAGCCTGTTCGGAGAGCCACAGAGCTCTTTGAGAAGTGCCCTTGAAAAGTACATGTGCAGCTGGGGCGGATTTCAGAGCTCCAGCTCAAACTAAGGAGCACTGAGCTCCAGCTTCTGCTTGCTAAGATTTATCTTTTTTGTTGTTGTTGTTGTTTTTATTTTTTTTTCTAAACTTTCTGCTCTGAGAACTAAGCTGTAAATGACCACATTGTATGCTTGGTGACAGTAATTTAATTTTTTGTCTGTCTTTATTTTTTCATTTTCACCCACCTTTACACATTTGTGTTTTTGTCTTGAACTGGCCCCTCTAAATACTGGCAAAGTAAATTTTAAAGCCCTGGAAACTGCATCATGTTTTCAGGTGATTTCCAGTTCAGCAGAAAAGATAGAATGAGACTGATGAAAGGATCATGTGTTCTATCTATAACCACACTGCAAATATTCTGTTTTTTGCCTGGTAATATAACAAAAGCTATTTCATTACATAGCTATAAACATCTGGATTATTTATTTGGAAAAGAAAGAATTTAGCATAGTGCTTTTGAACCCTGCATATTCTTCAGCTTAACCCAAACCTTATTTTTCAGTGGGGGAGTTTTGCTTATTTTTCTACCTTTGCATCATGGTCTTTTGATACTAACTTATTAACCTGAGAGATGGGGACATATGGGCAATGAATCACAGGGTCACAGAATTGTTAAGGTTGGAAGGGACCTCTAGGGATCATCTAGTCCAGCTTGCCCCCCACTCAAGCAGGGACACCCAGAGCACGGGGCACAGGTGGCAACCAGGCACGTTTGGAAGATCTCCAGAGAAGGAGCCTCCACAGCCTCTCTGGGCAGCCTGTCCCAGGGCTCTGTCACCCTCACACTAAAGAAGTTCTTTCTCACATAGAGATGGAACTTCCTGTGTTTCTGTTTGTACCCATTAACCCTTATCCTATAACTGGCCATCACCAAGAAGAGTTTGCTCCCATTCTCCACACATTCTCCCCTTAGGTACTTACATATATTGATCAGATATCGTCTCAGTCTTCTCTTCTCTAGGCTAAACAGGCCCAGCTTGCTTGGTCTTTCCTCCTAAGATAGATGCTCCACTCCTTAAACATCTTTGTCACTCTAAAGGAAAGAATTTTGCTGAAGTGCTTTTGGATCCTGCTAGTATCATATTTGATACTAAGAATGTAAAACTAAACATTGTCACCTATTCTATTGGGTCGTTATCTTATGGCTTGTATTTTTACAAGGAGCATTTGTATTAACTTAATGAAAATGCTTGATATACCTTACATAATAAAAGTATTATCTGAATGAATTACAAATTTAGATAGTTTAAACTTTAAAAGAAAAATCAAAAGTTCAGTTTTTCAATAAAAAATCTGTCACAATGCTTTATCTTGAGCTGTTTGGAATCAAAAATATCTTCACTTAAGTTTGAATGGCATCAGGATTAACTCATAAGCAAATATAGAGGCTAAGCATATAATCATTCATGTTTGGGTCAGCCCAAAGACCTGTCTCAATTAATACTTTGCCTCTGGCTTGGAAAGAATGTAAGAACTGGTCAAACAGTCACCACCTTCAGGTAATTTTTGCCATTGCCCTTTCTTGAGTTAATGGATTTGAATTTTGCTGTCTCAGGCTCTTTAGCTTGAACCACTAAGTGTCCATACAGCAAGGAACTGTAGCTTAAGGAAAGATATCTGTAGTCTGCTTTCTGTAGTCTGCTGCATAGATCTTACATTTTGGCTTTTTGAGTCACTTTTGGCTTTTTGTGTCATATCACATCAAGAGAGAATGACGTGTTCAGAAATCTGGTGTTCCAAGCAGTACTCAGTTGGAAACCCTGTTCATGTGTAAAAATGGTACAAGGGGAATAGATCTACTATAAGATAAAATCCAAATTTTATATGCTTGCTTATTCCTTTAAAAAAATTTATAATTCTGCAATTAATTTCACTATTAATTTATTGTGAAGCATTTAAATTTAGTAGAGAATCCATTTAAATAAATGCTCCTGTTCATAAATTATTTTGAAATGTGTAATTATTTTATTCTTGTTTCCTAACACTGTAATTTCCTTATCCTCAGGAATCTATAGTGAAATCATTATGTGTCATTTGTAGTCTTGACATTTTGCTCCTGCTTTTTCATTTGGAAGAGCCAATGAAGAGTTTGCAACTTACCAACTGAAAATAGTACAGTAAACTTGCAGGGTTAGTGGCAAACAAAGGAAAACATGGAAAAACTTTTACTCATGCCCTTAATGCAAATAGAATATTATAGGTAATGTTGCTTTAAGAAAAATAAAACAAAACAAGAAAAAATATTCATTTGAGAAGGTTATTTTATCACATGATCTTAAGAGAGGGATTTGGAAAAGTGTCTTCCTGGTGCTTGGCTCATGCTGAACTCCAGATTCAGCATGAAGCTCTATGGTCTGTCCCACACAGAAGTGAGATAGTGCTCTCAGGGGTAGTCCATTAAAACAACATTTTTTTGATCTCTTTTAGTTTTTAATCACACATTTAATCTGTACTGTGGGAAGGAAATATATATTAAATGTTGATGACTCATGGTTTAAAATTATGAGAGTAAATACAATCTTCGGAATTCCGTTCTTGTTCTGCTGTAGATGTTCTCCATGACCTTGGGCAACTCCTTGCATCTCTGTTTCTTTACCTGCATCAGGAACAGTAACATTTAACTTACAGGAGATGTGAGGTTATGACGACTAATACCAGCAAAGTGATGTAACATATTAAATAAGAAGGTGTTTTTTTAAGAGGCATTGCTCTTTAGAGACTTCATCTGCAGAAGAAGACTTAAACAGACACCTCAGATTCATTTAATCTAGCTTTTGTAACCTAAATGTTAAGTTTTAGATTTCCCTATAGTCAGTGAACAGAGATGGGTACCTCCAGAGGGCAATTCATTGCATTTATCTTTGAAATCCTCTTAGGATAGGAAGAATCACAGAGTGATATTTGAACATATTTGAACATGAAACAAAACTTAGGTATATGTCCTTTGCCAGTTCGCGCTGATACCTCAGTCAAATGCTTAAGTGAGATGGATAGACCTCATATTGTTTGTTAAGTGGTAATAAATGTATACTTGAATATACCTTCCTTTTCATTCTTTTTTCTTTTTTGTAAAGGAAACGATCTTTTTTTTTTCCTCCTGGCTATTTGAAATGAAAAACACTGAATACTTCCCATAGGTCACCTTAAAGATATTAAGTCATTTTAAGAAACAGTTAACAACATATAAGATCTTGGCCAAATCAAGTGACATTCTGCTTGAGCCTCCAAAGCTATTAAAAATAGATGCCTCACCTATTGCACTGCACTTTTTTTTCAGGAGCTACAAGTCTGTCAAATGGAAGCTAACTGACAAGGAAGGAATTGACAGGTACTCCAAGGAAGTTCAAGACTCTGGCTGCATTTTGGAATCTGAAATCTTTTACCTCCAGTCTGATGATGTTGGATATGCAAGGACTTTATCAGCCCTGGTCATTTGTCTAGCATCAAGATGGGATTCTCACTGAGAATAGAAAGGCTTTTCATATTGATTTTGATGATAAACTCAAAATAGAAATGATCAGATACTGAATTTCCTTTGTTTATATTGGATTTCCTTCTGCTTCTTTATGGTTTTTGGATTCTAGACCTGGCTCACTTTTTTTTGGTATATACACTATGCTAGGATACAAGAAAGACCCTAGCATTCCCTCCTTTCCTGTTGGATAGCCCAAAACTCACAAGGTAAATTTTTTTTCCCTGCATTTTCTCATGCTTTGAGGAAAAAAAAAAAGAGTTGCTTTAGACTCTAGCTAACTTATGGTTCAATTAGTTTATGACTGGCTCTGGACCTGATTTTGGTTTTCTTCAAGGTAGCATATACAGAGTGGAGTGCTGACACACTGTCCATGTTGCATTGCTGAATTTCAGCATTTCTGCAGTTATCAGATTTCAGCCCTGAGTTTCTTGGTAGTGATGGAAAGAAATGCCAGAGACAGAGAAAAGTTAGATGTCACATGAAGAGGTGAATCCACATAACATGAGAGAAGTGTGATTTTCAGCAATGGAGGAGGAGGGAAGGTAGCAAAGGCAGCTGGAAGAAAGGCTAAAGGCTTAATATGACATTTTTCAAAAAAACATATAAATAAATGTATATATTATATATAATACTATCTATATTTATATATATAATCTTATATATTATATG
>VZSV01000014.1:1367727-1421179 GCA_013398735.1 Nothocercus julius
CTCCATCCCTTCATCCAGGTCATTGATGAATAAATTGAACAGGACTGGACCAAGGACTGACCCCTGGGGGATACCGCTAACCACAGGCCTCCAACTAGACTCTCCATCACTGATCACAACCCTCTGGGCTCTGCCACCCAACCAGTTCTCAATCTACCTCACTGTCCACTCATATAACCCACACTTCTGGAGCTTGCCCAAGAGGATGCTGTGAGGGACGGTGTCAAAATCCTTGCTGGAGTCCAGATAGATGACATTCACTGCTCTCCCCTCATCTATCCAACCATATAATTAGTCTTCTTCTCATTCAAAATTCCTCTCATTCAATTAGTCTTCCATACATAATTAGTCTTCCTCTCATTCAACAGTGCAGTAACAATGAGTAATGGTAGCCATTTCTTGATTCCCATTTAGTTAATGGAATCATATTCTTGGTTTATTTTTGTGGCATTTTTAAAAATTTATTTCTGCCTTACCAGTCTATCAGGCAGCAGCTGCCATACCTGAAGTCTTTGAAGAGCTTTTATTTGAGATGAGATGGAATCATTGGAAAGGCAATTAGAAAGACTCTGGCGTCTCTGAGGCGATCACACAGCCCTGTCTATTTTATTTTCAAATACCCCTTCCTTCATACAATATTTGGTTAAGTTGGTCACTTTGATTTCTATAAATCATCTCTAAAGATGTAAGCAGATGAGGTTAGGCATCTATTATTCCTAGCACTGTTTCTCCAGAATGGTTGCATATGATGTGCACTTAACACTTGGAAAGCCTAAGGTATGCTAGGAGACCAAAATTTTGAGGCCACAGTACAGACAGAAGATTGTATTGATACATCAAACAGCATCTTCAACATGTTGGTTACAGAGAACTTTTTTTTTTTTTTTCTCCCTGTCTTTACTCAATGTAATTCCCATAATGTGTTTTCCTGTGTCATCTGGGAAATCCTAATGATTAGGCAAAGTGCAGTATCTTCTTCCCCAGCAATAGAAAACTGCCAGGCTTTGCAGATGCTTGCAGTGATGCAGATAGAGAACAAAAACAGTGAGGTGAAAGAAATCCTTATATTTATTGAGTTTGTAGGTGAAAACAAAAGTGGGAGATAGGCTATTCTTTTTCTACCACTGTTTTATCTTGATGAAAATAAAAGAGAAAATGTTCTTCATGCCATTACAAGGCAATAAGAGGATGTAATTCATTAAATGTATTTTTCTACAGGTGCTATTCTTATAGAAGCAAACTGTATAAGCAGGGAACATTTTCCATCTGCCCCAGGTTTTCCAAAGTCCAGAGGAAAGGCTGGTGTGCATACAAGAAAGTAGAGAGAATGTACTTGATCATTTTTTTGTGTGTATTTCAGAGAGCTGAAAACACCTTGTGGATCAAACACATTCCTGATAAAAGGACCTCTAGAAAGTAAGGGACAATTAAGTGGATTCACTTTGCCTATTTGTTTTTATGGCTATAAGAGTCTCACTCCATAGGAATTTGTTGTCCCATACATGGTAAGACTGTACAAGGACAGCTATAGCCTACTGTGAACACCAGCTTAAAGCACCACCAACGATGAGTTTTGCTGAAAAGACTGACTATCTGCACTTGGCTGAAGAGAGACAGGACAGATTTTTTTTTGCCACAGATCTCAAGAGTGTTTTCTGAAGGGAATACAGGAAGGCACAAGAGACTTAAAGAAACAAAACGTGAGCTGATATTTGAAGGGATATTTTTATACTCTTACTAAAAATATAAAATCTGATAAATATAAATCATGGGACAAAGAATAAGAGTTAAAAAAAGAACATGGATCCCAATGATTGTCACTAGGTCTTTCTCTATAAAAATACATATATTTAATCCACTATCCCCATAAAGCTCTGTTTGGATATATCTGGATAGTTTTATTTTTCTGTGTGTTTTTTTTTGTCTTTGCCTGGATCAGCAGAACCCCCTGGGTCTGGGATGTGAGGCTCACTGCAGCTCTCAGAAAGGAAATATCATCAAGGCAATCTTCCTGGGTGGCAAGGAGAGTGCCCCAAGAGGCACAACAGTGCTTCTGAGCTAGATTTTGAGAGATCAGCTGTCTCTACAGCTTTAGCTCCTTGCTTGCTCATTGACTGAAACTTTCAGGACTGCACAGCAGGGTGCTCCAGGTTTCTCTTCCCCATATCAACCTCCTTGTCCTCACATCTTCAGTTTCCATTAGTCCTAGGATAGATCTGAGGCAAATAATCCTTTTGTAATTCCTATCTTTTCTAATGATCTATTCAAGGAGAAACCTGAAACTTTTCTTGCTTTTCAGTATAGTTTTAAGGAGATGTCTAAACATGTGGCACCTTTTTTTTTTCTGCAATTTTCCTGTAATATTATAGAATATTCTTGGAACAAATTAAAGTCTCAAAGAAGATCCATTTCAAAGATAAAGATTGTGTTCTGTACATAACTTTTGACCCATAAAGGATTGGAGGATGCCTCCAAAGTTTCCTCCCGCTAAAGACCAAGCCTGGTGTGCAGGGATCCTTTTTTCTTTTTCAGTAGAAATGAAGTCTGTTTGAAGGGTAGTACAGTGCCATAATAGTGATCCCGGTGACCTGCAGTGAAATTTTTTGGAGGTGGGAGACTGAGATAATCATGGGTTGTGAAGTGGAAGAAGGGAGATGGTCGGATACCTCACTGGTGACTTGATGTTTTTTAAGGATGGTAGGGAGCAGCCTTTGAATCTCAGAATAAGAAAATCAATTCTTGCTAAGCTATTAACGGTTAATAATGCAATATTGTCTGATTTTTTAGGAGCTGTCCTAAAGCTGCCCACAGGTCTAGATTTGCTTTCTAGTCAGTGAGGGAAACCACAGCACAGCCCTAGATACACCCTGAAGCTTTCTTCTTGCAGACTTCACTGTTCCAAGGAACTGATGATGTCCAAATAGTATACCTGTGGCATTTCTCCTAAAAGAATGATGTACCAGTTTTCTATTTAGCTATAATATCTACATAAAATGTTAGAAAAAAAAAAAAAAAAACAAAAAACAAACTGTTGGGTGTTAGTTTGCAAATGAATTAGCCATTTAAATTAATGCCAATCTTCAAACAACTGACTCTAGGAGCAGAGTTTATCTCACCTTAGTGCACATATTTGCACCATAGACCTCTGCGTTGGAAATAATCACCATAATTCCATTTAGAAAGAGAAGAAGAGAACAGAATGAGACTTTTAGGTTTCCTGCTCATCCTATTTCAGATTAAGTAAAGCATTGCTTTACTTAGTATGTGTACAAGCAGTCTGTAGATCATTTCTAGTGCATACAGCACTAAAAAAAAACTCCTAAGGATAGGAACTTTAAGGTCTTTTTTACAGCTTATTTTCCTTTTGGAGGCCTTCTGAAGTATTCTTTTCTGAAGTCTGCACCAGCTTATTCAGATGTTGCATATCTCAAAAATAAGTCTCACACTGAGCAGAAAACTCATTCACATTTGCCTTCCAGCTTCTATTTCTTTTCCTAATATAAACAAGAATCTGGTCCCCAGCACAGTTGCTCTCATGATTGAACATCAAGGAAAATGTATTTCATCAAATCAATTTCCAATAATTCTTTCCAATGAATGTAAAGCAAACATTTTGCAATCTCCCTGGAAGACTACTAGGGAACAAAGAGAGTGCAAAATCCAAACAATCAAAAGAGGGCTTTAAGTTTGTGAAATCACTATAATAAGGAGCAATACACACCATTGCAATGAGTGTCTTTTTTTTTTTTCCTCCTAAATTATGCTGAATGAGATAAAGATGGGCTTTTAGCTAATGATAGCACAGGGATTTTTCAAATGTTCATGATTATCTGAGGTTAATTGAAGATATGTATATACTCAGAAGTCAGAAGAAGAATTTTATTTTTAATATGATTATCAATTCTCAAACTACTATAAAAAAAAAGGAAATTTCTTTTTATTCGTCCCAGTTGTCATTTTTCTCTAATATGTTTGAATGTAAAGACACCAATTTTTTTTTTATTGAAGAGCACAGCAAAGTAAATACACTAGTCACTGGCCTTCTATTTGCTTTCTATCATGCATATAAAGACATATTAAAGCCAGTAACCTAGAATTCTGCAATAATCTGGAAGGTGTGTATAAACAAGACAGGGTTTTTTTGGTGGTGTCTGCCAAATATGGCATGGTGAATTAGTCAAAAAGGACATACTTAAAGGAGAATATTAGGAAACTTTTTTTTTAGCATTTGGATCAGATGTGAAGTCTCTGAAGTGAAGAAAGCACAGCTGTAGCTTTCAAACTGAGCTCTGTAAAGCACTGGAGAATATATAATGGGAACCAAGGCCTTATCACCTCAACGACACGAGGTGGTCCCTCACCCAGAGACAGATGGGTGAGGCATAAAAGCATGCAGTATCTGTCTTGTTTCAATTATGCTAGTTTAATATACTCTTGCTTTATTTTCCATTTTTTTTCAAATTCTTGTATATTTATATATGTATATTTATGATGTTCAATTCCCTTAATTGAAAATCTCACGAGTCTCTAAGTGCAAGATCCAATTCTTTAGTCTTGCTAAGCTCAGTTCAACGCAGAATTTTGAACAGTGGAAGAATTGTCAAAAAAAATCTTTATAATAACTTTGTGATGATCTAATTTCCAAGGCTAGCTTAGTCCCAGAATATGTCAGATTATCTTTGTGGGTTGCTCTGACTCATGTTAGTTAGCAAAGGCACCATAATTTCAGCCTTGGCTGGCAGGAGCTCAGACATATCACCTCTCAACATGTCCTTTATTATCAAAAGATCAGGAGCTGGAAAGGGATAGCATGCAGATCACTAAGTGGCTGGCTGCCGTACAGCTAAGCCGGGAAAAGGAGAAAAATCACAAAGAATAACCTTGGGTTCATAATTCAGTCACACTTGGCAGGTCCCATTCCTCAGTTACTTGCTAGGTCTTTTATGTGGAAAGAGACTTGAAAAGAGCATATCAGATCAGAAGTCTGTGCTTCTTTAATAGCAGAAGGGGATGTCTTTATATACTTAGGTAAAAAGGGTGTTACCACATCAGACCAAAAATAATCTAATTCTGGATTCTGTCTAAATGGTTACAATAGCAGAAACTTTAGGAAAAGGAATCTGAACAAAAGACACCTATTGCAATAATTTTCACAGGTGTTCAAACAACAAATAGTGCACAATAAAGAATCAAATCCTGAGATCTCATACCAAAGGAAACCAGAAACCTCTACCCCAGTGTTTCAAACCCTACACAGGAATCAGATACTTTTTTTAATTGTAAGGCATTGGGATTCAGACTTTGAAACAGACCCAGCAACATCATAAGATATTTGCAAAACGAGATTTATGGTTGCAGTTTAACCCAACTGCTTAAAATCAATGTGCATTTTTTTAACTGAATAGCCTGTCAGTGTATGCAGAAGTTTACAACAGGCACAACATGCCAACAAATTAACAGACTATCTCTTACGGGGACATTCCAGTAATTTCTGATTTTTCTGTTTGTTTCTGCCTTTCCAGAGGCTCCCTCACTTATTACTACATATTCCTCTTCTTTTTTTTCCCCTCTCTCATTCATATCCCTTCCAGTAATTTCCTAGTGTATTTGCCTGAAATACCATGTTCATTAGCACCTCTGGGTAAATTCTCCTGGGACATTCCATCATGTTTATGTTTAAGGACTTTATGTTTTTCCTATTAGTTGCAGTCCTCCTCCTGCTCATTGATCAGTGCTAGATGCACCAACTTACTTGCTCTCGAGGGACTTGTCTGATTACAGAAAGCCAATTTTGTCTTTGGGTGGCCAGGCTGTTCTAGCTGTTGCTTTGGGGAGGGTTTCTTTTGTCTCAAGAGAAATAAAGCAGGCTGGAATGAGATGTATGTTACAAATTCACTCTGTGGGAGACAGACTGCCTTAGCAAATAGAGACTTTCACCTCTAAGTCCCCAGTTCAAGGTCAGATTCTGGTGCATGTCAATTGGGACTTAAAAGGTTTACCACTCTGTGTCTGCTCTGCAGTTTCAAATTTAAAGAAATGACAGTCTCAGCCTAGTTTCTCATAAACATCACCACCGCTGTCACTGCTAATTGGGCACTTGCTGGAAGCACTGGCAGAGAGGCAAAAAGACTGAATGAGCCATTGACATTGAAATCACCTCTTATTTCTGTATCTTCAGCAAGATTCTTTGCTGCTGGCTTTGCGCTGGCTATGCGTCCAGTAGAGGTTGACCTTGCAGAATAACTCTTATCTTGTTCTGGGAACTTACTTCTCTAAAAACTGCCTTTAAAACTCTGACTACCTTTTAGAGCCAATGTGCTGCTGTCCCTTAATGTAATTTTGAGGGAGGTAATCATTAGAGAGGAGTGGTACAGTGATCAGGAACTACTGGCACATTTTGGCTTCATGTTAAGAGAACCTTTTTTTGTAGAACAAGTTTTATGTTTTTACCACCCTCTAGCTGCACTGCAGACAAAACCTGGATGACTCAAACCATAGGCACATCTCAAGACATTTAAGGCTATTAGAATTAAAACAGCAACATACCATTCTGAAGCCAGGCCTACGCCCATAAACTATATGAAGAAAGACAGATTTCCGTAGTGTGTTCCCAACTGTAACTATCCCTAGAGAGGGGGAGCCTCCTTTCTCTACTGGTTTCCTGTTTACAATTCAGTCCTGTCAGCTCTTCCATTATCAAGAAAAAAAGTAAGATTAAAAAAAAAAAAAACCTCCCCCAAACCGAAAGAAACAGGTCGATTTTTCATTTTATGACGAAAATCTCTAGATATTATATTTTGCAAATTAAAGACAGAAGCAAATTTAAACTCTCTCTGGGTTCAGGATTACTCAGAACACTTCTGAAGCTTTGAAGTGCTATACTTGGTGCGAGAACTTATTTTTATAAGCAGTTTTATTACTCAGTTAAATTCATTCCCCAGGACAGCCAAAATCCAGGGTTCAAAGTAACAAAATTCTAACTTTTAGGTTCCTTTAGAATATACAAGAAAAATTTTCTAAGCAAAACAGCAAGCGGACTTTTTGAGTAATGTGCATCCTAAAAGAGCCAACAGGAAATAGAATGGATAAGAAAAAATCTTGGGTCCTCACATTCCATTCTCTTCAGATTATGTTTGAGCAGACATCTCAGCTTAAATATTCACATCCCTACATTTTTTTTTTCCAAGTTGAGGCTCTGTCACTACACAGTGAATGATCTAAATGCCAGGCTACTGCACATTCTGAGGTGCATTTTCTCCCTCCTTCCCTGCTGGAAAGGATGAAATGTTCCTCATGCCAAGCAGGGACAAATGACTCCCCAGAATGTTTGAGGTGGAGGACACAATGCACTACATGCATTGTGGACATGGGGCTCCTAGCTGAAGGAGTGGCAAAGCTTATTCTTGTAGCTCTTTTATGTAGATCTGATCTGATTGCTATTTTGAGTCTGGGAAAAACAAAAACAAACACTTAAAAGATTTGTCTTAGGAAAAAGAATCACAGAGGTGTTTAATTTGTGACTCCCAGAGGGTTTAAACAGGAGTTTACAATAGTGGAGATGTCCACTACTGTAGAGATTAAGGGGTTGACCAGGATTCTATCAGCTAGGCTAGAATAAACACTTTCCTGCCTTCAGTTTGTAATCTGGCACTCTGCATGTTCCAACGGCTGAGGAGTATGAACATGCCTTGTTCTGCCAGCCCTGAGAAGCTGTGGCAACCACCAGCAGACAGACAGGGTAGACCACTTGCAAAGAAGTTCCTGGCCTACAGATAGCAGCCATTTGTTTTATCACTCTGCAAGTGAACTGAGTTTCTGAAGATGTATATTTTGGGTTAAGGCAACATTATGATGGTCATACTTGCACGCCTAAGTCCTTTTCCAGGGCTAAATCCTTTTCAGAGTTCAGTGCTTCACCAGGTCCTTATGAGAGTTTCCCCTGGCCCTGCTCTCCATCCTGCCACTCTCCTTCCTCCTCCATGGGCACAGCCATGGCCAGGGCACTGGGTGTGTGGGGCTGGGACACGGGCACCATCCTCTCAGGTGCTGCTCCCTGACGCCCCTCTGGCCATGCTCATCTGCAGCAGCTTGGTGCAGAGCAACCTGGCACTGGGGCGGTGGTGACACCACCTCAGACTCCATCATGAAGCTCCCCTTCTTCTTTAGTGTGAAGGTGACAGAGCCCTGGCACAGGCTGCCCAGAGGGGTTGTGGAGTCTCCTTCTCTGGAGATCTTCCAAACCTGCCTGGCTGCCACCCTGTGCCCCGTGCTCTAGGTGTCCCTGCTGGAGCAGGGGGGTTGGACTAGATGATCTCTAGAGGTCCCTTCCAACCTCAACCATTCTGTGATTCTGTGAACATAGGCTACTTTATTGCAGCCTTTTCTGTCTAATAACATGGCATATATTCTGTCAGATGGGTGTTTGTTGATCTTGGGATAAACACAAATTTGCTGATAATTGCTCAAACTGACACGGTTTCTTCTATGTCTGTTGGCATGTAGTAGGTTTATGGATCTGTTCCATTGTTTTCTCTGTGTCTAGAATAAACAGAAGATAATGCACTCTGGATCTATAGTACACAGATACATGGTAATGTAAAAGGCTAATCTATATTGATCTTGGGGACTATCCCATGAGTACGAGTTTGATATCATGTCTCACAAAGCAAGAAAGAGCTGTTTTTCTTCTGAGATTAACAGTCAAAATCCAAAAAGGAGATTGTCCCTGTACAGAAGACAAATGGATGCTAAATAAGCTGTAAATCCATTATCAAGAATGTTAACCTTTCCTTTTCAATCACAGTAGGAAAAATTCTTCTGGTTTGACCTTCCCCTGTATCACTCTTTTCTTGGCTTAAAGTCAGCATGTAGAATTCACAGCCACAGGAATTCAGTAAATCTAATATAGTGTGGAATTTTTTAAATGCTGTCTTTCTGTGGGCTCACAGAGGCAATCCTCTTCCGTAATAGATTCATATACCAGTAACATACTCCACTGTGACCAGTAACGGCACAAACTTGATTGTTCAATGTGCTCTTAAGTGGAAATAAGTCATCTTAGAAAACCATTTTGAGAGGAAAATATAGTTTGGGTAAGTCTAAAAGACATATTAACAAATTATAATTTTCAGCAAGGATTGATTGACATTATTAGCCATGGGACTACAGGAATGTTCTTTTAAGAAATATAGCAAAGACTTAAGTTATTCACACAGGACTAGATATTTATCATGTTTAAAATTACATACTCAGAATTTTGAAACATGGGTACATTTTTTTTCTTAAGTTGGTGGCACCCAGCAGATCTCCTTCCCAGATACTCCTCAGGACCATCAGGTCCCCATGGAGAGTCACCTTATTCGTTGGCCCTATCATACAGTGTCCGCCCTTAGTCCTCTGGGCTGTTCCCTCCTGTCAGGTCTGTGTGGGCAGAGGGCTCCAGGCTCTCCTACATATCTCAGCTGTTCTTGCAGCATATGGGTGGTCTTGCCCACGAGCAGAGTTTCTAAGTACAGCCTCAAAAATAGTTGTGTTACAAAGTCTTCAATTCTATCATATCTTATACCTTTTGTCACAATACCTTGTAGAATACATTTTCCCTCTCTGCTGAAAGAGCTGGGTATTACGCTCCTTATTCACTAATAAAGAAGAGATTTTGACATAGTAAGTCAGCGTCAGAGGAGGAGATGGAACCCCTGAGTACTGAAATCTAATTTTCTGCTCTAATCCCTTCCTCAGACTGGTTCATTTTAGAGCAGCTAAAGACCTTCATGTGTTTTGATAGGGCACCCTCACTTAACCTGAAGTGAGAGTGAAGTGGCAGTCAGATCACTCTCCAGTATGAATATTAATAAGAACATTCATAATAATCTTTCTCTTTGACAGTGGAACAGGAGCTAAAGTCCAACAGCAGGATCAAATAGGGTGGCATGGTACATGCATCAAACCATCTGGCTAATGCATCGCTCAAGGAAATGAGCCAAAACATTTCAGTCAAACTTTTCATTGGAACAGTAATAACCACTGAGTCCCTTTTCCCTAAAAACCCTGGAGGCAGAACAAAATATGCTGTCAGAATGCATCAGTGCAGCGGAGCAAGGAAAACACAAACTTCACATAGTGCATATGACCATGCGCGTGTGTTTATACATTGCACAAAGAGGTTTTTTTACTCTTCCTTTCCTTCTCTCTCTTTTCCTTGCCCTCTGCACCTGCTATTTCCTCACTCAGACTGTCTGGCTCTGCTAGCTCCTCAACTGATTCAGCTGAAGCTACGTTTTGTTTTCAGATAAAGTATTTGTTCCCAACTTTTTCCTTTGTTAGTTTATTTGCTATTGTATATATAATACAGTTGCTGAACTGACTTCTTTCATTTTGCCTATCTCCTCGGAAAGAATAAGCAGGTTTCCTAAAGAATTATCTGCTGAGGACATCTTCATAGGTTTTGAGGCATAAAGATGAACTACTTTTTGACAATTTTCTTTGCAGATTATTGAAGTGCTTCCTTGGCACTTGCATTGGTAAAGAGCCTGCCCATCTCTGCTAGAGAAAAAGTGATGTGCTTGGTGTTAATGACTGAGGCAGCCTTCTCTGGCAGCCTTGGACCAATGGTCACGGTCAGTGTGTCATTTAGGTTCCCAGAATGGCTAAATGGCCGACTTTACATACAGCCCTTGGTGTTTATTAATGCACAGTAGTGTTTCAGCTTGTACGGACAAGTAGGACATATGCACTGGCTTTTTAATGTTAGGGGACAGGACAGTGGACAAATGAAGGTACACTGGACTTTTACTTCCAAAAATCTGAATACAAAGGATTAACTTGCAAATGTAACATTCCAGCCTTTCTCTATTAATCACTACCATGTACAGACTGGTATGAAGAAAAGTATCAAAAAAGGCATAGTAGGCAAAGGCAAATGTATACTGAAAGAATTTCATTATGGGTGCTCAAGATTAGGACGGGCAATGTGGATACAAATAAGGTTGATGATGTATGGGCAAACCAAGCTTACAGCAAGAGTTTCACATCTGGTTTGCATCATATATTTTCGCTGTTTATTGATACCGAGAGCAGCCCCTTTTACAGGCACAGATTAATACAAAGTCTTCGCTTCAACAAACTTAGATCTGAATAGACAGGAAGGGAGCAAGTAGTAAAACTACAGGAAGTAAAAGAAATTTGTTCTAGTTGCATTGGATATCTGTGGATTCCAGGAAGTTTCAAATGCTATCTTTCAAGTCCCTGTGACCAGCTCTTACAAATGTAAACAAAATACGTTGAAACTTAGCTACATTAAAATCAGCTACATCTCTCATTGGTGAAGATACCTTTTGAAGAAAACTTAGGAGAGTTTAGATTAGGGGATGTTTGCTGAATTGCTTCCTTGCTTTCCTCTCTGTTTATGAGACATTGATGAATATCAAATGTGGGTTTCTGGCAAAATGCTGTTGGCTATTTTCCCACCTGCAATACTTACAGTCTGTGCACCACAAGAAGCATCAGCAGACAGCATTAGTTGAATGCTGTCAAGGTTGGGAGTTTCTGATTATTTTGGACAAATTCAGAACCAGAATGTAAATGAGGAGGTAAATTAAGCAGCTCAAAACATCGGAAAAGATGCATTAGAATTATCAAAGATAATAATAATTAGATTTAGAGGGGCAGTCAAAATGGGGAAAACATGCTTCCAAACAGCTTTTATAATACGTACTTAACTACGGGCTAGAAACAAAACAAGACTCTTTTTCCCATTTGCTTATAGCTTGTGATTTGCATTTATTTATGCTCTGGAAATAGTTACAGAAGTAAAAAAAAAAGGTCCTTTTATATTATTTGGAATTTATTTTATATTTGCAAGGGACTACAGATTGAGTCTGTACAGTAAGCACGCTATTGGAATGGATAAAGATGGATTTTTAAGTTTCAAATCCAAAGTCCTAATGTCGGTGGGAGTTTTGCTGCATTGTCCTCCCTATTAAGTTGTAGGAATGAGAGGTCGAAACTGGAGAAAGTTTCTGAGCCAGGCTACCACTGCACACCTAATTGCACATACACGTGCCAGTGTATGGCACGACAGAGATTTACCTGGGACCTGCAGTAACTCCTTATGGCCGTCTGAAGGAAGAGTGAGTACTGATTTGGGAGACATGGAGCTCCTGTTGAAATAGATTTGCAGGTAGGGACAGATGATCTAAAATTTTGCTGAAATCAGTCTCTGGGGGCAACTATTTCCCAAAATGAAGAAATATCTCAAGATCTTCATACCCTTAAAATGAAATTTTAACTGGTGAAAAGCTGGTAATATATTTTGTAGATATCCTGAAGACCATTTTTTACATTTAACATAAAAACCGAAGTGTTATGTTTAAAAAGAAAAGAGGTGTCAAAGTTCATCACAGTGCTTTTGGGGTTGAAGTATTTCAGCATGCTTTGAAAAAGAGCCAAATTCACAAAAATAATAAAAAAAAATGTCTGAAGGAGTTTTCTTTCCAACTCTTATTGAGCTGAAGTGTAATGGCATTGGAAAGATCATTGGTCTTTGTATTCTGTGTGAAATATATTTACTATTGCCTCTACATCAGTAAGTCTTTACTTCTGATTGCTCCTAAAGTTTCCATAAGACCTGTTGTTTTTCTGTGTCAGTTGATGTTTGTAGCACCACACTTCTCTAAAAGCTGCAAGTTCAAAAAAAGCATTTATTTCAACTTTGCTGCAGCTTGTTCAAGAGATTTTATCCTTGTTGTTTGTTGCGCTTTGTATTTTTCTAAAGTGAAAGTAACCTTAGATTCAAAGTCTGTGATGTTGGCCTCCCTTTATACAGGAAAAATTCCTGCTTACTGAATGATTTTATGGATTTACAGACTAATTGAGAAAGCCGTTCAACAAGTTAAGACTATATCTAGATCTACAACCCTTAAGACTCTGTCTAGAACCACAACCCTTGTTTTGTGTGATGTTGCTTATTAAGTATACCCCATATTGTGACTTTGAACGGTTTAGCATCTTATTAACCAATAAGTACTTCTATGGCAATGATTACTGCCAACACTTCTTTGGAAGCCCTAGGAGCCTGCAACTGAAATCAATCAATCAATCCTAGTTCTTGGGAGTTCAGCATAAGCGATCACATTACTCAAAATGCTGATAGAGATGAAAACTAAGAGGAGAAAGAAAGGCACCTGCCCTTCTCCTGTTCATGGAGTGAATAGCTTTTTCAGATGAAATCAAATGAAATCAACACTTAACCTACAGAATGCTTAAGGAAAAGCCACTATCCTCAGCCTCTTTGTTTTTTTTTGTTGTGTACACCCCATTTCCTCTCAAATGTATAATTATGATGAGTGGCAGTGTATTGTTTTAAAAAGCTCATTTTACTACTTTTATACTATTTCGCTGTATCTTTTCTAACCTATTCCTAAAATCTTTAGTATATTCTCTAAATTACGCATAATTCCATGCCCAGACTGAAGGTAACTCAGCATTTGTTAGGGTTTTGCAATCTGAATCAAGATCACGTTTTATAATTCTGACAGTATTTCAGAAAAAGAAAATAATGCATTATGAAAGAAATATAACCATTATTCAGTCACTAAAAATGCCTCTCTGTGGTTTCTAATATCTTCATTCTTAAAACACTTAAAAATTAATGTAAAAATAGCTTTCATTAGCTAATGAACATATCGAGATCTTTTAAAAACAAGAGCAACATATAATTATCCTGTGTGGACATGCCACATTCCTCTGTATTGTCATGAATTAAGTGCTGACACAATGAAATATGTCTTGTAGTTCTGAAAGAGTTTCAGCAAATGAAGACAAGTGTTGGAAAGAATTTCATTCACAGCCTTCAAATTCAAATGATGACCTTTCTACACCATATCTTTCCCTATTATGCAGTATTTGAGTGAGGAATATTGCCTATTCATTGTCATGTTTTATTTGTTTGTATATAAAAGAATGTATTCCAAAGTGAAAATTCAGCCATATCTTTTGCAAATAAAGAACTTTCAAAGTTTAAGCCATTTGAATATAACTTTTTATGCTTTATTTCTGTGAATTTACAGTGTTTTCTTGTACATAATCAAACTTAAATTAGCTCTATTTAATGGCATAGTAACCAAAAATATTGATACTTCCACAGTTTTATTGTATCATTTGCCACAAAGAACAACTTATTCTGTGAACAGTAATGAAGTCAGAATTCAATCGTATTTGTGCCCTGTGTCCCTCTATAGCCCTACACCACAACAGTCCCAGTTTCTTCTTTTTCTCCTCCCCAGTGCCTTCAAAACCTTGTGCATACCCCGTGGGCAATAGCAATGGACAAACAGTAGGGACAAGCTAATTTTTATTCCGTACGTGTGCTAATTGGAGGACGAGTATACATATATTGTCTGACTAGCCAAAAACGTAACTGAAAAATTCAGTCAGTTTGGTAGTTTTTATTTTCTTCCATTCTTTTTCTTTTCTTTTTTTTTGAACTTCTGCCCGCATTTTTCTATTAAACCACATAATACAAAGAAGAGTAACATATAATTTTATGTTCATTTTCCCCTAAAAGCACAGATTCCACAGTATATAAAGTTTCTGTGATTTTGTGTCAGTTTGAACAAGTTCATTAGAAATAAAAAATTATGACAGTTCCAGTATTTCTAAACATTTTGAACAAAGTTGATTTTTTAATTTAAAATTCCTTTATGTTTATTTTACTCAGTCAGCCCAGAAATCAAAGGATAAAGAAAATTTTCTAGACTAAAGAAAATGTTTAACTGTATGAATAATGAAAAATAAAAACTTTTTGGCTCCTTGCTTTACCAAATCTTAGTTTATATATTTTTCTTTCCTTTTTCTTATCCATTCTTTAATTGAAATAAACTATTATTCATATAGTTCCAAAACCATATATGCATAAAAAACCCAACATGCTGCTCTGTGCCTACCATCTATGAAAGGAGACCTAAAAACATCCCTGTAGAACTTTACTCCAGCTCTAGCCTGCTTGCTATATTGTGCACTTGTATATACTGCTTGCACAATCCATGAGGAATCTAATGCTTGGAGCTGAGTGGGAATATTTTACTCTAAACAAACCTGGCAAACTGCAGTGTCTTTATAAATAAAATTATCCTAGTCAAAGAGCTGTCCTATTACTTTAGAATTACAGGTTGAAAAGCTGATTTCATTCCTATTTCTTTTCCCCTGGAGGGCTCCAAGGAAGAATGCCTTTGCTCCCAAAGAGCCCAGGCAGCTCAGCAGCCCCATTTAATTCCACATTGTTTTCTCTCTGATCTGGGGTGACAAACAGTGTGGCTTGGCTGCCTACAGCACAGCAGGACTGTGCTGTGACTGTCTGGATTTTGGTCACAGGGGGAACTTGGCATGCAAAGGCTCCCTAGTCTTTTCAGTGGCCTGAATAGGACTAAGGGAACAAATCCTTCTTGTGGCTTTTGGCTCATGAGCTTTAAGCATGTTCGTTTTTTCTTTAGTTGCTCATTTCTTCAGGCAGTTTCCTGTTATTGTTCAGGCAGTTTCCTAATAGGGTGATACTGTGATACCTCCAGCGGGTGATAAAAATATGCCCCTGAACAAGTGAAACCTTTCTTTTAGTGGGTTGTCATTGCCCCAAAAGCAAGAAGATCCAATGTAGTTTTTTTAAAACCGGTTCAGGGGCTACATAAGCTTTCCAGAGAACTTGGAAATATTTGGTTCAATTGTTAGGATTCAATGTAAAAAAGAAGGGAAGAATCTCAGAATTAGAAGGAATTCTCTGTGATATGTAGCTGTCACAATTTGAAACTGAAATTTTAAAATGAGTATTCTGTTAAAGTTACAAATCTACAGTCTCAAACCTTCACTCTCCTCTGCAACAGCAAATTATGTTATTCTCTAACTCACAAGCAGGCAAGAGAGAGATTTGAAGTCATGCCTAGCCCATTCTTGTTTGTTTATTGCCCTGCTACTTTTCGTAAACGTTCCCAGAAAAGTACTGTACAAGTATAATTGCATTAGCTGGCTTCAGGCTGATCTAAAGTTATCCCCTTTGAGCTGGAGCATTGGATTCCCTGAACAGATTTTGCTTCTCTGGATGAGTTTCAAAGCAGATTTGTTATCAAACATCTGTCAGGGTCACTTTGAGTGTGATGTGGGTATTAGAATTAAATCAGCACTAGAAAATCAGAGGCAGATGTGCAAACAGGTCTTTTCTCTGTTTTTTAATGGAAAACATTTCTATTTTTCTTAAAGGGTAAGGTCTTATCACTTCAGCATATTTCTTTTCACCCTCTCAGGGCTGTTTTTTAATATTTATTTTATTTGTTTTTCTGTTGTTTATTATTTTTCATACTGATTTTGTTTTCCTTTGACAGGCAGATGGGGCGAGCCATTGCATACCAGATGTTTTTGGAATGGTTTGAATCAATAGAAGAAACTGCAGGCCATTTTTTCATGAGCCCAAGTGCACATAAAATATAAGAAGAAACTTTGGCGCTCTCTTTATCACCTTTTTTTAAGGTTGCTTTCCTAAGTCCTTTAGACTTGAGTAGAAGAATTTTACTTTGTTTGTTGATTTATTGTACAAATACAGGGAAGTTAGAGTGATCTGAGGCATACAGGGTCACTTACCTTCACTGCGGCTGAAAGCCAAGAACAGGAAGGATGCAATAATCTACAGCATGATGCTAGGAGAGCAGTGCATTATAGGCTCTCCTTTGACCTTGGAATGATGCTTTCAAGCAGTACTAAAAATGGGTCTGATCTCTATTATGCACTGAAAAATTTTAAAGGATCAAGGAGAATTTGTCTGAGTTTGCATCTTCAGGTATAGCACAGATGATTCATAGAAGTCAAGAGGTCCACATCACTTTTAAGTAAATGTGTGCATATGAAACCATATTTTTGCCAACACAAAAGCGATGTGGGGATGGTAGAAGAGAGTAAGATTATTTCTGAACTTTTCTTAGCTACAGTTTCTGATGAAGGCATTCAAACTTCCATACCATGGGTAGATTTTCCCCATAAGCTCAATTGTATGAAAATTTATTTTGACCCTATTTGCATTTTTCTATCCTATTTTTTCAAGGATTTTCCCCATATGTATTCAGATTATTATTTTACCTGTAGGCCGTCATTGTTTCAAAGTGAATATGGCTCAGTTTAAGACAATTTTGGCAAACCTTCAAGACTTGTACTAAGTCCTATGTCTCCACTTTTATTATAAACTTAACAAAAGATCACCTTAACCTCCAGATTGGGTGTTCAGTTTCCCTTCAGTGGAAAAAAAAGATTTTTTGGTGTCTTCATCCACACCGCTTTCTTAAAAGAAAAAGGAAACATGTTTTTCATATTCCTCTGAATATACAAAACAACACTAGCTAATTAGCTGTATTTGTTTTGCATATAACTACTTACTTCAAGCTGAAATATATCTGTGTTACTTGAGGTTTGGTCATTGACAGTGGAAAGCACTTGCAAAGGAGAAAGTTCTTGAAGCTACAGTACAGAAATTTCTAATTGGTAATACTGAAACTTCTCAGTGGAAAGATAATATTAAGCTGAAATCTCTGTTACTGTGTCAATCTTTATACATGAACTAATAAGGCTGATGTGATAAAATACGGCTGTAGAAACCATGGCTGTGAGTGGGGAAGGAGTTTTTCAGTGCAAGTGACATATAACACCACGGTTATTCTCAGTAACACGAGCTGAAGAGAAGAACAGAAATGCTGATGTGATGTAAAATATGACTCGATTGCCAGAGCAGGCTTTAAACTGGCTGTTCTGGTATCAGTAGCTTAGTGTATATAAGGTTTAGTAAGTCATATGCTGTATTCCATTTTGCTATGGCTAGACCTTAGCTGGTACCCTGCTCAGTTTGGGCGTCTCTATAATGTGCTGAAGTCTGCTGTGCAGACATAATGGACACGCTGGCTCCATTTTTTCCAGGCTTAAAGCAAGCCAAAGATATGCAAAAGTATACGGTGTGTTCTTCCTGGCTCTAATTTCTGCAAAGCGCTTTGAGGTGGTGGCAGAATTTCGCACGTGATTGGATTGCCTTGTGATAGCTGTAGGTTTTCTTGTGATTGATTTAAACTTTTATTGTGCAAACAATCTTTTGTGCAAGACAGAACTTAAACACATGGTTAACTATTAACACAGGTGCAAGTCTCATTGACTTTTATACTACTTTAGTCCCTATGTAAAATTAACCATATTTTTAAACTTAGCCCTCTGTGAATTTTTCTGATTCTGATTTTTCTAGAAATACCTGAGCAAAATCCTATAACTCACTAATTACCAAATTATGTCACTGAAACTGTAGTTCACAATCTGTACAAGTTAATAATACTCTCTAATGGTATAGGTTCTATCAATTTACAAGTGTAATTAAAGGTACAAGTGAGACTAACCAATTTTTACCTTTTGAACCTCTTCCAAGTCCCTTCTGACTTGTTTTAATGTAGCAAATAATGTACCAAATAAAATGACAGACACCGAGCAAGATGAAGAGATAAAAACCCCAGGCCAGTGTCACCACCAAAAGATTCAGATAGTTTTATGCCTGTGGAGGATTTAGGCCTGTAAGGTTTTACTATTTTATCACCATTTCTTTTCTGTTTGGTTATATCTGTGGGCACTGCTGGAAAAAGATAATGAAAATACGGAGAAGAACAGGGTCTTGCCTGGGATTAGGTGGCTCAGACAACTCTAATTGGCACCCCCCAGGGACAGTGAGGAGTAGCGCTTAGGGACATTGCTGGCTCTGAAATGTCATAAAAGAGAGCGCCCTTCTTCTGTACTTTTGTGTTGTTGAACATGGTATTGATTCAATTACAGCAAAAATGATTGGGAAGTATTTTTAAGAGAAATTAGTCTCCTGTTGTCAGCTGTCATTGAGATAGATGGAGTTGAGCCTTACTGTTGAGGCACTAGTTATGAGCTGGTTTGCTGGTGGCTAAGACAATAGGCTGCGTATTTTCAAACTGCACCAAGGAGGACTCCTTGTTACTGTCAGTGTCACAACATCTTGCATTATTCAAGCAGAGCATTGCTTCCATTCGTCAGTCTCCCCTTTGCTGTCAAAGATGCAAATACAGGTTTGCATTGCTTAGGGGAAATTTGAAATATAAAAGGGAGGGGAGAAAGATGTCAGGAAAAGTTAAATGATATAGGATGAAAATCCTCAGGGAAAAGAGCAGCTGGAGCTGTGAATTTTTGTACTTGCTACATAATGAGAAAGAAAGGGGAAGAAAGCTTTCATTTAGGAAGTGCTGGGGAATTTACATCTGTGCATATATGGCTGTCTTTTTCAGCATAAAACTGAGATGCTAAGAAGGGTTCTGAGTGTATCTGAGAGAAAGAAGAAAAGGAAGATGTTCCTGTACGTAGATCAGTGTTTAAGATTTTGAAAATAAAGGCAAGTCCAAATAGAATAAATGTGGATGTAAAAAACAAACTAAGGGGCAAATAAGCATATTTCCGAATGCAGAAACAGTACTGCTGGTCAGATTTTTGCAGTGACCCTTTTTTCCAATTAAAACTGTTGATTCCTTGAACTAAGATTTCCTGGGGAAATAGACTGGTTCCCATGGCTCTCCAATCCAATCCAATTGTTGTTTTAGAAATTGGTTCAAATTGGTTTAAATATCTTGTTTAGATTTTTTAAAATATAGTTTCTTGTTTTAAAATATTTTTGCTATGAAAACGAAGAAAAATCTGGCACTTTTTAAAAGCGCAAAGATTAAAAGGATGCATTTTGACATGGTTAGAATAAAATGTTTTTCCTTGGTCTAAAACACTATGAAAATACATCTTTTCAGTCTTGAATATGTTTGACATTGTTAGTGTTCACTTTGTTTGGAGATGGGGATATTTTTAAGATTATGAAATATTTTGACAGCACTGGAAGACTTTTTCCTGTGAAACTACAGTGCAATTATCATCTCTCTGCTGCCCATGTATCTACTGTTCTCATTCAGGAAGCTTCATTTAGGGGAATGCAGGGATGACTGTCTATCCTCACAAGCTCTCTGTGAATTAAAAGGTTGCAGCAAAGATCATGCAGGGTCTGCAGATTGTGAGCAAAAATCCCAATTTTCAGACTGTGGTCTGAAAATTAGACCTAATTAGAATTAGGTCTTCTGAATGCATAATCCATGTATTTCCGCAGCAACATTGTCAGCACACAAATAATAGGGCACTATCCATATTTATTGCTGTATTAATGTTTTTCTTTTCTTTTCTTTTCTTTTCTTTTCTTTTCTTTTCTTTTCTTTTCTTTTCTTTTCTTTTCTTTTCTTTTCTTTTCTTTTCTTTTCTTTTCNTTCTTTTCTTTTCTTTTCTTTTCTTTTCTTTTCTTTTCTTTTCTTTTCTTTTCTTTTCTTTTCTTTTCTTTTCTTTTCTTTTCTTTTCTTTTCTTCTTTTCTTTTAATAGAAGGAAGCCTACTATTAATAGAAGGAAGCCTTTAACAGAAGGAAGGACATGTCTACTTTTGTTTAATGAAATATGCTCAGCACTTGCTTATGGAACACCTACTGTTGTTGGGGTATTACTATCAGAGTTGCTGAGGGGAGTCAGTTTTACTCCTACATTTGTGTTAGGACTCAAGGAGATTTTCCTGCCTCTAGTGCTACTCAGAGCTGTTCCTCAGCAGACTGATGTGATTCCTGTGATACTGGTCACCCTGTTATCTGAAAAATTACTTTTTAACTACTAAAAGAGATCATAAAATATTGTGCAGGATTTGTATTTTTAATTTGTGAAATCTTAGTGAATAAAACAATTTCTATGAGATTCCCAGGATAGCACTGCAGGAAACAGAATAAATAAATAAAAAAAGCATTAATAGAATGTGTGGTCTTTGGAGTGCCCCTTTTAACAAATTCTGCTACCACTGCATCTGCTTACCATTCTCTACTAGTCCTTTTCAGTCAGAGAAAGTGGAAAGCACTCTGCAAAGGGAATTCATTATATTTCAGGTTTTGCTGCAGAAATTCATTTTATTTTTGCAAGGAAAATTGATTCAACAGGAATAGAAAAATGGAAGTTTGCTGTGCATGTTACAGGAATGGACCTCTGTGGAATATATTCTGTCTTCGTTAGCGAAAAGACTTTCTATCTCCTTTAACTTGCGCTTTCATCATATATAGAATGAAAACCAAAGGGTTTGTCTTTTGTTAGAGCATTGGTAGAATTAGACTAAATGATGAATATGAATTTCCCCCATCAAATATTTGGAGGTATAGGATTTCTGCAAAGAACAGAAACAAAGCCTGTAGCGCCTATGGAATACCAGTATGGCATACAACAGGCCGGGACCAAGGGAAACAGCCTCAGCGCAAATGCAGCTCTTGAGCAAAGCTTGAATATGTGTGTGCAGACAGATCTTTGTGCGTGGCAGTCTGCACCAAGATCAGGCAGATGTGCCACATCACGGAGCTGGCCTTGAGCTTTGGCAACTAAACACCTGGAAGGGGGAAAAGGCACTCTTGGCCATGACCTTTCTTTCCCACAAATCCAGCTCCTTCTGCACTGCCTTCATTTTCAGTAGACTTTTGGTTCTGGTTCCCAGGTTTTCTTTCCTTCACTGAAACACTATCCCTTCAAACATGCAGAGTCTGGGCACCTTCCTCCCCAGAATCCAGTGACCCACAATAGCACCTTTTTCCTGCTGAAGAATGTCATAAATTTTTTATGATCTTTTGTTTAGCATTTTTTTCAATGAGATCCTGCTTTCTTCCCTGGATTCTGCTCTGCCCCTTTCTGTAATGTATTTCAACACAGCAGAAAATATGACTATGGAAGAATTAGATCAACCATATAAGTTATCATGGACTGGTTGCCTGGTTAAGGGCAGAAACAGGAGTCTATAATGCTTCTGAAGATAAAGAATGACACAAAAAATAAGAAATTTCTGGTCTAGTTTTAGAATATGACTAAGGTGATTATTGGACAATTACTAAATTGATTATTGGAAAAATTAAGGCTTGATTTCATCCCTGCAAAGTAGAGTCAGCTATAACTTGTCTTGGACATTTCCTCTGCATCACTCCATGTAAATACAGATCTTTGCTGGTGCCTTTTGGAGGTCTCTCTCTTTCCTGACTATGAAGACAGCCTAAATTAAAATCTCCTCTTTTAGAGATCTAATATTTGCCAGTGGGATTTTCATCTGGATCTTTGTTTCTATGCAGATGTACAAATAAAGTTACATGGCTACTGCTTACTGAAAGGATAACAAATGAAAGCTGCCAGCTGGCCGCCAGAGGGGAACACACCTGAGCATGTGTAAGAACATTTAGAGCTGTTGCAATAATCATGAATGGGATGATCATCCCCTTGCTAAAAATGAAATACATAGAAGTAGTAGTAGGTCAAAGCAGCAAGACTTCTGCTGCTTTAGTACACGTTCATCAGCTAGAGTAAAAAGATTAGGGAATTTAGAAGTGGGAAGTAAATGGAAACAGTCTAAGGGCATGATATGCAAAGCAGGGGAACAACAATCTGGGGTTTCTGGAAAGCAAGAAAAAGAAAAAAGGCATTGACGAGAAACGGAAGCTAACAGAAAGTAGAAAGCTGAAAGCATAATGAAAAGTAGAGAAAGTAAATCCAGAAGTTAGAAAATGTATAAATAAGTCATTATCAGAAAGACATGGAGGTTTAAAATAATGATATTTGAATTCAAATGTTTCTTAATTTGTCACAAGAATAATAATAGATGAATAGTCACAAGAATTGGTAGTTTCATGAAAGTAGACAAAAATCCAAACTTTCAGAACAAACTTTTCAGATAAAATTCCAAACCTTTAGAAGCCCTTTTGCTGGCTGTACTTGTAAGTGGCCATCTCTAGCAAAAATGTCAAAAATGACTCCTTTGTGTCTGATTCTTAGGTTAGTGGAATGTCAGTAATGCTCTATTTGTGCAGAATGATGTCTAAAATGCTTCTCTGAGTCTTGTTCTGTCTAGTGTTTCACTATATATGGAATGATTTTGCAACTGTGTCTTCTCTCCTCTGCCACTCTTTTATTCTCTCAAAGCTTCCCAGTGTTCACCTAGAGGTAATTCATTCCCTCCCACCTCATAAGCAGGAGCTTTATAAGCTTTTCAGAACGCACTTTAATTTCCCCTCTCTTAATCCCTGCTTAATAGTGTTAAATTTTGCCACAAATTAAAACCTAATTTCTGAGTTTGACCTATATCATGTCATGTGTGTTACTCCTAGACATTGCTATGTGCTCAGCAGCCCACATGACATCCTGGATATCCTGGAGAGAGGCTCATGGTTGCTTTTGAAGAGGTAAAACACTGATGTTATTCTGCCATTTTCAAGCTGGCAACTGTGAAGAAAGAATACTTCCCATAGACATTTTCACAAAAGCAATCCAGGTGAAAAGTAATGGATGGTGGTAAGGAATGAAATCCTGAGGCTACCAAGCAGGCTTAGCAGACGCAGTTGGAGAGAAAGCTTTTCTCATAAAGCTCAGTCAGTAATGTGTCAGTCTCCGTCTTCCACCACTATCCAATCTTTGTGTTGAGCCTATCAACAAATATGGGAGTAGGAAGGTTAGGGAGGAAAAAAAGTGAAGAAAAATGTGTGAGAAAAGAAATGTGTGAGAAAACACATGCTTAGCCTAATCTCCAGGAATGAAAGCCCTCATATGTTTTACACTCTAGTGTCCAGATGTTTGGTGAAAACTTCTGGCTGACAAAGACCTGAAAGATGTGAAGCTTTTCAGACATTTCAGGTGGGATAATGAGCCTTGTAGTCTCTTTCTCTCTGCCTTTGTTTTTGCTTATGAAACCAGTCCAGAGAATATTTGGAATTAGCAAACATACAGTAAACAGCCTTAATGAAAGGGCTCTACTTAGGACTGAGAGCAACATAGGTGACAAAAGAATCTGTCCACGGATTTTCTTGACGTACAGATGGTGAAATGAGTGCAACGCTGTGTTCGTGTTATTTGCATTCTGAGGCACAAAACAAGAGCTCACCACTAATAAGTGAGAGTTCTGTGGATAAATAAAGTACCTCATTGATCGTGGAAGAATTGTGGGTGGCAGATCATCTGCAAGTCACTGCAAAACATAACAGTAGCGTCATCCATTTCTCTGCTATTCACAGTTCTTTCCAGTATGATTTTACCATACATGCATTTTAAGAGATCAGTTAGGGAAGCTGTGGGCTTTTACTGCTGGGTAAAGGCAGGCCTCCTTGCCTCCTCACTCCATTAATGTGCTGGCAGTGAACTTCTTTTCTCTTTCTTTCCCTATTGGGACAGAGAAGTGATGTGATTTCAACCGCTACACTGATCTCTCTACTTGGAGGTTTATCTCTTGAGAGTTTTTCTGTGAATACTGCTATATCTTAAACAGATTTTACAAATAAGTGGGTGAATGTAGAATAGCTCCCATTCTTTCTGAGAGCTGCCAGTAGAAGAAACTTGATACAGTGACCTTAAACACCACTTATGCGGGGTCCTCTCTGTGGTCCAAGATCTTTTTCTTTTTCTCTTTCTTCCTCTTCCTCTTCCTCTTCCTCTTTTTCTCTTTTTTATTTTTCCCTTATGAGAAGGATACTAAAATTAAACATGCCAAGTATTATAGGGAAAACAGTGCTACCTTGCTGGAGTCTCTCCCAATTTAGCTCCTTCCTCTCTCACAACTGAAATAACATAGAAAAGTCACTTCACACCCACTTCCCAGTGAGCTGCTCTTCTGAAGGGAACAAGTACTGTACTAAGTCAGTACACCCTTTCATTAATGCAGGGTGTCCAAATGACAAGGACTACCTGTATGTATTTTCATTTCCATACAATTTCTGTTCATTTTGCACAATTCCTCTCAGGGTTGCTGGGTGCCATACAGTGAAGGACCACATGAACCATATTAGCAGTGCTGCAAGTGACACTGGCAATAATGCACATATTTAAAAAAGAATATTAAAGAAGTAGAAAAGACAAAAAAAAAAAAACAACAAAAAAAAGCAAAGACTATAGAGGTTGATAAAACTGTTTTCAAACTGGATGCCCACTGGCCGTTCAAGAATTTCTCTTGCTTGTAGTGCTCCGTTGTAAAGGTAGAGATTTTAAGCAGCTTGCTTAGGGCTTGATCCAAATCCCCCTAAAGTTAGTGGATACCTTATACTGACTTCAGGGAGCTTTGCATCAGATGTTTAATTCAGTCAAAACAGAATTGCAGCACTGTTTGAAAAGCCATAGATAGGATAATGAGAGCAAAAAAGAGAGCAACTGGAACTATGCTTTTACCAATTACCTAGAAAATCCAATTAACCTGTGATTTAAAGAAGCAGAAAGCATTGCAGTTAAATAATTTTATTTCCTTCAGTTAACAATAACACATTAGGTTGTTAAGATGAAAATCATTTAAGAATCGAATACGCTTTTCATTATCTGTGCTGTTTGCTTTTGCCTGTTAGCTTCAGGAGAGAAACCTGACCAGTCAATTTTCTTTTCCTTAGCTTAGCCTTACAGATTTGTAGTTATTTCAAAAGACTGAAGAGATTGCTTTTTTAAGAATAAATTAGAAAATTTTAAAATCTTGAAAACATTGTTATGCACAATAGAGATTGCAAAAGAATGTCTTGGTGGTTGAAGAAAAAATAAATGTTAGGCTCTTATGATAATATGCTCCTCTCCTGTTTTATGTCTGTCTACAATCAGGCCAGTCTTAGCTGGCTGGAAGATTCAAGTGTTATCTCACCATTTGCTGTATTGCTCTTGACTAATCCCTAAAAAACAGTGTTTGCCACTACATTGTTTCTTATTTTGCATCTTGGGCACACAATTTGTGTGTTGCAATTGTCCATTGCTTGTGGGATACTCAAGCACCAAAAATTATGATGTAATGAGAGTATCTATATTTTTTGTGGGTCACTACATGATTACAGTTGTCATATAAAGGCATTAATTGTCTCTATTAAGACATTATTGTCATTATAAGACATATAAAATATTTTCATCCAATAACTGCTCTGCTCATGAGGTCAACAGCTAGTACAGCAGTGAGGTCCATGACAGTATCTAACTCATTTTTAATCTCTTTACATTACTGTTGACAGCAGCCACAGATCATGTGCTTGCAATTTCTCATCATTACTTTTGTATCTCAAACATTGCCCTTTTGTATTAATTCAGAAACATTATTGTTTAGAATGTTCCTAGCTGTGTAAAATTTTGGCATTTAAGTCTTACACAATCTTTATAACATCAAATGTTTAAAAAACAAACCCAAAACCCAGTCACTTTAAAAATGCAAAACCTGTTAATGTACATATTTAAAATATTGCATAAGTATTTACTGCAATGAACTTCTTGCACTTCTTGAAAATCAGTTCCCTTTCGTTTGCCAAGATCAGAAAATATCAGGATGTTTGGTCCTTCTTTTGCAGTAGCCAATGATATAAAAAAAAACAAAGAACAAACAAAAAGAACAACAAAACCAGAAAAGAATCAACACTGTGCATGCAGAAAACCAGATTCTGAAGAGATGCTGTGCTACAGCTGGGACACACATTGTAATCCACGCACACAATTGCTGCAATCAGGCGCTGAAACTGATCTGGTTTATATAGGCTGAAATCTGACCTACAATACGGTGTACGTGTCAGGGATGCATTGTACGTGTATGCGTTGTATGGAGTTCCTCTATATCTACTGCATGCATTCCTTTATACTGCAGGGAATATTGTGCTTTTCCCCATAACTTATTCCTCGATTACTGTCCCCATCTAAAAAGAATGAGACAGCACAAACGAGGGCTTGCTGTCAGATCACAGGATAATCTATAAATACAGTCTCGAGAACAGAGCTACTGGAGAGAGGTAGCATCCTCAGTAAATACTTAGCTGAAACAGTACCTAAGATAAGTCCGAAAGTAAAAGAAATGATATAGTTAAGCAAGTTAGTCAAAGCTCTATGAATCTAGTAAGCTGCATAATCAGCCTAATGAAAGCCTCAGATTGAATATAAGCCTTCTTATATCTGAAGATCTTAAAAGGTGAAAGAAAGACAAAAAGTTCTAGAGGCTCATGGAAAACGGTATCATTAAATGTGATCCAAATGAAACTCTGAGTTCCCATATCCTAGGACTGGTGTGACACAACCATGGCATTGTGACAGCATGGTAGCTCAGATTGTCCAAGACCCTAGCAAAGATATGGTTTGCAGACAGAGACTATTTCTGGGGGGTTGTGTACATGAAAGATTACATTGCAATTTCTATACACATGCATATGCTAGAAGTGCACATACTGTACCCTTAAACATGCATAAATGTCTCATTTGTACCAAGGATCTGCTTTATCCTTTCATTTCTGACATGTTAAAAGGACATAAAGGCATTTGAATCCACTTAAATGTTCGAATTAAGCTGTCAGAAAACATAAGAAATTGATCAGGACCACAGGCCGTTTTGCATGCACATTTATTGCAGTAATATAAATTTGGAACAATACTGCTTCAAATAAATGAAAGGTCCTCATGCATCGTAAGTGTCATGGAGACCAGAATTAGACTACAAAATATATACATGCTACACATGCAATATTTGTTTTGCCCATTGAGGTAGAAACAAGAGTAATTTTTTTTTTTTTTTATACCCGTTAGCCAACAGATTGTAGCTGTCAATCTTGGCTCTTTGGTATTGTCTAAAACTAGTTGCAATTAAGCAAGAATGTGATTTCCAACACACTTAATAGCAGAATTCTGTGTCCTCTTGCTCAGCCAAGTGTGTACTTAAGGAGAAGAAAGCAGAGAAGTGCCTTCAGCCCAAGGACATGGAAAACGTAACCCTGTCAAATTGACTATCAATAACTAAGGCCTTTGATGCTTTGAATCATTTAGATAATAAGATTGCTTTGAAGTAAATAAATAACAAATTAGAATTTGTGGCAGTCACAGGTGTTTGGCAAGACCAGCTTGTAATCAAAAGCAAAATGAATGCATTTTACTCTGTGTAATTAGCAAAAGAAATGAAGTTTATATGCAAATTGTAAAGCACTTTACTAAGAGATAACCGGTCAGACGGCTTTTTGTAATTTAAACTTTCATTTAAGGGGAGAATTTGCAAAGTATCCATTTCCAATGCAATTTCAGTGCAGCTGGTTGAACTGTCTTAGTCTTCCTAAGAGAGAAATTCAAACATCACTGGTACCATGCCAATCTTGTTATGGCACAGTAAAGACAACATATGCATTTTTAAACTTGTCTCTCTTTCCTCCCCTCTGAAATGATAGCAAACACAATTCTCTGAAGGTTAGACAGAATTACTTGGTGTCAGTAAATAACTGAAGACGTTGCAACAAAAACATAAATAAATAGCCAAATCTTGGGAAATAAATTAGAAGAAGACAACTAATAATAATATATTTTAAACATTCTGTGAGTCTGAAAGTTAATGTTAAAGGTCAATGAGGGCTTTTTATCAATGCTCCATAGTGAAGGAAAGATTTCCTCGCTAGCTAGTGCCATGTAAAATATGCATTCTTTACTTGCATTTCACTTAGAATTACTTGCTTATGACTATTTTTCTTTTTAATAAAGTTCCCCCTTTTAGGAATGACATTAGCAAAAATAATCAATCTGTCATCATTGCTTGTACAGTATGTCTGTTCTGTTTCATTCTAGAGTTGGCTTACTGAAGTAGGTGAATGATACCATTTATCTACACAGTCTTTATATTTCAGGAACTTTTTTTGAATGGCAGTGTATTGCCAAGTTGTTGTCTTTAATGCTAACCTTCTATACCCAGCACTTTTCTCTACTTTTCACAGCAGCTGACCTTTTGGTTTTGTACAGCATCCATTCTCTTGATGAATGTTACAATACATCACGTTTATGAGCCATTATGTTCCCTTCCTCTCTACTGGTTTTTGTTGGAAGTGGATTCTATGGCTATTAATTATTTCCCCTAGAATTCAGTCTCAGCTGATAACCTTGCTTATTACGAAAAAGATATTGCATATATAGTGAGTTGTAATCTTTGGCTTAATTAACATATACATTTTTCATAGGGAGAATAATTAGCAGATTATTTATATCACAATAGGAAAAAGATCCAGGCCTAAGGATTCTTCTCAGTAAACACTCTTTGACTATTCATTACCTTTTAAAATACTTTTTGTTGAAATCTAAATTGTCATGATGTTGGGCTAGCTAGGAAGAACTCTTTTTAATACTCTTGTTATTGACCAATTCTTCGACTATACAAAATTCTTTCTGTGCACCATAGTGTTACCACTGTCATAGCACAGTAGCGATTAGAGGAAATACTATACCCACAAGTATAGAGATACCAGCTCTAGTACCTGGCCAAACTTCAGTGGAGCTGGATGCAATTTGTCTTATTAAAGCGTGTTTGCTGTTTCGGTGCCTTGCAGCATTTCTCTTTCTTCTTTCACTCTTATCATCTGGTGTTGCTGACAAGCAGATTCCATGTTCCAACCTAGCAGTGATTTCATTAGTGATAAGTGAAATAATCAATAAGTACCATTTTTGTCTGCCCTCTGCTAAGTAGCTATTTAGACCTTCAAAACTACAAGAAAATAGATCCTCTTGACTCAGAATTGCAAGCATTTTTCTATGGGTAGTTAGTGATTTCTGATATGGAGCTGTGTCAGTATCACATTCTGTTCATCTGTTTTCTCTGTACACCTCCTCCAAGCTTTTCAAAGGAGAGCTTGCCTCCAGCTTACATGTTTCTATACTGCTTAGCAGACAGGGAACCTGATTATCCAAAGATCTCAGCCACTACTACAGTGTGAAAATATAGAAGTTGTGACAGATACTTAAGCAAGTCCAGTTCCATCCAAGGTAAGGGAGTAGCACGCATATCTATGCTGATTTCCTTATGACACAGTGTTGGTGAGAGCGTTCTCACATTCAGTGGTTCAGTCCAGAAAACTTTCACCCAAATGACTGTATATTGGGAAATTAGTTTTAGAGCTACAAAATAATCTGTGACTTGAGTTTGTGAAAGGGAATGGATTTTAAACGACAGTATTTATGCTTGAAAATAAATATTTCTAGATACTGTTTCTTTAGCAAGCCTTTGTTCAACAAAACAGAACTATATTGTCAGGGAATAATAATAATAATATCTGTGATACCGATTTGATACTCTTGACTATATCTTCAAACATCAGCTTTTGAGAACTGTGCAACATTTGATTAGAAAATTGTTGAGGTAAAAATGATATAGTTTATACTGTGTCAGAATACAAAATACGACGTGGTGCCATCATATTCTCTATTATATTCTGCAATTATTCAAACTGTGTGTAAAAAGGACACGAAGAAAAACTTTAAATAGAGAATCATTATTCATACAATGATTATGGCACAAAATTAGCATGATTTGGTTGCCGAGTCCCTAATGTCCAGGGGGATGAAGTGTCCAAAGAGCCCAGACTGCAAAATGCTGTATACTTTTGTCTCCTTTTGTCTCCAGCTGTAGATGAGGACATTCATTATTCTCATGCATCAAGCCCAGAAATTGATTGCAAATTAGAGGCACATGCTTTTACTAAAGACAGGGAATGAGTTATGTTTAGACCATAAGTTGAAATTACACCAAAATATGAAAATACATCAAGTACAAGGGAACATAACTCTAGATGAATTTTTCCTTTTTATTTCACAAACATGCAACCTATTTTTTCATCCAAAGCAGAAGCTAGAAATAGAGAATAGTCCAAAGATCATAAATTTGACACAACACTGCATCTCAAAATTTGTCACTAAAAATGCCTTTTTAACATTTTTATTGTACATCATCTCATTCATCTAGACAGGCTTATGCTTTTTCTCTTGTTTCTCACTAACTTTGGCTTTCTAAATGTAACAACTAAAAGAGTCAGAGATGGAAAGAGAGAAAAGTAAAAAGAGAATAGGGAGAAATACGGAGAAGCATAAAGAAAGGAGAAGACAAAACCAGAGACGGAGAGGGAGAAAGAGGGGGGGAGGAAGTGAGGGAGAGGGAAACAGAGGGAGAAAAAGGGAGATAGAGGGAGAGAGGGAGGGAGAAGGGAAGAGAGACAGAGAGAGAAGGAGAGGGAGGGAAAGGGAGAAAAGAGCCATCACTCAGCTTTAATGCTTCACTCAATTCCAAAGCCCCATTAATTTTATCAAGAATAGCTTATATCTGTAAACTCTTGTGTGAAAGGTGTGGAGATTTCTTTTTTCCTTTTTTATTTCAGCCAGCAAAATACAAATACTTTCTAAAGAACTTCTAGGCTCTCTAGTTCAAAGACAGAACCATGTGCTTGAGGTAATATACAATAGGAACACACTGTGGAGTATTTCCACTTCCTATTTGCTGAAAAGAAAATAATAACTACTACATCAACCAGAGAAGAAGAAAACACTTTCTTTAATTAGCAGATTTCTAATATACCTTATCTAAAAGAATTTTCCAGGATAGAAATTTTAGGCCAGTACAATTCTGTTTCAAAAACAAAAACACTTTTTGAATCTACACCCAGAGGAGCCTAGACTTCCTTCCTATTTAATACTGGGAAAAGGAATAGTGTCCAGGACACCATCGTTTTAATTTTTGTTTAGGATTTAGAATTTGAGGCTGAATGTACAAGGATTTGCTCACAGATTCAGATTTGCTTCTTAGTTGGTTCATAGACTTTACTATGACATCTTAGTCCCGTATATTGCAATCTGTCTGAAAAACCTCACATGATGAAACTTAACAAATTTGTAAATTGCTTTGACATCCTTGGAAGAACGGTATTAATAAAAAGAGATATGCAAATTCAATAAATTTTTAAATGAAATTAAAATTTGGTAGAGGAAACTACTGATTAAAAAATTTTAACTTATATGACTTAAGAGTGAAATATCTTTTAAAACTGTCAAATCATTTGCTGAGATCACAAACAGCTATATGTGCCTTTTGGAGGCTGCCAGTATGAAATATGTGTCACTTTCTATCCCATCCAAATTTTGACCATTTCATTTGGGCTGGAATAGAAAATGGCATTGAAATATTGACACTCTCTGCAGTAAATTATATATTTCAAATAGTAAAATACCATTTTTAGTTTCTATTATGAAGCACCTTTCATAGTAAAAGAGAAGTCAGAAAAGGTACTAGAGTTTGACGCTGAGCTAGAGAGAGGTCAGACAGCTGGTCCCTGACTTCCTCTCCCTGGTGTGGCCTGGTAGCAATTTGTGTAACTATTAATTTACCAAAAAATGAGCCTGCTAGTTGTGACTAGCAGGTTGGGATGGCAGAGAGAATAAGTATATCCTGTACATTAATTTTATGCAGAATAATGTTTATGTCTAATTTCAAATAGTCAGAAATTTGGGCTCCCCTCCCTCCCTCAAAATTCAATGCACCTTGGTTCCTTTCATCATTATAGTTTCAGTTTGCAAGCATATATGATTTTTTACTTTAATGTTTTTTTTATTTTTTTAAAGGTTCAAAGCTGACTTATATTCCTGAAGCCACATTTGACATGTTGCTACCTCTGCACAAAACTAACTGTGATACATCATTTTGCATTCTATTTGTCAGTCCACCTAGGCACTTTTAATTTGATATAAATGGATGGATCTCGACTCCATTCCTTCAAAGGCAACCCAAGTGGCAAGATTCTGCCCACCAGCTATCTGGAAAGACAATATAGCAGATGCTTCCTCTTGCAATAGTCATAATCCTTATTTCCTTTCTACCTCCAGGAATATACTGTTCTTTTGTTCAAAGACTCTGTGTGTGTGTAGGGATGAGTGAATTTCATTACCAGATGGAAGGTCACAGGTGGTTTTGCATGCAGGCATAATTAAACTGCATAGATTGAATTAAATGGCTAAGAAAGATATTGCCTGCTCATTCCACCCCGAATGGGCCAGATAGAATGGGACTTCATACTCTGGCAGCAACCATTCTGCACTTTTGAAAAGGGAAATTAATCTGGAGTAAAATCACTTGATTATCTCTGACTCTGAATCCTTCATCAAAATTACTCCTCTATCGCCCTGGGATGAGAAAGCAAACCATTCATAATTAATAGGTTTTTTTCATAATTAACCTTTTACTTATTTATTTTTTTTTGTGTGTGTGTGTGTGTGTATTAGCACCTAAGCCAGTCACAAAGTTGCTGATGTCAGAGAGGACCCTTTTCTCATACTGGATAGAACTGCCTCATACATGTTTGGGAAAAGCATGTGATCAAAGACAATTAAGGAGAAAGGAGAATTATTAATGCATTTGCAAATACTGCGTTGCATAAGCTTTAGCAGAGTAAGAGGGAATATACTGTAGTTTTTCAATCTTTGCATGTTCAGTCTCTGACCTCAATTTACCCTGAGCAGAAATCTAAGTAAGGTCCAAACATTCAAAACACTGGCTTAGAGATCAGAACTTATTTGTCTGACAATGTTCATAAAGAAGTCACTTTGCCATTTATATCTCATATTATAGATAATTAAAATAGAAAATAGAAGAATAATAGTTACCAAGATCACAAAAGGTCTAATGCAGCAAAGTGTTTGAATATCCATAACTCTGCATGATTTGAAAGGACTGCCTGGTTCATAGAAAACACTCTGAACTCAGTTTGGGAAAGCATCAAGCTCTTTGCATCAGTTGCACCACTGAAATAAAATCAGACCTTTGTTAGATTGGGACTTGCTTCATTAACTGATGCAGTCCCCACAAGAATCTCAAAAATCACTATAAACATTCTCTTAAGAGCTTGACTCCCACAAGATGAGCAAATAAAAGGATTTTCCTCATAAAACATGAAACTATTTTAACTACTCCAGTTTCTTCAGTCAGTCAAATTGTATTGAAAAGCCCCAGAGACATATTATGAGATACCAGGTTCTTCCACTTCCAAAGGGAAAGAGTAAAAGCATCTTTTCCGAAGAATTTCACTCCTTTGTTCTTGTTTGTGATGAAATTCAGTAGAACGTCATATTTCAGTCCAAAGGGTTTTAAATGGAGTTAGATTTTTAAATGGAGTTAGATTTCACCATCTGTAAAAGTTTCAGAAGAGAAGCTTTTTATGTCCTCCGATACTTTCTTGGAAAAGATCAAAATTACAAGAATTATAAGAAAAGCATTATAAGTAAATTATAAGAAAGATTCACAGATCAATGCAATTATTTAGAGCCTGACTCTGTAGTGCTGTGGCTTCTGCAGCAGGTTTATTTGAGCTATAGTGTCTTAATTTCACTTCTCTGAAGGAAATGTATACATAGATTGGGGACTGTCACTTCTATCTTCAAGAAAGAGCATTCCAGTCGCTTCTCTGGAAGATATTGTGGAACAATGGGCCATTTAAAAGGAATTTTTTAGTATATAATAGAAGACGTGGTCAGAAACAAATTGTTAGTTATTTTGGTTCTTCTTCCTTGGGTACCTCTACATGTAAGACTGTGTGGGCCTCCTGGCTTCTTCTGGGATATTCTTAGATGCAAATTTAGCTACTTGTTCCGGTGCCATCTGTCTGCGTAAAAGCAATGGTCCCACTTAAACCTTAAAGACATCTGTGAGATGCAATATCTCATAATATTCACAGGAGACCTTCTGATTTTTTTTTCTTTCACATTATTAAAAATATTAAAATATTTCACTTGGTTGTATTTACCAGTATAGCATCATACACCATGATCTGAAAAGAAAATGTTGGCTTATGCTGAGACCTGCTTGTTTGCCCTGGTTTGTTATGTGACCTCATATAACATTTTAGTGGTATGCTATTTCAGACATTCAAAAAGTGCTGGCAAAAATTTACTAAGAGCAGAAGGTTTCTATGTTTTGTGGAAGAGAAATTTTTCTCCTCCTGTAGCAGGAGGAATTTCTTCTCTCTTCCAAAGGGAGGAAGCACACTCTTCAAAACAATCTTCCACTTAGCATGACCACAAACACTGAAAGCTGTCTCACGATATGCAAGTCAGTTCATTAAAAAGCTCATGTAGGGAATGTGACTCACTTTCAATGTGCTCTGAAAGAATATATCTACACAGATAGCTTACTCTGATTCTGAGACTATTTAAGAATCACAGAACAGTTGAGGCTGGAAGAGACCTCTGAGGATCTTCTAGTCCAACCCAAGTAGAAAGGCAGGCATCTGCTTCTGTGGTGAGGATCCAGTGCAACAGCAACGAGCCCAGACTTGCTGTTCCTGCACACAGTTTCGTCTTTTTTGACTTCTTTTACCTTGAAGTCATCACTATAAAACAACATTCAATAAGTCTTCATTGAGAGGACATAAAGGGAAATCAGCTGAAAGAAAGAACAGAAGAAAAAGATTCTATGAGTTTATAATAGAGAATAAATACCATCCTCTTTTCCATAATTATATATTTCCCATAAATATATCCTGCTTTCCATCATTACTTTTAATTGTGATACTTGTTTAAGGTGCATGCAGATGAACCATGTGGTACTGGTTTCTTTGGAGGGGATTAATCAGTTATTGTCTAATAAAAACATCTTCCTGACCTTCAGCTTGCCTTTATATCGTGGGTTTTCAGTACCAAACATTCAATCACATCTGGGGGCACTAGCAAGGCACATAGTTCTCTGAAGACCTTTTTCGTAGTACAAGCCAGGTCAGGGTCTTCCAACATAGAAGATGGAGATGGCTGTTTTCTATACTGACAGATTTCTCGAGGGTCGTAAGCTAATTTCAGTTAGTCCCAGACGCACGTCAAATAACACAGCAACATTCTTGCTTAGTGCGCTGAACTCCATCAGAAACTAAGCTGAGACTAACATCTGATCTAGTTTGGCAAGCTGAAACTCCACAGAGGCCTTCAACCCACAAAACTGAGATTTACCTTTGAATCTGTCCAGCTGCCCTGCTACTGTGTTGCTCATTTTACTTAGAATCGTCTTCAAAGTTAAAACACCTGAGGGACTGCGATATGTGATAATACAGGAAAGAGACAGATGTTTCTGTCAATGCTGTGAATGCAGCACTGACTAAAAATTCGAGATAACACTAATAATGTGCCTTGCCTTTGAAGGGTTTCCTCTGCAAATTCTACAACAAAACATATGAAATTTTGCAAAGATTGCAGGATATTTTCAGCGTGGGGGGCCACGCTCTCTGAACACCCTACACAATCTACACTAGCTTCTTTTACAATCCAAACTGTCGAATTCTTCTATACTCAAATCTCGTTTCTTAAGATGATTAGGAACATTCATCAAATGGGTATTTGCTCAATTTGATATATGGAAAGTAGCATTAATTCCAATATTCAGCAGTAAATATGAATATTCATTATTTGCCATTTTGTTAGTTCAATCATCCAACAGGGAAACTGAAACAGAACCATGTAACTTAGGTGAATAGTTGCACACTATGAAAGAAGTACAGTGAATGCTGTATGTCATAAACATGTAGTAATTTTTCTTTTCAAGGAATTTAATGAACAATATTGAATGCCTTTTTACTAAATATGTTTTCAAAAATGAAATAATTTATGGGAATGCTGACTACATGGACCAGCTTCTTTTGTGTTCACACTGGCACCAAACAGCAAATAAATGAAACAAACTGATGATGTTGAAATGAAGCCGTACAATGAAAGCAGTCTAGCATGCTTCACTTTCATGGGCACCTGGGGCACCCTGCCCACACATACACTTTAGGCACCACGGGTATCCTGCTTGGGCTTTAGCTGTTTCTCTGGAAAGGCACACCTGTCATACGTTGCATATCTTAAGGGTTACATGAATGTTGCAGATGTCTTTAGAGCCTGAAATGCCTCTAGAAGTCTTTGTGTGGGTGACTGAACTGAAATTTTGAATAAAAGAACTATTTCTCTTTTGCAATGTTGAAAATGTTTGCATTTTATTGCTGACCAGTAAAACAGAGTTGAATAAGTTCTAGCTTCTTCTGAATCAGAGCTCAGTCACAGTCCAACATGTTTCTAAATGTGATAAAATACTAAACCCATGAGTTAGAGCTCTGCTGCACCATTCACTGTACAAACAGAAAGGAGATTATCCCTGGTCAATAGGTCTTATAGAACAATGCTTAGTAAAACTGAACACTGTTTACTGTTTTAATCATCATATTCAGGAAAGATGAACTTGGATGAGAAACAGGGGTTTGTCCAGGGCAAATTTACATTGCTGTCTATAAATGCATCAACAATAAATCCTGGGGAAGAACTATTTAAGCTAAAGGAAAGAATAAAGCTAACAGTATTAAAAACATACATAAAATGGCAATGATAAACTTGACTAAGAAATAAAAAGATTTTTGAACATTAGAGGAGAAATGTGCTGGAACAATCTTCTGACTGGAATAAAAGAACATTATAAACATAGCTCTCCCCACATACACCCAAACTTGGTGCTATCAGTGATTAAAGGGATATTTCTTCCACATGCCAGCATGGCGGGAAGCAGTAGGGACTGGCTGCTTCCTAAGAGATGGTGAGTCCTGAACGGAGCATAATAATACATTTGGCTGAGGCCGTGATCCTACCAGCAAGACCTGTCCCATCACCTGAGAGTGAGGCAAGCAGGGCAGTCCTGAGGATGGGAGCCACAGACAGCCTTGATCTTCCCAAGGTCAAGCCGGGAAGTCTGTCTGTGGGTCAGGCAGGGTTCAGAACAGCAGGTCCATGGCCAGACATGGACATGGCTGTGGCAGGAAGCCACCTGGCAGAAGCCAAGTGTAAGAGCCACAGCTTAAAATCAGCTCTCATGCCTCAGTCCTTGCTAAAGGCTTCCAGCAGAGCTGTCTGACAGCCAGGTCACCAGAAGGAAGGGAGGCAGCCCCCAACTGCACTGTGTCCAGTTTGGCCCTGAGCCCCATCAGGCAAATCCCCAGGAAGGAAGAGGAGGTGCTCAGGGCCTTGCGCCACAGATGATCAAAAAACATCAGGCTACTGTTCTGTAGGATTCATCACTGATCAGCTTGATGATTTTATCCATCCACTTCCAGCCCACTACAAATGTGAAGTAAATTGCTTTGCAGTGGCAGGAGGGTAGGACTGTGTGCAGAATCAATTAGGAAGACTCAGCTCAGAAAAGGTAATTTGTTGAGACATGGAAACTTGGTTATTTGTAATTGTTGTTTGATTTTTGACTTTCAGAGGGATAGCCAACTTCTAGCATCTCATTGTCTTCTAATGAGGAAGACAAGGAGAAGGGGGTAGCATTTAACTTTCTAGATTTATTGCCTAATTCTCTGAGTGTTTTGTAATGCACAGATTCAACTCACTTCTTGAGGACAATGAAATGTCAACAGATTGATTTTATTTCATGAAAATCTATTATTGGAAATGACCCCCACAGGACAAATGGGAAGTAAATCTTTCTTGGAAAACAATTCAAAATTAGCTGGGTATACTTTGTATTTTCTTGTTTTTCATGCATTTCATGCATCATGCATTTTCATTCATATTTACTATGACTTTTGGGATACAGACTAGATAAAAAATTAGTCTAGTAGTCTGGTCCCAAAGAGTTTATATGCATATATACATATACAATTCAGCTGAAACTGGAAAAAAAATGGTGGGAGGGGAGACAAAAAAAAAAAAAGAAAATATTTCCCTAGTCCTAGTGAAAGTGATGGAAACAGGTGTTTGAATGAGTGTCTTTCAGAATACAACTTGTATTTTCACCTTTATCTCAAAGAGACTTCACAAACTTTCCGGGTCCATTATGAGGCTAAAGTCACAACAATAATACTATGGTATAATCTGTGACATACTTGACCTTTGCAAACTGGTTGTTGTGTAGGGTCTTGTCCTTCAATAATTTTAGCAATTATTTTGGTAAGTGCTATGAATTAGTAGGTACCATAATCCCAGATGTCAGAGGTTCCTGATTCTGTTACTGACTTGTTTAGAAGATGAAGTTTTCAGTGCTTCAATCCCCTACATTTAATTCCTCTAAAATAGGAATGAATTATTTTAAATCTATAGCAACGAAATAATGGAAGCTTACACCGAGATTTAAGAATATAAAGTGCTCTATAAATACCAACCATTGTTATTGCCAGCGTATAATGGAAGAATGCAGTCCTGGAAGGAAACCAGCAATAAATTCAAAAGTGAGGGATTAAAACTAATGATTTCAGTGAAAAGACCAAATTTTGCTCGAGACGTGTGTGTTGAATAAACACATTTTTACAGACTTCTGACCAATTTAAAATGTTACCATGTCACAAAAATCTCACCAATAATTTAACTATTTTATGATTTAAAAATAAACAACAAAAAAACTCAAAGTATTTTCACTTCACAAACACACTGTATAATACTAGCAGAGTCTGTGCAAAATGACACAGGGTATGCAGCCCCCCCCTCCCCCCTCCCCCCCCAAAAAAACCCAAAAAACTCCATACTTTTATTTTACTGTGGGGAAAAATCAAAACATCAAGCTCTAGGAGTAAATAAAAGAAATCATGCTTCTATTTTAATATCTAGATAAAGCATTGCACTGGAAGATGCCAGTCTTGGTGGTGCTTGCAAAGCTATTCACCAACATATGGCTTGCAGCACTAGAGCCTTCCAGTTAGCTTTATGTAATAGAGCTACAATTGCATGTATGGTAGAAAAACAGCACCTTCCTCACTATATTCCATGCTACAAGTTGTTAGGATATATGTATGCAGATACATGTAATACGATAGCTGGTACTTGACTTTAGTGTCTGTGGCACTCAATAACACTGTAATCATATTCAGGAAACCAAAGTTTGATTTGTTCTGTGATTTTAAACATATCTTTCTCTTTGCCTCTCTTTCTTCATCCTATCCTTCATCTTTTTTGTTGGACAAGCACTACTCTGGAGCAGGAAATGTCATTTTTTTATCTGCTTGTGCATTTCCCTACAGAAGGGCCTCAGTTTCACTCTACTGCAATTATATTTTATGATTATATCATTAATTTTATTGATGGTGACTTGGAGGCACAGAGAAATTAAGAGATCAAATCCAGCAAAGTTGCTAACATTTAGGCAATCAAATCTGGAACTGTAATCTCATTTCTCTGCTTATCAGATGTCTAACTTGGGAAACAAGTAATTAGAAACTATCCCACTTGAAAGCCTGACAAACCTAGAAATCTCAAATTTACAAATATTAAAAAATTTACCTAAGAAACTCTGAGAAGGGCGGCATCCTACTTACTAGTTTCACAACATATTGTTGGGTGTGAGGGGGTTTCTATTGTCATTAGAGTTCCACAGAAATTAAATTTTGCTAATGATGTCCACAATTTTGAAATCCCTGCTAGGACGGTCAATGAACTTATAATGGACTTATAGCAGTGCAGAGAAAATGAAGTATTCTGACTAACAGCAGGGAGAAGGCTGGCTCTCTTAGGGAAGAGTAATATAAATGTAAGTGTAGGCATGCAGTACTGCTCCTAGACCTTTTTCTGTAACTCATTTAATTTGATTTAGCTACAAGAAGAAAGCCCAGCTCCAGGGTTTTGGAAGTTGTCATCTAGAGAATTGATCTCAGCTCAGGAAAAGGAATGGGATTTCTTGGTCCAAAAGAGAATAAAGCTCTTGGGTAAGATATAGAATTGCTTAGCTGGAAGTTTGAAAGTGGGTGAAGGGCTCACGCTGCTGACATTCTGCAAGCATCACTCTGCAAGCAGAGTGCTAGCATTCTGCATGCAGAGTTAAGAGTGTTTGGTTAGATTCCTGTAACTGCATCCTTTCTTCACCTGCTCATTGCTCACCTGGAACATTTTGGGGATTAGATACATGAAAATAATACTTTTGTAGGCATAACATCTTTCAGAAAAGAACAGAACCCAACCTCTCACTTCCTTGGCTTAGTAGTTACTAGGCAAAGAATACAAAGAACCCTCTCTTAAAAAGAACAGTTACAGGGACCTAGTACTATTGCGGGAGTTTAGGATTTTTATCTCATGGTGCTCATAGAAGCTGGATTTCACACATATTTGAGTGTTTCCTGAGTGTTTCCTGGGATTGTTTCCATGGTTTCCCATTTTACTGTATTCCGTCATGCTGTACTGCAACATTTTAAGATGCTACTTTAGAGGGATACAACTTGAGCATAAATGACTTAGTGGAGTCTAGCAGGGTCTTAGCAATTCTAAGGGTTGAATGGGCATTTCCAAAATCTCATTGAAGCTTTACACACAAGACCACATTCTTTCTCACAGATATTTTTTTTGCACTATAAACAAAAATAATGAGAAAACTAGATTTTTAAAACTTTGTATGTGTTACTAATCCAAACTATAATTAGCAATGTAGATAAGGATGCTATTTTAAAAAATGCATGCTTTTTAATCTAAGAGTGTACCATTAAATTGTTACATTATAGGAAACAGAAATAGTAATCTAAATGAGAACTGGTTAGAAATTCCCAACAAGCTGCTAAAATGTTTTCACTTTCAATTGAATAATTAAGTGTCTTCTGAAACACAGGCTTGAACCATGACACTCCATAATTCCTGGTACTATAATCACTAGGATATATAGGCAATTTTGTGCCCTCCTTTTCATACTCTCATGGGCTCAATTAAATAATATGTATACAAAATGGAACAACTATAATAGAGAGGATTGAAGAAACTGTGTTTCATAATAACAAATGTGTTTGAAAGTAATATATTCGGCTTGTTTGTGTGGAAATTAGGATCAAACCCTTGTTTCAAGACCAGGCATAATGGAGTTAGAATTTGAGTTAAACTAAGTGATACAATCACCAGCAGCAATTCTGCAGCATAGCTTGCTGAGTTAAGTTTCCATGAAGCTTAGGCCATAATTAATAGTACAGTGAATCCAGGTTTTAACATTCCTAGTGCTATATTAAAGTGAGCTTGGATGAAATGTCATCTGTCCTCCTATAGCCATCACAAAATCAGCATAAAATCCCTAGATCCTGACCGATTTGAAAACAGTGCAGTTGTCTGCCAACACTTGATCCAGAGACATTGCAATTTTTCAAACAAGTGATGCAGCAAAACACAAATCCATTGCTAAGTGATCACTGGTACGCAACCATCATGAAATTCTAAAATCTCAGAAATGTCCATGGGATGGAAAAATGACTGTCCATCTATCTTCATTTTAAATGTGCAACTCAGCATGTACTGAAATGCTGAGACCCTCAAGGAAACGGAAGATTGCCATTATGTTATTGGTTATCCCCAGGGTATCTAACGGATAACTGAGAACTCAGACCCTTCTTTTCTAACAATACAGTCCTTTCTATCCCCTTGGCTAGACCATGAATGGGATAGGACCCCCTTTATTAGGGATGGCTTAAACTGGGTTATTGCATTCATTATAACAGTGTTGGTAAACATGTTGCCATCAATAAGGACTACCTGAAGATTATCTTAACGTTTCAAATACATCTTTTTCTAATCAGTTTTGTTAATGAGTGCTGGGCAAAAAAAATGAAAACGAAATGAACTGAAATGTCTATGGTCTTTGCATACCACGCTATGTTTCTCACAGGAAATGGTAAGGCTTAAAAAAAAAAAAAAAGTCAAATCAAGCTCGGAGCCATGATGAAGAGGGAAAGAATGATTAAAGTTCAAAAAATCAAGTATGTTTCTGATTAAGAAACCAAGGACTCACTACTGCTCTTGTTGATTCTAGCGTTCCTGACAGCCGCAACTACAATATCACCCAAAGAAACCAAGTTGCTCTTTTTTTTTTAATGAAGCTGGATAATTTGAAAGAAAGAAAATGAGTACCGCCACTAATCTTCCACCTCAGAAATACTTCTGGAATATTATATATGATGCCAGTAATCTCCTCAAACAGCAGGAATTCAAAGGCTGAATATCTGTATCCTTTAACTCTGAATCTTTTAATTATGCTTTTACCTCTAGGTATTTATCATCTACACACATTCCCTGATGCAGACTAAAGCTCCTGAAGGTTTGCAGAGCCATTTCAAGAAAAGAACATTTTAAGATTGTTGGAGAGGTCTATCTGTCTTGGCTTATTTTGCAAGCTCATCACGCTAGTGCTCTTGCTGGCTTAGTAATTGTAACCATAAACAAAGAGCCATCTCCAAGCTATAGACAGGATGAATCATACTGCCCCGTCTGTATAAAAACACCCAAACCTCTGAAGCACTAAAGAAATGTTGAGGCCAGAGTGCTGCTAGTAGTTCTCTCAAGCACTTGGCAAATCAAGCCCTGTATCAGCGCCAGATTTGTGACCTGACTCTCCTCCTGATTGAACTGTAAAAAAATATTTGAGGGCAGGCTACGGTACCTTCCAGTGCAGCCTGTGTAACCTTCCTGTGCACGAACGTCTTGACTGGGCTGCAGTACCTGGAGGACTAATAGGATATAACTCACTCTGTGTGACTCTCCAGCTGAGATCCCTCATTCCTGACAGCCACGCTCTCAAAAGCAGCCCTGCTCCTCCCTTATGAACTCCCAGGTTCATAACTCTCCCTGATAACGCTCCATGGCCAGTGTATGTGAGGTGCAAAGTGGTGAGTGCTCCATGGCTATCCTGCTCTTTGCCGTGTTAGGACAGGACCGACTGCATCCCCTCTGCCTGGAGCTGCCTCACTGAGGGGACATCCTCTGTGTCTTCACTCCCTTCATTTGCCTGTCCGTGCTCACAGGTCTCCCTCTGCCAAGGCATGGATGTGGGAGGGCACTTCCATGTTCCAGGCACACCATCTGCCCACCTACCCGCTTCCACCTTCTTTACCCCTGGGACTGCAAAGGGAGGAAGTGGAGAGGGGTTACTAAGGCGCAGCTGCTTTTTCCCTCCTCTTGGCAAGCATGAGGAAAAGAGGCATTCGCCATTATCTCTGCGGATGCTTCTTTGTCCCCCAGTTGCCCCCTGGACTCCTATTTTTCCTTCTTGCCCTGTGACACATGCGTGGAGATCACGTACGATGCACGGCACCCTGCTCTCCTTTCACAACCACCTTCAGGCTGGAGCTTGGCCCCATTTTCATTTCTGCCCCTATTTTCTGCTGACTGGCAGACCATTTCAGCTACCAGACATGTGCATGATTGAGTGGAGTAAGAATCTAACAGGAAATAATGGAAATGGAAGCGACTAGGGGTAAACGCAGCTCAGGAGTCCACGCCGAGTGCCCTGTGAGGCGCTGACCGGCCCCGCCATGGCCGCTGGCCCTGCTCCCTGCTCCTAGCAGCCTGGCGGAGTCGCTGGGCCGCACTGCTTAGCCGTGCCCCCTGCCACAGCAGCCACCTGCTGTGCGGTGACCGCGGGGACCTCGGTGTCCAGCAGCGGCCTGGGGGCAGCGAGGGAGAGGGTGCCGTGCAGGGACAGGGACGGGACCCCTCTGTGTGACCTGTCCTGGCTGTGGCCCTCCAGGGCAGGGAGGTGAACGTGAGGCCCCCCATGAGGCGACAAGGACAGGGTCCTAGTGGAGAGCCTGTGGCAGGGAGGTTTTTTTAACCTTAAGGGTTATTACACTGAAGAGGTTTGCCCAGAGGTCCTGTGGAATCAGTATCCTGGGAGATACTCAGATTTGACTGGAGCAGGCTTGAGTGAGTGGGTTTATGTGACTTGTTTGAAGCAGGGGATTAGACTAGATGTCTACCAAAAATCCCTTCCGACCTAAATTATTCTGTGATTCTGTGTAGAAAGATATATTAATTTTCTGAGCCATTCCACGCTGTTGGTGAAAGGTATCTTGGGAACTTTCTATATGAAAAGGGTAATAAAAATGTGAGGGATTATTATTATTATTGTTATTATTATTACCAACATTAATCTCACATTAGAGAAAACCTCTGGTAAATACCTAGATGGAAGAACAGGGAGTCCATTTGCCATGCAGAAGCCCAGTGCAAATGCAAATCTGTGCAAAAGCATAACGAAAAAATATTTTTGCAAGAATAACAATACGACAGTAACATGCTGCTGCCAAACTGCCATCTCCATGAATTAATCTTTCATTTTATCTCTGGATTTACCATGGCTGTTGTGTTGGGAATACACTTACGATTGAACTGAGATCCTTTTACTCTCATTCCTCATACTACAACATAATAAACACTTTTATTGCCCAAGTTTCCTCAGTGTGTATATTATTAGAAATCACAGAATTTGTCTTATAGTTGACTACAGGAAATCAATAAGAAGAAACATCTTTTAAAAGTACAGGGGCCTGGAGGATTTTCACACAACAGACCAATGAATATATTAAGTGCTGTCACAATAAATAAATAAATAAAACCCATGAATATCTGCCTGTCTCTTGTGCCTTAGAAATGAAAATAACTGCAGTTTCACTTTTATATTCTCTCCAAATATTGTCCTAGATTGACTCAACTCCTATTGCATAAGAAAAACTTTGATTATCTACTGATACTGACTGATAGGAAGACCCATTTGAATAAAACAGAAATAGATTGAAATACTTGTGAAAAATAGCATGATTTTAATGTCAAGAAAAAAAGTCCAGCCCAGTTTTTGGAGAACTTTAAAGCCTTATCCCAGGATTTCATCCGTTAACTATAGAGCATTTTGGAAGGCATATTCACCTCTTTGTATTTTCCAAGTTTATCTGTAAGATATTGAAAAAGTTACTCTGTGAGTGGGGCACTGAGGCAGCTGGACTTCTTGATTTTTTTCTACATGAAGTTTATCAATGTCTTTAATTTTTCCCCAGATTATCATGTTGCAGTGCCAAGAAATTTCAATTTTTCCCTTATGCTGTTTATCATGCTTATTCAATGTATGAATAACAACTGTTCCAATTTGCTGACCAACATGACTTTTTCCTTCCCTTCCCTTTGTCTAAGTGGCTCTGTCATTTTGATATGTCTGATTGAGATATCCAGTAAATTTAAATCATGGAAGGAAACGGTGGTATAGATTCAATATCACACAGAATCACGGTAATGGTTGAGGTTGGAAGGGACCCGTAGAGAACATGTAGTCCACCCCCCCTGCTCAAGCAGGGACACCCAGAGCATGTGGCACAGAGTTGCATTCAGGAGGGGTTTGAAGATCTCCAAAGGAGACTCCACAACCAATCTGGTCAGCCTGTTGCAGGGCTCTATCACCCCCACAGTAAAGAAGTCAGCAGGTGATGTTAAGGCTAGGATTACATTATGAGTAGAGCTGTGATTATTGCTTGTAATAGATCTAGCCAGGCTAGACGGTATTATCTAGAAGGTGCAGTTCCTAGACCATATTTAATGTCCCATCTCTGTTTCCTTGGCAGATATATGTCCCTGCAGAAGCTTGTTGCTGCAGTGCCAGATAGGATCCTGAGAAGGATCCTTAACCAGCTGTGGTAATGTTTAGCTTTATTCAAATAATAGCTCTGTGCTAATCCATCACATCAGGTCTTAAGGCAGGAATTTTGCCTTTCTTGGAAATCCTTTTGAGCAGTCTACGCATTCACGCCTCCAAACATTTTAAGTGTATTAATGCAGTAATTAACAGCATGGAAAGGGTGGAATGTTCCCAAGACAAGCAAGACAAAACATTCACATTCACATTCACATGCCTCTTTGGAATATTTCAGAGCCAAGGTTAGACTTGCAGAGGGACAGTAAGGGCCAGCTGATGAGATTTCTCTTCCATTAGCTGCATATTAGAAGTCCATTTACAGCCAAAACACTTCCAATGTTTGCAGCTATTTTGTGAGCAGATCACAGCTTTTATTAATTTGTTAATGTTGTTCAATGATTTGTGTCAGCTGATTTGTGTCAGCACCTTGTCAATGGGTTGCTTACAAACAGCAGGACTTTTTTTTTTATTATTATTTATTTTTATTTGATACTCTAGTCAGTAGCTGTTTGATACTCTAGTCAGTAACTGTTCATCTCTGTCACATAATTTATTTGTTTCCTTTATGAAAGGTCTGGCTTTTTTGAGAATTGTTTCTGTCACTATTCAGTGTATTTTCTATTATCATAGAACAAACCTGCCCCATTAAATGAGTTTTTGCTTTGGTGCACACCCAAAGATTAAGTATTTTACTTATTAAGCTTAAAATATCTTTCGCTTTAGCCCCTTAATGTGGGTTATTTTCCTGAGCATACATTTAGCTACCCTGAAATTTCTCATTTGGCTATTTGATTGGAGAGCTCAGTGGTAAATGCAAATGCATGTCCACAGCATAGATAATAACACACCACAGACAGCTCAAAATCTATTATTTTTACACATATATTGCCTCTCTCACCAACCTTTATTCTTCCAGGAAAAAAAAAAAATAAATAAAAAAACACAACACTGCAGTTTCCTGCATTGAAATAAAATTTCTCCTAACTGAAACTGTTTGCAAAGGGGGATTGCAAACTGGCATCTGTAGAGGCTTTGGTGTGAAATAGATATTGGTCTGAAAATTAGCTTATTTAAATAGGTTGGAGGCTGGAGAGAGAAAAAAAAAAAAAAAAGAATTAGAGCATAAGTGAACAGCAAGCAGCAACATAAAGGCCGTTTAAATGCATGGTCTAGCATCTTTTCTTTCCCTGACTCTTCTGTAATGTGAATGTTTTGTCTTGCTTGTCTTGGGAACATTCCACCCTTTCCATGCTGTTAATTACTGCATTAATACACTTAAAATGTTTGGAGGCGTGAATGCGTAGACTGCTCAAAAGGATTTCCAAGAAAGTCTTTCAATTCAGATACCTGTCAGACAGGCACCTCCTCTCCTCTTCACTTGGTCTCTCTTATTGTCTTCAACATGTGCCTTTGCTGAGCATGCAGAAGGCAGGAGAACAGTGGATTTATAGCACACTTAATTCTCAAGCAAGTGGGATCGATATGCAGGACACAAGGCCTGCCCTACCCTGATAACCATAAACCTCCCATCTATCACTGGGCACCTCAGGCAAACTCACAAATCATTGTTCATCCCCTCCCAGGCTCCCCTCCATTCCTTGTTTAAGCTTAGCTGAATGCACTGTGTGACTCTGCTGTTAGTGAGAAATGAGAAGGACAGTGGAGGCTGCTGCTTCCCTTCGTGAGTCTGGTGGCATTTCAGCATGCTTCAAGACGTCTGAATGGTTCGTTTGTTACTTATCCATACTTCTTAAGAGGACAGTATTTTTAGCCATAACCAGGGTAGTGGTTAGGGTAACTCTTAAAGAAATGCTTAGTATACTCTAAAAATCCAGGAAGTAAATTAATGAGTCGAAAACAAGTGCAGCTGGCAGATTCCTAATGCTATCTCACATCCGTTATTGGAGCTCCACTTTATTTTGGCTGTTCCTTTGCAGCCCCACTCTACCTGGAGCTCAAGTCTTTGTCTTTTTTTCTAACTTTTAGGTAAGTTTAATTCACAAGGCCAAGCCATGGCCTAGAAGCAGAAGTTGTTGGGAGTGTTCTTGGTGCAGTCCATCCCTTCCTTTGACAACAGCTTTGAAGCTCTACCCCACCTAGAGCTCTAGGCTATTTCTGTCTCCTAACACTATGCGCAAAGTGGGCCGAGCCTGAGCCCCAAATCGGCATCCATAGACTAGAGGAAGAAGTTGTCAGGGAGCATTCTTGGTGCAGTCTGCTCCTTTATGTGGCATCCCCCTTTCAGCCGCACTCTACTTTTGCACAGGCTTTGTGTCCTAATCATAATCATAGGTATAGACGGGCCCTTGCTGACCACCTTTAGCATGGTGCAGAAGAAGCACTTGTCAGGGAAGAATTCCTGTGGTTTCATCACCATTTCCTGTGTCAGCCCCTTTTCAGCCTCTTTCCACTTGGAGATGCAGGTTTTGTCTCTCTCCTAACCATACCCTTCATGTAGTTGTCTTCTTATGACTTTCAGGAACTAGCCTCACTCTTCTATTCTAACTTTTATGTTGTTTTTATTCTGTATTTGTCTCACACATTTCTGCATTCCTCAGATATCAAGTGTATCAGTGTGCATTAGTTACCCCAGAACCTGCATCTGTTTTTCAGCCGTACTCCTTATTATGGTTGCTCATCTGCTCTGTATGTACTGTGCATTCTTCTTATGAGTATCATCATTTATCAATGATGCACATTGTGCCATGTTCATATAAGGAAGAAGGAAAGACTTAGGCAAAAGTTTGACTGTGGTTTTGTAGCGAGAAAACCTGCGGAAGATCTGGCAAAGAGTCAGTAACAGCAAAGTTTCTTGTACTAGACCCAGCATGTGAATCTATACCAATATAACCAATTTCCCATCAGGGCCAGGCATGCATATTCTGTTTTGTCAACAGTGTGTAGCTGCTTCTCAGACAGTAGTTTCTCAAGGTTAGCACAGCTGAGATAAGAAAATAGTTCTAGTAGATTTAAGGGACCCTTATGAGCAACAAGTCAAGCCCTGCCTGAGCATCTGACCCATAGTCTGCTCTGTGTCTCCAGCAGCCTCCCTGGTGACCTTTTTGCATGCTGGGGCTTCCTGTGCAGCTTGGTGTGTAAGCCCTTTATCAAATCCCTCTTTAACCCCTTATAAAGCTTGAATGTCTCTCTCTGCCAGTATCTGAAACTCTCTTGCTCACCTTGTGCATGCTATATGAACTGCTCTGTTCATTTAAAGTCAATTAGGCTACTGTCACTCCATTTCTTACAAGGAAAATGCCATATTTCTTGCAAATATCTCTCATAAGCACGTCTCTGCGACAAGGCTGGAATAGGCAATGTCTGGTTGTGTTTGCTGGTTTCACAACGCTCTAATACAGCCCATTTCCTACACCACTATTGTGGGCTATTTGACTGTGAGGTGCTTATGATTATTTTTAAACAATAATTCTATACTTGAACACATTCAACTTGTTCTAGTTTTAAAAGCCCATTAGAAAGATTTGTTAAGAGTTTACTGTGGGTGTAGATGGAAAAGGAAATCTTTTATTAAATGACAGATAATGTCAATTACTGTGCTGCTGGACTTAGTACACATACGTGAGTGAGATTTGCACATTTTGATTACAGAGATCAGTACTTGATCCCAAGGCGGTTTAGACCTGGGGTCTTAACTCTAGGTTTGCTTGTGCAGACATAGTGCTAATATGATATTGCCATGCAGGTTCTTAAGGCCCTATTGCTTCACCTCAGGTGCTTATGTGGGTACTTGATCATCCATTTGCCCAAATAAATTTCTTTCACTAATTTTAAGAATAAAAGTTTGAATTCTTAACTTTAAACATAAGATACATTAAATAGATTCTTTTATATTTCATTTCATCTTTTAAAGCTCATAATTTGTACATTATTATAGTAATCTGATTTGCAGATTTGAAGGTAGGAATACTTCAAGAGTCCAGCAGCATAGAAAGATTTCCAGCCTCTTAATAAAGTCTTTATTAAGCTTTTCACCATAATAACTAAAGTTTGGAGATAGTCCTTCACATTTATTTCTTTAGCTCCAGGATCTGTCTTGATAGTAAGGGTTTCCTTACTACTTGCAGGTGCCATTATAGTCAAATCCAGTGTCCTTCTAATTCCAGGTTTGGCCAGGGGACACTAAATGATGAAGCTTTTATATGAGTGAAAATCAAAATTATTATGTTTCATTTTTGATAGTTTCTGTAACTGTCTCCTGGCAAGCCTCTCTATAGCCTGTGCTCTGTCTATTTAAGGAAAATGAACTGGTATTGGCCTAGATTGCTTATTAAATCCTCTCCAAGAGCATGCACTCTTTACTTTTTGAGGTCTTCCCTATACAACTATTCGGGATGTTAAATGAGCTTTTTAATAGTATTTATTACCACTTTTCCTCATAAGCCATGTAACCTACAGTTAAATGAGCAGAAAAGGTCACCAGCTGCAGTTAGAGTCAGTTTTTCCATAGGTTTTTCACCCATCAGAAAAACCTGGTAGGATTGTTGCAGGAAGGCTCAGTATATTAGGTTTCTGAAAATTATAAAGCTTAACATTTTATATCTTCAGTACACTTCATCAGCCTTAAGCACTATTCAAAAGTTCTCAAGCCTTTGTATTCAGTTACTGTCTCAATGAGTCAAAATATGTGGTGGTAATAGGAAAGCTGCAAGGTCATATTGCCCTGGATCTTATACTAATTTGTACCTAATTAGTTTCCTTAAAAGTGAAAAACAAATTTTGTTTTTAAGAGGAGTATTGATTGCTGACATTCATGCTCATAACTAGAAAATGGAAATACTTATTCAGAAGGAAGAAGAGTTTCCTTCCAGAAATCTGGATAATGCTCATCATTTTTCTTTCAGATGTGATAGCTTATATCCATCTTCATTTAACAGGGAGAAGAATATATTTGGGGAGTTCCCAAGGCCAAGTCATATAAAGACTGTAAAGACAAATAATTTACAGCAGAAAAGACCCAGCGGTTTACTGTGCAACCAATGTTCAGTTGATGATTGATGATGAATGGAACAAGTCAGGCACCGTTATTAATCGACATCTTTATCTATGCCCTGGACAATGATACAATTACTCATCAACAAATTTCCTAATGACACTAAATTTGGGGAGTGGTTGACACAACAGATGGCAGAGCTTCAAACCAGAGAGACCTTGTGACACTTGCGGTTTAGCCCAAAAGCAAGTCTATGACGTTCAAGAGAAAAGGTGCAAAGTTCCGTGCCTGGGGCAGAAAAAACGTATGTATTAATATGAGCTGTTATGCAACTGACTGAGTAGCAGCTAGGCTGAAAAAAAACACTTGAGTGTTAAGGTGAAGTTGAATGTGATAAAAGAGTGTGTTCCCAGCATGACTGGAATAAACACAGTTAGAGCGTGCGTTAAGAGGAATGTGAATAGCAGACTAATAGACTTTATTATCCTCACTCTGTTCAGCTGTACTGAGGCACCACCTAAAACTACCTGGACGTGTTTTGTCCCCTGGTTCAAGAAGAATATTGAGAAACTGGATAGGGTGCAGCACAGTGCAACAAAGATGGTCAAAAACTTAGGGAATATGACATACAGAGAGAGGCAGAAGTTTTTCTCAAAATACCTGAAGAGGGATTACGAAGTTGATGCTGTCATATTCTTTGTGGTGGAGTCAGGCAAAGTATGAGAGCCACAGGTGGTTGCTTGGAAGATACAAACCGAATATTAGTATGAGCATCTTCTTTATGAAGGCAGTGCACCAGAATGGGTCACCAAACGTGAGTCGGGGAGCCTCTGTCCTCAGTGGTACTCTAGATGTGGCTAGGCAAAGCCATGGCTCATGTAGTTTAGCTTTGGCAATAATTGCAGTTTGGTGGGAGGTTGGATTAGAGATTTCCAGGACTCCTTACAGCCAGCATTTCTATGATACCATGGCTTGATTTAATTACTTTGTTTGTGAGAAATGTACATTATTAAGTTAATGTGTAAATTACACTAAATGACTTCTAAAATTGAAAGTGAATCTATTTGCATTGGCCTGTCAATAATTAGGAGATACTTTAGGAGGAATTTATAAAATATCAGTGCACTTATTTGCATTTTGCTGTACTTATTAGAATGATTAAAACCTTTCAAAATCCAGGCTGAGATTGAAAAAGAGAGCATAGTTTTTATATATTCGTATATAACCCATCTTCTAAATACTTCCAAGATTTAAATGGAACAGATTGGAGGAAAAGTGATCTGTGTGATGAGAAAAAGTGGGTAGATTGTCTGATACAGAGTCTGTCTAATAAGATTTCAGAATAGACTTTCAAAGGAACCATTGGTGCTTAGTAGCTAACTCCCAATGCCTTTTAGTGAAAGTGAAGTGTCTAAATGCTACTTCTGCCTTTGAAATTCTCATCCTCAGAACTTCTAAGCTAATTTTGTCAACATACTTGTAAGGAAAAAAAAAAAAAGGATTTTTAAATTTTTAAATTCTGCTTGAAAAAAAGTATTAAAGAGTAAAAAATATTAAAGAGTATAGGAACCATGCTGAGTCAGGAGAAAATGTTCTGAGCAGCTATTCCTTTGACTCCTCCCAAGTACTGTGAAAAGGATATAGGATGATTTACTTTCTGTTTGGTGGACTTAAAAGACAAAGATCTCTGCCCTCTTAAGCCACTGACAGATTCTATCTTGTATGCCTCTGGGAACTGAAGTTAAAAAGCCTGTCAGTGGTTTAATGCTTCTTCATATTTCTTTCTTCCTTCTCTGAATCTTAAAGAACTTGCGTACAATTTCCTTGTTTGCTCTTTCGAAGAGGAGCTCTGTAGGTTAACTTCTGGGACCTATATATAAATGAATACACTGAGAAACAAGAACCTTCATTCATAAGACTAAGTAGTATCTTGACTGAACATCTATGAATCATCAAACTTTCATTTGTGGAAGTAAAATTCTAATATTCATATTAAATCAATTCTGAATTTGAGATTCCCAAATAGCAGCTTTCATGTCATCCGTTATCTAAACAGAGCTTCAGAACAATGTTATAAAAATGCATGAACAGCTGGACATGGGTTCACAGAACTCACCACATCTATGCTACTTGCTAATTTAAAAACAAAATTTTTTTTTTAAATTGAGTATATTTTGCACATGTTTGACAATCCTCCCTAGATATTAAAGTACCTCTTTTATGGAATGCAGAGCTTGTATTCTTGGATGGAATACTT
>VZSV01000014.1:1421194-1452576 GCA_013398735.1 Nothocercus julius
TGTGAATATAAAAGATGAAGAGGAAGGGGTTATATAAATAATTAACCTTTGAAAATAACTCTTGCTCTTGGAGTGTGCATATCAGTATGATATAATTACCAGATTTTATTCACTGTTTGCTGAAGATGGCCATAGGTAATTAAAACAGTGAACTCACATTTGCATGATGGACAGGCAGCAGGTTCTCTCAAAGCCTCTCCAGGAGGAAGCGAGCCTGTCTGTATAGCTGTTTGAGATTCACCAATATTATTTATTCCTCCTGCTTCCATTATTTTCCTTCATCCTAAACCCCTTCTGACAGTGTTTCAAAATTTCCAATACTTTGGTCAGAACTGAATTAATTGACCCCTGATCTGGTGGAGTCTGATTAGAACTGGAAGTAAACATCAGCTGTTTTCTGTTAGAATCTTAGTGGAATTTCCTAAGACCTCCATTTGGCTTTTCAGTCACTGCAGAGCTGATTTTCTAGTCAGTTATCAGGGTGGGTTTCTGAAGGAAATGCTGTTTGAGTGAGTTCCGATCAAGTCTCATTGTATATGGTCCACAGATAACAGACCAGACAGGGAAGTCTGAAGAGAATCAGAAAACAGATTCAGATACAGCTTGTTAGGAATTTTCTGACAAGAAGTTATTTTCCCCTCCAATTACTTGAGAAGACAAGAGACCAAAAAAGATTTTTTTGTCATCAAAAAAGTGATGCCTTAGGAATCTGAGCTTTTATCTATTATACAGGCAACTGTCTCAGTTGCTCAGTAGTAGCTGGAATAGGAATTTTGTCTGCTTCTTCAAGAAAGAATTTGTATCACCTCAGGTTAATTCTGATGTATAATAGGAAATTAACTTTCAGGGTATAGAAATCCATTTATATTCTAGAGTTGTGTTTTAGACAATAAGTTCTGAGCAAATTAATGTGCTAAATTTTATTTCAGATTTTAATTCCAACCAAATTTATTAAAAAGAAAGCCTAACTAAATAAGAATTTTTAGAATCCTGTTCATATTCAGCCTTAACTAAAGAAACTGAGTTTATCTCACAGTTTCTCTCTCCTCTCTATTGTCAGACCTGGAAGCCTGGGAGCCAGGCAGTAACAATATGTGAGAAATGACCCAACACTGAAATACTTGATTTTTTATTGCCTACGAGTGTGCAGTGGCATCATTCATTTGATTGACACATAATAACATCCCTTTCTCCATAAAAGCTGCCGTTCAGCCTTATTTATATAGGTTTCCAACCAATACTTCAGTTTCATGATGTGTTAATGTTTGCTTGTAAGCAGTAAAGTGAATATTTGGGCATTAACTCCAACTGGAGGAAATTATTAAGAGGTGGGAACTAAACCTTTATTATAGGCTGGACTCCTTTTATTTGTCCACCGTCTTGAATATTATGTAAAACATAACATCCTGCTGCTTTCAAAAATATAAAAATCTCCTTACTGTGGGGGTGAAGAGATTAAATCTCGCTTAAGTATACAGTCTGGTCTCCAGTGAAATCCCATTCATCTGTGTTGTACAGATTCTTTTTGGTAGCTGATGATCTTCATAGCCACCTTTTGTTTTCTGTTGCCTGTGGAACTTCATTTTGTTGTCAAGCATTAAAACACTTCCTTTTGTATACATTAGTAGCCAGAAGGGGAAATTACTCTTTCTCATGTAAAAAGTACAACAGTTTTTACTTTATTATGCCCTGTGTCAAACTGTTTTGCTTATTTTAGCACTTCAAGACCAGAGGTAGGGTCAAATATCTTTACCGTCTTTGGAACTTAGGCCATTTTTTTTTGAGGCTGTGCCATTTTTCCTTCTCTCCATCTTTTGAAATTGAGATGCCATTCAAGACAGCCCTTTAGGGAAGAGGTGGCCCTATCTGTGTTGCAAACCAGGAAGTAAATATGGGGACCATGATTTTGCTTCTAATTAGAAGTAACTGAGTATTTTTCAGTTCGAAGCATATAGTTACTGTAAGGTTGCTTCAGAACCCTATGTATAGAATACTATGATTTACGTTTTTTTTTTTTTCTCAAATACAGACTACTTATGAATTTGAACTATAGATTTTTTTTCTTTAAAATGCATTAGAATAAACTTTCTCTCATTTGCAGGATGTAAGTGTTTAAAGAATATTTTATTTTTACTAGTGGGAGCCCGATTCCTAGAAAGAACTTTTAGAGACTCTAGAAAAGTACAGATTTGGGCAGTTAAATTGCATCTGGTTCTGACGAAGCAACAACAATATAGGCTTCCTACTCCTCCCTATGATTTTTTTCCTCCTGCAAATTGTTTGCCTTCATATACTTGCCATGAAGATTGTTTTCCTGCTCTCTGTTTTCTCTATTTTCTTTATAATCTTTATAATCCTCTATTTTCTTTATAATCGTGTCTTTATACCAGACAGTAGATTCTTCCATATGGTGAGCAGTCTAGTGAGGCTTAGTCCTCTCAATCATGCAGTTGCATTTTTTCTCACTGCCAATTATCAACTCAGTTGTTTTGTGAACAATTGCTTGGGTGGGTATTGAACCGCTCACTGTCATGGAAAAACAAATGATGCCTCAGTAAGCAAGGCTAAGACTGCCCAGTATTTTATGTTTATGGAGTGCCTAGTAAAATGAAGACCTAGTAACAAAGTCCTCTGCTACTACCAAAAATGGGCTGTTATATGACTTTCTGCAGTAGTCTAAATTATTAAGACCAACTATTAATTAATTGTCTAAGGTTGTTTTGTGAGCTCATCCTGAGAAATCCTACTCTATTGCAATTGAGTTATCCTTACCCTGAACTCCTGAAACTCTCCAGCTTCCTAGGACAATTAGGAATCATTTGAATAGATACCTTGGAAAGATTTTTCCAAAATATCTCATTTTCTTCATCAGAATATTTGGAAATACTGGCTTAGTACAGTGATTGTGGTTAGAGGAGAGAAGTGAGAGCAGTGTGTCCTGCCAAAGGCTAATTTGATGTTTTCTAAGAGTTGTTTTTATTGGCTTGAACATATTTTTCAATTATAACAGCTATTTTGGAAACAACTGTTTTGTATATATAGTTTTTTTCCCAATGTATTGTGGTTTTATCAACTTTGAATTTTATTGAACTGTCCCTTAGCTTTCTGAGATCCTTCTACAACTATTTGACACCTGTAGTTTTTACTATTCTGAATAATTTTGTGTCCGCTCCAGACTTTGCCACTCCCCTGTTTGTATGCTTTTCTGAGTCATTTCTAAGATGTTGAATAGCGCAGTAGGAAGCCAGTGTTATCTATCAGCCTGTGTAAAATAGGCTGTCTAGTCTTACACTTGACTTTTAGCTGCAGTTCACCTGTGGGCAGACCTTCTCTCTTATCTCAGGATGGAAAGGCCCTTCATAATGCTTGCTATAGGCACTGGCAAAGCTTTAAGCTAGGAAACATTAGTTGTATCATCCTCACCTCCATGCTTGACTTCTTTAGAAAGCTTTCAGAAGTGTGTGTCAGGGAGCAGTGAGAGTGAGCCGCTCTGTGACAGAGAGTGACCTGGGAGCTGAAGGCAGATGGCTGCGGCAGTGTCCTCACCAGCAGGGCTCAGTGACACAGTACCCAAGCAAGGAGAGCTGGGCAGGCCCTGTGACAGGGGCAGGTTCACGCAACAGCTCAGTTGGACATGTCAGTAGTGACAAGGGAGGTCTGAAGTCAAGTCAGGAAATCATGTCAGTGATCAAGGTCAGGATCACCAAGGTAAATTGGCTAGATACAGTCTTATCTGCATCTTAGCTCAGCTAAGGTCTTGTGTAGCTCCTGAGCGAAAGGAGAGAGGCCCTCAATGAGATATCTCACAGCTTTTTTGTCATAACAGTACTGTTTATAAGTCAACATATTCTCCTTGAATATTGTGTAGTCACTATTGTCACACTAATCAAATGTTTATGATTGTGCCCCTTCCATCTATTGTCACGTAGACATGAATTTCAATCTATGGAGATTCTGTGATATTTGTTGATACCCTTTTTTTTTTTTTAATTTGATTCTGTTCTTTTCTTAATATATGGCACATTCTCTTTGCCAACATGATCTTTTCTGCAACATATAAGTATTCTTTTTACTGTAGTGTTATAGTATTCCGTTGATTTATTTTCCTTCTAGTCTGGGCATCTTCTAAAATGCCTCATATTTCAATATGCAGGTATAAAACTGGATATTTGTCAGGGTCCTGAGTGCATCAGCAATGAGTGAGCAGCCTGCCCTGACCAAGCTGTACCCATCATTCCTTGTAATCCTTCTGTATAACCTCTTCTCCACGACACCCCTAGAGGTTTAGTTGCCTGTATTCAAGGTTTTCCTCTATCATGGTTCAGGTGCGTAACATTGAATTTGACTTCTACAAAAAAGACCTAAATTGTGAAAGAGAGACATGCATGGGTCTTCTGTGTATCCTCTGTCTTTTGACTTGGGAGTCAGAAGTAAGCCCAAGGCTTTGCCTTTGTCCTTATCAGTGTTATAGGAATATTGTGACTGGCCTTGCACCTTATTCACCCTGACCTTGCCTTGCTGATGTCCTGGCTTGACCTCAGATCTGCTTTGTCATTAGAGATCCATGAACTTGGTTATCAACACCAGATCTGCTCTCTTCAACTTGCTTAGTTGCCGTGAGGCCACAGCCCTGCCCTGCAGTCACCCTTAGCTCCTTATTTCCTTTCCCTGGTGGAGCAGACCACTGATGCTTCTCCCCAGCAATATTGTCATTTGCAAGTATTAACTTCAGGCTTACAGTATGATTTGTATGAAAGTATTTATACATTAACTTTTTGGTTTAGTTGCCTATTTTACGTCATCTGGGTAACTGGGGTTTTATTTGCTCAGACAGTTCTTAACCATGTCCCTAAATTGGTGCATTCAATGAGGATGCACAATAGTTTGGCAAGAAAAGCTAAAAATATTCAAGACATTCATACAGAACATATTCATGAGATATTCAACTAATATGGTTTCTGCCATCTCATTTTGCAAGTCCAATTTACAATTATGCTGTGACACAGAAGTTAAACTCCTCTGTGAAATCTGTTCCTTTTTTTTTTATACACAGCATGGAATGTACAGCACCATTTCTGTCACTCTGTCACTCTTAAATCTGGACAAGTGCATTTGTTTATTTTCATTTGACTTTTTCTGCTAGTCTCTCTTTTTCCTCTCTCACATTGATTTTGTCTTCTCTTTCTCTATTTTTCACTACTTAATTTTTGTATCAGGAAGCTTTCTACTTCATTGTTTTTGGTGCCTTTACCCCGCTGTGTCTCTTCTGTGGAACTTGGACCCATCAGAATTTGAGCTTCAGAAACACTGGGTCTTAAAAGAGCACCATCTGCTCTTGGGAGGTGTTTTTTTGATACTGCACAATTAATCAGTCTGTAAAATCCTTTTTCTTAATATTCCTTGGGATTTACTTGAGCTGTAGCAAAACTCTTGTGTATGTAATAGGTCCTAAGATATTTCAAACAACTTTACAATGCTCTCTGGCACAAATGTATTAAGTGGATGGGTAAGATACCCAAAATGGTGTAGATACATCCTGTAGTAAAGAAACACCAGAGCTTATGAGGTACTTTTGCTAGTAATTGTTCACTTAGCCAGTATCACACACTATTTTAGCTAAACAAAGTGCCTTGTGGTCTCCTGGGGCCTTTTGCTCTAAGTGACCAAGCTGGCCAGGAGCAGAAACAAGTGAAATCATGTATCTGTATAAAAGAAATTCATTAAGCTACTGCTGCATGCAATATGTCTTCCTGATTCACTGCTTGCTTATAAATGGGGCTAGACAAGTACATTAACTTAGAAAAGGGAAGCCAATAATTTTCCAGCAAGAAAAGCCTATTGCTGAAGAGATGGAGAGCAGGGAGGGTGTTGTTTTCTTTCTTTAAGGCTATGAAGATTGGTTAGTGATAGTAAATTTAATCTGTTTTCTCACAGTAGCTTTCATTTTAGAGTATAATATGAAAAAATTGCAAGTGTTATTCCCCTTTTCACCTTTGCATCCACTGTTTTTGGGCAGTGAAGTGTTATCAGTGAGCAATTTAATATCTTTTGCATTGGTTAAAGATATAAAGTAACTCAAGTAACAATTTTCTGTTTTATACCTGTCTTGAGCAAATGGGAAATGCTGTCACTCAGCAGAGCTCTCTCTAAAGATAATACAAATTAACAGATTCAATTTCATACACGTCACAAGCTGCCAGAACTTCCAGATGGGGCCCATGACAAAAGGATGGCAAGCCAACCCCTAAGTTCAGCTCCCTGTCTACCTTAAGCTCTCTGATTGCAAGATAAGTGGCAAAGATTGTTTTCTATCCCAAACTCAATTTTTCTGATGATGTGAAGAAGGAGAAAGAGAGGTTACTGAGGAAATAAGAGGGAGATGGCAACCTGTAAGAAATTCTGTAAGGAAATATTTACATAATCAAGCTTGTTAAGCATCTAGCAAAGGAGAATCCTATCGGAAGAGTGAGAGAAAGAGAAAAAAAAAAAGAAGAAAAGGCCATGGTTTCTAAAACTTAAGTGGGCATGATTCATTCACATATTACCTTTAAAAACAAACTTTTTAAAACAACAGTTTAGCAAGGCCATCATTCTTATCCTACTTGCATGATTTTGAATAAGTTTATTTCTTTAATCTTTATTTATATTTTTCTATAGATATAGAGATTCTACAGAAATCTATAGTATCTATAATTAATTAAGATAATTAATTTATTTATTAATTCTTTATAATTTAGTGACAGAAATTCTTTGCAGAATTTTGCGGCGTGCTGGTGCTCAAAAAACCTCACTTTTTCTTGTGTGGTTTGGTAGTGATTTCAGTTCTGATGTCCTTGCAGTCCTTTCTTCATTCCTGGACACAGGAATGATTTTTGTTCAAAAAGCACTGGGAACCTCAAAATAAGGTTGTTATGTCAATGTGTTAAATGCAACACAAACATCCCGTAAGAGGCAATGTCAACTCCAATAAACTTGCACTCTAAATGGAAAAGGAAAATAAAAAGGCCACTTAAAATCTACCATTTAGGTTCTTTTTTTTTTCCTTTAGGAAAATTGGACATCCAGCTGAATGAGTACTTCTTCAAAAAAACAGTGATGTACTTTGTAAATGAAAGCTTCTTGAAAGCCCACAAATTCTTTCTTTATTTGAAATGGCTCTGTTTTAGACATTTTCAGCTGAAAAAAAAATCCTTAATTTTGCAGGAAAGTTAGAATATTTCCCTAAAAATTTTGACCTAAACAAAAACAAACAAGCACAAATGCTCACCATTGTAATGAAATTTTCCATGAGGAAAAATAAAGAATAAAAAGCCCTCATGTACTGACTAACTCATAAAGGAACTGTAATGATTATATAGCTTTGCCAGGGCAACACAGAAAGCTACTGGTACAGCTGGGGCTTGAACAAGGGTCCTTTAAGTCCTTCTGTAGCAAAATACTCAGTAAGACACAAGCTGCTCTGGATAATCTTGCCAAGAGGTTAATCATACTATAAGCATAGTGTTTGAACAAGTATTTTCCTCAGAACTTAGCTGGAAAAGTGAGGCAGCTTTCAGAGATACTATCAATACTCTTGAAAATCTATGGATCAATACTGACTGCCCAACATTGTGACTCTTGTACCTTTCAAAAACACATTTTCAATGTTATAAGGACATGAGTTAAGATGTTTAAGTAAATAAATAAATAACCCAAACTTATGCATTTCAGACCTTGCTATTTTATTTGGATTACTGTATTCAATAAGACATAAGATAGTGAATGGTTAGAATATCCACTCATGTAAATTCATTTTTTTCAGATTGACCATATCATATAGAGGGATGTCTGAATGCAAATTTTTGTGGTAAGCCATGTTAACTCTGTGACCTCTATAAAAACATGCCTCCTTTTCTATTGCCATATATTTTACAAATTTTAAAGTGGAAATAGGGTTTGGCCAGCAATCATTTAATTTTCTCTATTTACTTAATCCTAAAGCCAGAATGTTTTTTGTGCAGTAACATCCAGAGTTAGAGAAAAAGGAAAATTTTTGTTGAATATTTTATTCCAAAGAGGGAAATGTAGAAGCACTGAATCTTGGGTGTAACATATTATATAAATGTCAACATTTTCAAAGAATTTGTAGTAACTGAAAAGCTTTGTGGCTAAAAAGATTTGATTTAAAGTCTATGACACAATTCTCTTTTCTTTTTCCTCGAAAGAAGTAATCGATTTGAGAAGCTGGTAAAGCACTGCTCTGAAAAAGCCGATCTGTTAGGATATGCCTGCCTGGGAGTTGCAGATCCACGGCATAAGGGTTGGAGAACAGAAAGTGGTCAGAGGATACAGTGAAAAAAAGACCAACACACTATTAAAAAGTACAAAATAAGACATTGCTCAAACTCATGTGAATGAAGCTGAAGCTGGAGAGAAAGAAGTTTTACTGGAAACCACCCCATTTGGTCTTGCTTCAGCTATGTCTATGCACTGGTAAAGGGAACTAAAAGGTTGATTACATCCACTTGTATCCTTTCCAACTGTCTGGCTTCTTTAGGAATCGGAGACCACTGTTTCTCTCTTAAGCAGATGGATGGAAAGTGAAACAAACGCAGAGAGCACGTTGTACCTTGACTCCAGTTACTCCTAAGCCTTCCTGCACACTAAGAACTGAAATGAGAGCTACTGATACAGGCCTATGAAAGAGTCTTTCACTTCAGAACCAAGGGAAAATCAAGGATGGGAAAAACAATTTTGAGTTATGTGGTCTATTCTCTAATTTCTTTCAAGGCTGCATAACAGCATTTTACAGAGAATTCAGAGCAAAGTCATGGGAAACCCTATATATGTAAATTTAAGTATCTGCTGTCATTTTTATTCCTTGTTTCATTTCTAACTCCTTTCCTTCTTTCTTGAGATGACATGACTGGGTGCCCTGTTATTCAACATGTCTGATTACAGTATTTTCTCTCCTGTTTCCCAACTCTCTTTTATTTCATATTCTATTTATTTTTCCTGACTTCACCTTGGCTACGTGTTTCTACCAAGTTATTTACAATAGCTCCAGTGTGAATCTTTTCCTTGAAAGTTTCCCCAAGTGCAAACCCATCAACATAAGCCCAAACTTGCCACTGACAGATCATTTAGGAACAACAACCGATATTGAACAGCAAGAAAATGTGAGAAGCATCAATTTTTCAGGATGCACATCCTCAGCAAAAGAAAAATAAATTTCAATGTGCAAAACTGAACTTACCAAAGAACTGTCAAATTACTTCCTAGTAAGGGTTGTAGCAATGACTCGTGTGTTCCCTGGCTTTTCACTTTTAGTTTGGTCTCATGTATACATGCAATTTATCTGCACATTATTTTATGCATATGTGATTCTTTGTAAATTGACAATACAAGAGGAAGAAAGGAGAAAGATTGAGAATGCCCTCCATCTAAGTTTTATCATCAGTTAAGAAGGAATAGACAATACACTAACACTTCTTAATAACTAGAGGTTGTCTAACATGCATTAGCCGAGTTAATTCCAATGGATTTAACTCCCCCTTCTTCTTCTTCTCACCTCCTGAGGCCTCAACAGCTTATTCCTGCTCAATACAAACAAGAAAAATTTGATAAAAACCACTTTGCTATATCAGTGAAGTCTCCTGTTTACGGTACTTTGCACTAGTGAGAACATAAGCATGTAGCATTTGACAGTAGCCTATCACTTTATATATCAGACTTTCTGCCTCCAGCAGTTGCTGCTACCTGGTATTTCAGAGGGAGGTGAATAAATTGCTTCCCTTCTCACTGTACAAATAATATTCTCCTCCAGTATGGAAAATGCTGCATTCTAAGAATTTCTTCTTCTTGCTCGGGCTAGAACAGGTTCTGGAGCATCAGCTTTTAACATCCAGTTTGATCTCTCATCTAAGTCATGTTCATGCCACTACATAGACTTTGCTGAAGTTAATCCTTATTTGCACTGGTTCATTATCTTTGTATCATAAAAGCATTGCAAATTTTGTTGTTTATTAATTTCCTCCCACATCTTCAAAGACAGACATTCTACCTGTTTTTAAGCACTTCTTCAGTACTAAGCTCTAAATGTTTATGGTCCTCATTACAGCTATTGCTAGCGTATGTACATGGAGGCCTAGGTACACAAGAGACAGCCTAGCAGATGAGCATGCTGGACTGTTACCAAGGTGATCCCAGTTTTAATCCTGCCTTGTAACTGACTGGATTTAGAACACTTTGTATGTTACATTGATTTATTTTATTTCAATTTCCCTACCTGCAGAGTAAGAATCCTTAGTTATTTTTAAGTTTACTTTGAAATGATTGGGTCTACTGGTGGCTACTGAGGATATTGTATGCCTACTTTTGAATTCAACTCTTGTCTTTGAATGTCTTGCTTCAGGTTAGGAATTGCTGCATTCATTTAGTATTTCAGGGCTGATGGGAATCCCACTAGATTTCCACTTGGTAGCTGAAATGATACATTCTAAATTTCACAAAGTTGTTATTGTATCTGGAAAATAGTTATCTTTGAAAGTGCCAAAGAAGATATGTTCTGAAAGATATTTTAAAAAGTTTTGCAGCTGTGTGATATACATATAAGCTTAGCATGAAGTGCTGAGAATACGTTGATTTGTAACTATGGTTCAGTTAAAAAGGTTTCAGGCAAAGCTGAATTTGATAAGATCTGTAACAACTCAATAGTTTTGAAAGACGTAATACCTTTGAAAAGTTAGCAATTAGCTGCCATGGGAATATGCTAAATATGTCCATTTCTAGACACATTTCCTGGTGCATGTGTCCATGTCCATGTCACATCCTTAATGCAATACTGTTGCATGAGTCTCCTCTGTGTAGTTTGGTTTGATCTAGAAAGTTTGTTTCCAAATTGACTTGACTATGTAGTCTTTGCTCTTTCCTGGAACTGAATGAAGTGGGTAAGAAAGGTGTAAAGATAATCGGTACTAATTAACTGGGATAGTTTTATAAGAGAGAAACTTGTTCAGAATGTATTGGTTAGAGATTCATTAATCATACTAAATAACTTAAGACAGTAATGTCTTCTAGCTTGGGCTGTTCTAAAAGGAACTATATAGAGATTAAATGGAACCCTATGGCCTAAAATTCTAGAATAATCTGGTCAGCTGAGATGGTCCTGGAGCTACAGTCACCGTACTTGTGGCCTTTCAGAATGTTACCAAATACAAAATATCTCCACTCACTCATGTGACTGTAGTGTTTATGAATGCCCATGTGACAGGAATGCAGTCATATATAAAACAATGTGGAAGAAATACCAATTTATAAAGATGGATTTTTGGAAAGTGAAGAGCATTTTGAAATATTTTGGTAAATATTTAGTAAATATTAAGTACATGGCTAAGGAGTTTCAGGCACAACTTGTTATTAACCGTAATGGGTTTGGGTTGAGTTTTGGACTTTGTATCTATAAAGGCATAAATCTGAAAAGTTATTAACAATACTTCCTAACTATAGGGAGATCTGCAAGGGCAAATCAGTTAATCAATGACAGTTTTCTAGAGGGCTGATTAGCAGAGAGTCAGAGGCAATAAAATAGATGAGCCTCTTTATGCCTGGTCATTGCTTTGGCCAACTGAAAGATGATTAAAACCTGTGGCTATGGTGGGTAGTGGTTGAAGACCCAAATAAAATTCTAATGAGGTGGATGACCTGATTTCACCATTAAAAAAAAATCAAAACAAAACAATAACAACAATAATGACAGATCTTCCACAGAAGGCATTAACTGGCATTAACTGGCAACATAGTTTAAAGTAAGTTTATGGCCCTCATATGATGCAATTCAGGATGGCTTCTGTCATAGGAGATACGGTGTTTTGCTCAGGCTAAGGATGTGACATACTGTTTCTCTGAAGCTCTATTATCTTCTGTGAGCATAAAAGGAAAAAAGATGAGGTCTTACATGTTATTATGATGGATGTCATTAGTTTCATGCAGCAGCTGCTGAACATCTGATGCATTAGTTGTGCTAACTGTGGGACAGGAGGAGTTGCTATAGGCTCTTTAAAGCTTGCAATAAATTTGCACTCCAAAGAGTTAGCTCTCAGATTTATTTAGTCGTGACAGTAAAGGCCCATTGACTTTAACAAGGGCTTTAAGATTTTGTCCATAGTAAACCAAGGAGATGTAGCCGTTGTCTTGATCTGACTAGGAAACAGTCTGCTTCTTTATGGCCTTTCTTTTCAGAAGAATAAATTCAGCCCTTTTCCTCTTCAGCTGGTGATTCATGTTTTCTGTAGAGAGACAATGATGTTTTTATTACTCTCCTACATGGGCTTTCTAAAGCAACTATCTGTCTATTCGTTTGTCTTTCTACCTTTTTTCTTTCTTTTTTTTTTTCTTTTTTTCTTTACTGGCAAGAGGGCCAAATCTAAACAACTCACAATTTATTTTCCAGGTAAAATTAAATGGACTTTATTTATGTATATATTGTGTAAAAGCTTACTTTGCCTAGATTTATTGGGATATAAGAAAGGTAATGAAAGCTGTGAATTGTGTTAAAAAAGTGATTTTGCCTCATTTGATCTAAACTGTTGTATTTACTTTTCTTCCCTCATTTTGTTCAACATTTTAAAATGCATTTAGGTTTGTTAAAATATGAGTCAGCAAGTCCTGGAGATGAAAGTCCTCAATTTAGTCACAGATAGGGACAGAGCAAGCTTATGTTGAAGCACAACTTTCAACTTACCACCTGTTGCTGACATAACATTTAATTATGAATGGGTGTCAGAATTGTGGGTGCAGGAATAGGCTTTAATTGCCCTGATCAGCTTCACCTGGGACCCACACCTACAAATGCAGGAGATTTGCTCATTTAAGCCTAGGCCTGGGTACCCTCTCCTTTCTTCTAGATAGATTTGTGTCTTTGCTGTGCCTGATATGTCAGCAGAACTTCCTGCATCCCTCAGGTCTGACTTGTTACCTTGCTTTTGTGTGATGCTTATTAGACTCCCTGATGACCTGTTCCTGTCACTGCTGCTGCTTTGCTAGCCCTGTTTGGGTACTGAGGAGCTGTGCTTTTGGTGGAGGGATGCCTTCCCTGCTGGTCTAGTGGTCCCCTTGATGCCTGGCTCCCCATACTTGATGGGGAAGTGATGCTTTTGCTGCACTGTGAGACAGTGTACCTTAATCTTCACAGGTTATTTTGCTCTGGACTTTTCAGATCTTTGTGGTGACAGTCTATTTTCTCTACTAAATGTGCCTTATAGGATATGCTTTACATGCTCCAGTAGGTTGTTCACTGCATTATGTTAATATGATGCTGGTACTTGCATGCTGATACTAGAGTTATGCTGTATTTTCTTGAAACAGTGCTAGATGCGCTGTTGTGAGTGACATTAACACATCAGATTCTCTGTTCGTTCATGTTCATGCAGTTGTGGCATGTGAGTGTAGACAAAGTCATAGATGAAATATCTCCTTAAGGTAGCTCAGGTAACCTGGAAACCATTGTCTCCTCCAAAGATTTATAGATTTCCATGTTTCCATTCAGGATGGGCATATTGTCAGTTCAAGACTATTCTGCTCTAGCAAGCAAAGACTCTTCCTCTCCTTAGAGAGGAACTAAGGAACTTCAGGAATGAAAGTAATTGGCAAACATAGTTTCATGATCACTTTTTTTTTTTTTTTTTTTGTGTTGCTCCAACTTATGTCCTGAAGTATGTTTGTAAAAGGAGGTTGTGCACCTGGAGTAAAAGGCTATAGAGTGAGACTTTTGGAAATGGAACATATATATATATATATATAAATATGACAAATAGTGTATTTTTTGCTAAGAGCATGTACATTTTAATAGGTTAATATTGCTTGGAGCATTAAAGCCACACTATCTTTTTTGAAGTCTAACTCTATTGCAATGACTCCTTAACAATCTTGAGAAATAAAGTGCCAGCTTACTGAAATAGATGGATTTATTTTACTTTTTTTTTCTTTTTGTTTTGTTTTTCCATCCAAAGAAGAAGATAAACACACAACCCCTGGGGGATACTTTCTAAGTACCTCTCATCTGCTCTGCTTTCCCCTGGCTACTACCTAAGAAAACACTAAAAATGGAGCAGAAGCAGAACAGGCTCAAACATCAAATAGGAGTGGCTCCTTACAGGCCTCAAAGGAGAGAAGCAATTTGCCAGTCCAGTAGACCTTGAGAGGAAACCTCTCTAGAGGTGTGTGCATCAGTCACAGGCAACAGAGTAATCCTCTGCATCAAGGGGGACATCAACATCAATACAGCACTGAGGACCATGTGAGGAAAAAAACAAAAGTAACAGCCCATGAAGCTTAGAAGCAGTTTCAAAAAAAAATGTCCCAAGCCATAGAGAAATGGTGGCAATATTAATATGGGAGACCACTCATCTGGCATGAGAGAAATGCAGAAGCATTTAACTTTTTTCCATTTCTTTCCACATTGCTGAAATCTGTTAGGATTCTCACCCATCAAGTTAGTGTGTTGAACTTTCCTCTAGTGAACAGCCTTGCTAAAGGGAATGAGACTGCACTGGTGCTTACATTTGTGCATGTGTTATACTTTGATATTTTGAAGATGAGATATGAAATATTATTACAAGTCCAATGGCAACTAGGAGGTATCACAAAGATGTCTAAAGACTCGTAAAAATAACAAAGATACCTGCTGATATATGGAATATCAGTTTTCTTAAGTACTGAGAAGGTAGATTGGGATGTTCATGTAGGCATACGTAAAGGAAGCCACTCAAAGCCAAATGCATATCACTTTGAAATTAAAAAATGCGGTAGCTGGATTTATGGAACATCAAATGTGAATTTGGGTTATAAAGCTAAGTCTTTGCTACTGCTGTTATCAGCCTGATTCAGCTCACACTGGCTTTTGAGTCATGCATTAAGATTTAGGGATGAAGTTCCTTACCCACACAGGTGTTACATTAGATGGAGACAAACATTTGTTTGCACTTGCGTCTTGTACATCCTGAGTACAGGATACAAAAGTTTCTGTTTCTAGTGATGAATTGCTGGAGGCCAGGCAAAATTTCTGCAGCATTTTCCTTAGTGCCATTATTTCTTGGTAGTTCTGTCAAGTGTTTTTTAGTCATTATTGTATTCTTTGCCTTGTTTCCTCCTCATGATCTTTGTCATATTGCTGTGAGTGAATGTGCACATGTATTTGCTGGTTTTGGTAGTGCTCTTGCTCCCTCCTGCTACTCATAATTGTTACTTAACAGATGAAAACTGGCATATAGAGTCATTACTCCAAACTTTTTTCATGAGCTCAATTAGCAAACAGAACAGCAGCAGTAAAGAGGGTTCCACTCTAGCGAACCCCCTGAGCCACTCTTCATCCATGCGCAAATTTGCAGGGAGCTTGGCATAATTATAGTTTTGCATAATAATAATCCTCCACAAGCAAAAATGATTTAATTCAAGAGATGCTATTATCATATGTAAGAGGTTACCTTTCCAGTGGAAGCAGACAAATGTTTATGAAGGTATGTTATATTGGATTGGTAAATATTTGCCAAAAGATGAATGTTCATAATTCCCAATGTGCAGTGCAGAAAATAGAGATACTAATCAACCTTGGTGACAGGATGGGACTAATGACATTTCACTTGCTGTGAGCTGTGATGGCAAACCCTATGCCCAGAAGGAGTTGCTGCAGCAAATACAGAGCTTATTTAAAGACAGTGATCCAGATTCTGATGCATAGTGGTATAGCTCCATCAAGTCAGAGAGCTATGTTAGTTTATGCTTCCTGTGAATTCAACTGATCAATTATATCTGACTAAAGCTCCTATTAATCTGATTTGGAGAACACTCTTTCTTACACTTTACCTATATAGTTTGTGTTCTAATTAATGGTCTGATGGGATATGAGAGAGTTCATAATGAGGCCTGATCTGTCTCTTACACTACTCAGGAACTGAGTAAAATCAGGAATTGGATACAACACATTGTAGTTTTAATGTTTTCATTTACATTGATAGGAATCTGTAAAATATTTCACATTTTTGTGGTCTAGCTCTCCAGTAAGCTAAATATTAAATTAATACAGTTGGCTTGTTTTATGAACCTTCATTTGGTTCATCTTGCTACCTTGTCAGTCACTCTGTTCAGCTGTGGTATTCAGCTATTCCTGTGGTATTTTTGATGGCTTCCTAAGGAAACAGTTTAAGGCATCACATGGAAAGAATGTACATATCTATAAGCATTTATGTCTGTCTCATTCTCTGTTAAGAAGTTAAATCTGGAACCAGTTAGTCTGTTTCCATTCAGTTGGACACAGGGCTGTCAATTCCAGGATACTGTTCTCCTTCACCTCTCGTAAGAAAAGGTGTCTGCACAGAGGAAAGAGCTTGTTAATGCCTACAATAAGACAAAAGCTTCAGCATGACCATTTATTGGGCAATAGAGAGACTGTGTATGGATGGGGAAGAGGACAAAATGCTGTAAATACCTCAACTGTTGCATAAACATTGGTCAGAGTTCACTTCATGGTCATTTCTCTTTTATAGGTTTTACTGGTGTGTAATAAGGTGAATGCTGGAGCCCATTCTGCATGAGACCATGTTTCTTGTGTATGTTATAATATTTGGTAGCAACTCTGCTGCAGCTTTGATATGGTTGATCAACCACAAGACCAAGCCATTAGGAAACCAGACTTCCAGCTCTTGTGAGAAAGTGCTTACATTCAAAAATTAGATATCTTTAATGGGTTGGATTATTGTTTTCTGGTCACTTAACAAAAACAAACAAACAAAAACTATGTGATAGCCCAGTGATTTTGTTTGAGACTTGCACTTCTCAGAGGCTTTAATCAATGTGGTGGCTCCACCAAGCAGTTATGGAATGATTGAAAAAGTTGAAAAAAAGCTCCACCCATCTTGATCTTTCTGACACATTTCACTGAACTGGCCTTCATATGGGTGCACTATCAGAAGCTTTAATTACTCATGCTGTGAATAGTTTCAATACCTCAAAAAGAGGGTGTTTTCTCCATTCTTTTTGAGTGATTAATGTGATTAACTCTTAACTGTTTCAAAGACAGTGCCATTGACAGAAGGTGCCCAGGCAAAGGGCTCTGAAGGTTAATTGTCAATTAAAGAGAAAACTTTCTTAAAGGAAAGAACAAAAATTGAAAAAAAGCAATTTAGACAAAATAATCTCTCCTTTGCATCAAAGTACTTTTTTTTTTTTTACTGAATCAGAACAGTTTAACTTAGACTTATGATATCCTGTGAAGTCATAAATGTACACAGTAGTGCTGAGGGAAGCATTTGATGTATTAAAAGAAAATACTAGAGGTCAAGGGGAGATGGTTTACTCTGTGCTTTCTGCATCCCTACTGATTACCATTTACCATGGCTGTGGTGCAAATTAAAATAATAATACATCCTATTTGCAGTGGAGTTAGTGCCTGGCCATTTCCTTTAGCTGTCAGGCAAGAGTGTGCTGACTGACATCATTTAAGACTGTAAGCTCTATGAAATGCATTAAAACTGACCTGAGTTGTCATGCATTACACAAAAAATGGATCAAGGTTTGTGAATATGAAAAGGTCATACCAGAGGAAACCTTTTAATGCTTCTGATCATTTGACATAGTCACTCAGTAAAACTATGTAAATATTTCCTAGATAGAATCTTAAATATTCTCCAGTATTTCTCAAGCATCCGTTAAGAGCATAATGATTAATGACAGTAAAAGCAGCTTGAACTTGCTGAACCAGAAGTATAAAACAGCCTCTATCCTGTTTAAAAAGTATTAGTGTCTAATTGCGCCAAACTGTCAACAGTGCAGGTTGTCTTGACATAAAAAGACAACCATGTTAAATATTTGAATGATATAAACTGCAGTGGAAATAAGAGCAAATGAGTTCTTAGGAAATCATGTTTAAGCATGTAAGTTTTTTATGTTTAGTTCCTTGGGTTTTAATGTATTACTTCTATCTGCTTAGAGCTGTCCTCATAGCTTGGGGAAAAACAATAGGGCCCAACTGTGGATTTAGGGAATCCCAAGACAATTCTTTCAAGGTAAGAGGTTAACTCCTACATTATTAAATAAGTAATTACGTTTTTGCTTCCTGAAATTGTTCCTTAAATTTGAATTATACATGATATTCTTCACTTACCCATTGGACCATGCAACTTCTTTAAAGGGACCTTTATATGCAGAGTTACCTGTAGAGAGACTTCCAAAAGCAGCGTTTACTTGGTTGCTTTGCAGGTGCTTCATCATGAAAATATCACAGCAAAAGCCTGAGCACAGCAGGAGGTGTGCGTGTCAGGTTGAGAATGGAAAGGAACAGACTGGCACAAGCCTTCCATGGGTGCATGAAGTTTATTCTCAGTATGTGCAAAACATACAGCTGTGGAGCAGTGAATGTGGCTGCCTCTGAATACAATAATCATCTATTTGCTGTTCCTTAAGGCTTACACTTCTGTGGACAAAACAAAACCATACAATCATCTGATTTAACTTTGCTAACATTTCTTTCCTTTGGGAAGAAAATCTCTGGCCTTGCAATGGATATTGTAGCTGGCTTGTGAGATAACAGAAAAGTCAGAATTAAAACTGAGTGGGTGGTGGCTAATCCAGATGGCTAACTGAGCCTAGGAATGAATCTACAGCCTTGTTTATTGCCTACAACATTTCCAAATGTGATACAGACTACATCGCTGGATTCTTTGATTTTAATCATTTTTGACTGCCAGTATACTACAAGACCCATTGGAAAAAAGTCTTTTGTACTTTTTTCTCATAAGATCTGGCAGCCTGCCACTGTATCGTGAGTTTAAACGCTCTAGCCTGCTGATTGTAGTGCTCTTAAGGGGTGATTATTGACAACTCTGAACTAGAGTGTATAACTATGATATGTTCTTAATAGAACAACAAGCTATACCATTAAAGAAAAGTTGAAAAGAGGAAGGAGGGGCAGGATCTCTATATATCACTGTAACTGCTTAATACCTCTGGCAAAACCTAACTACTGTTTTTGTTCTCTGTGCTTTACAAGTTTTATTTTAAAAATCTTGAAAGGATTAATTGTCACTACACTGCTGATTCATATAAGTCTTGCTAGAGACAGTTTCTTCCTCTCTGTTCCTTTGTTAGGCTGATGAATTATGCCTGAATTGTTTCTCCCACAAGTCTGAAATTATCTTTGAAACTCATTCCCTGTAAACCAAACCCCTTTGCTCTTCAGGACACCTTCCACCTGCAGTGTATAGTGGAGAGTTGGTCTGGGGGCAGCTATCAGTGCAGCTGTGGAGAGACTTCTTTGCTGCCAGTGAGGTGAGGGTTTTTGAAGGGCAGTTGCAAAGCGAAAGCTGCAGAGGTCTGTCCTACAGAACTGTCTCTTCTGCCGTTGTTGCCTTCCTCGTAGGAAGGTTGCTCAGTCAAGCATTTACGTAGGCTGTGCAACTGGCAATCCCTATCTTCTGAGAGTCCAGCTTAGAATGGAAGTGTGTACTCCCAAATCAACAGCAAGCAGTAATTTTTGCATATTAGCTGATATACATTGCTATATGCTCTGATAAAATGAGATTCTAAACATTAGGTGCTTGCAATTATTTGCTTGCACTTTTTGCCATGGTCTCAGGTCTTCATCCATAAAATGGAGTAGATGGTAGTATTTACATTTTTATATTATAGATGGGTCTGAACCCTTTGCATGATCCTTAACTCATCTGTTCAAATTCTTGAAGTTGTAACACTAGGCTGTCATTATCTTGGCACTAGTCTAGTAATCTAGGTGAAATTCTAAAAGAGAAACTATAGCCAGGCATGATCCTTTGGGTAGTTTAGATAGACTGCAATATGAGTCACAGCTGGCAGCCTGATTGAGGCAGTTACTTAAGAAGAGCAGGAGTAGAGACCAGAATGAGTGTTTTTCCTTTTTCTTTTCTTTTTTTTTTTTTTTTTTTTTTTTTTTAACTCCTCCTCCTCTGTTCTTCTCTTGGTATCAACTCTGAGACTTTCTTTTCCTAGCTACAGTACTAGGCCTCTATTTGATGGTGAAGAATTTGGAAATGGAGAGGAGGAGGTCGCGATCAGACTTAGGTCATTGCTGTTTTGGGTAACTGTGTCATTACTTTTAACACCAATAAGTCATTATGCTAGCCAAGCCAGGGTTCACACAGAGTAGGAACGCAAACATGCACTTCTATACTATCTCCCAGAGCTGCTGTGACTATCAGCTGAAGCTTAGGAAGGGAGCACTAAAAAGAAATCCAGGAAGAGATTAACAGTTCTCCTGAGCAGGGTGTTTATTACATACTGTGAAATAAAGGTTACACACTGATGAGATGTATTTTGGAATAACAGCTCTATTTTGTGTACTGGGACAGATTTTCATTGGGGAAGAAACACCAGAGTGTGAATCCTTAGACTGCAGTGTACAACTGGAGCAAAAGAAGAAAAAGATTTCATGCGAATTGCTTTAATTCAGGAACTCAATTATCAAAGACATAAGACGATTATAGAACATTACTTTTATTTTATTTGAGCATGTTTAATACTAAGACACATAGGGAACAAGACAGGTCTATTATAGCAGTTTTAATACTTAAATTTTCATAATTTTTTTTTCATTTTGACTTAATTGGATTGACAGGTCTCAACTAGTACTCCTTTCATTATGCATGTAGTGAAATATAGCTTTTTTCATTCTTTATCTATGAAAGGGAAACACGCCGTATATCGTGCACAGTGTGCATGCTGCAGTGTCAGTAGTTTCCTGCCACTGTAGTACTTCAAAGAACAGTCTATCCTCCAAACACTCCTTATGAACAATTACTTTGAGTGGTAACACCTGGATGTAAGTATTTCCTTTAAAAAAAAAAGGTGCGAGTAGTTTCTTAGCTCCATGTTCATGATTAACTGTATATTTAATGTAGCATTTATTCTTCTGAAACTAATTTTATAAAAAAAAAAAATTCTGCACTTAAAGGAAATGTAATATCAGTATGCTGCAAGATCACCTCTGTCCCTCTGTTACTATCTGCTGTATAATTTCACTGGATGAAAATGCTTGTATTAAAACAACTTGAGATCTATAATAATCTCCTTTTAAAAATTCATTTAGCAGATTGGTCTGAACTAACACAAATCATATTTGTTTTGTTTTGCTAATTTTTATTTATGAATTATTCACAAATGGATTTAATATTTTATCTTATGCATTTGTTATTACTGAATACTCAGATATTACATTGATGTTTATTATATATATGCTTTAGATATTCAGATTTAAGTTGTGCAATTTATCACTTAAACCACATGGAAGGCATCTTTTGCTTTTTGGCAAGATTACTTTTTTTTTTTGATGATGGAAAAACAAATTACATTAAAGAACATCTGGGATTCACAATCACTTGTATTTATCTTAATTCTATTTGAAGGGCATATGAAACACCCTATGAAATTCCAAATCCTTATAAGCAATCTTAACAAAAATTAAGAAATGATTTTTAACAAAGAGAACTAAGGCTGTCTGTTATTTAAACAAATGAGCTAATATATTTTCCTCCACCACTAGACTTAAGCTTAAAATATGCTTAGGGAGACAAAAACATTTGCTTCTAAAAAGTTAGCTTTGAGCTAACTTTAGAGCTTTAGATATGTAGAGGGTCTACATATTTAGAAACTGTTCAAACTAGGTTGTGAATATTGAACATAAGTTTTTTTTTGAGATAGTCGTGTGGTCATTAGGAGATCTACAAACCTGTATTTTTTGCATATTTATTAGTATTGAGAATGATAGGCCAAATTTGACAGGTGCTTTCAAGTTTTGCCATATGCTTTCCACAGACAAGTGAAAAGGAGCTGAGAGACATTGATTTATTAATGAAGGCAACTCAATGTTCATGTCCCTGTGCTTGTCAATGAAGAAAAACATTGGCAGACATAATAGTTTCTCAATAAGTACTAGGGAAGCACCATTGAACAAATAAATTGTCCTTTAAAAGCCCATGTTCACACACAGTAAGTGTTAGATAAAGACATCTCTTGCACTGGCAGATTTAGCACTGACTGATGGTATCTGGTCATCTATACATTGACTTTCTATCAAATGGGATAAGGTTTTAATATATACTCTAGGCAAATTAGTTATATTATCGATGTTTCAATAGTTAAAAATGTGGAAACCTTGCATGGAAATTAAATCTTCAACGTAGCCATTCTTTTAAAGTAATATGATTTACATAAATAAAAGTAATTTTATTTGAAATGCTGATATTAAAACTTCCATTCAAAGTGTGAGAAACCTTTTCATCTGCATGAATTAAGCTAGAGCATGAAGCTTATAATGGTTACACAGACTGCTTGAACTATGTCTAGTATCGCTTACCCTCTTGGCTACAGTGACTGAACAACAGGAAATATTACGTAGACTGGTTATTTCAGGAGAACAAGTTAATGACAAAGGCAGGAATGTGTCTAGTATTGTTCTATTTATTTTCAAAGAATACATAAAATACAGTTTCCTTGAACACAGAAATAAAATAGCAGGACAGTGCTATTAAACTTTTCTGTTTGGTTCTTCTGTTGCAAACTTTTCTCCTGATGTGTCAGTTCAAGGAATTTGTATTCCTTGTGTCCTTTGCCTTTTCAGTCTGTGTTATTTTGCCTTTTAGATTACATATCTTTTTCTCTCTGGAGTGCGTGCAAATGTCTCTGAAATAGTTCTGTCTTTTAGTTAGAAGTGCTCTGTTTCCCTTTACAGACCAGGCACATTTGAGCATTTGAGGCCTGATTTAGATAATAGCAAATATGGAAAAGGTTTGTGGTGGGGTGTGTGTGTGTGTGTGTGTTTGTGGTGGGGTGTGTGTGTGTGTGTGTTTTGTTACCTGAGCTCAATGGGGAGTTTATATCTGCCCTGGTCATTGAAGTTTGTCTTTTATTTGACTTTTAATATCCTGGAAAGATGCATGAAGTAGTGAGATGTTAGAGTACGTTTGGAGAGATCTGTTGAGATACAAGTGTGATGGAGCTCCTAAATGTGCCATGCTGTAATTCACAATGGAGGTCGACTGAACAAGTCTCCTGGAAGGCTGCCAGGATGGCATAAAAACTGTGACCTTGATCTTTAAAGCTCTGCTCTTCTCCAGCTAAATGGCAGAGTGCCCTTACAGAAGATTTGGCCAGCTGCTATTTTCAAGGAGAGGCAACACAGATCTGCTGGGCATTGGTGGAGTTGGGCAGAGACTTGCTCTGTTTGTCTCATTGCATTTGCTTTGCTTTTCTAAGTGAGTCACTCTCCATGTTTTAAAGTTCTTCATCCCAAAGTGATGCTCATATATCAGAGCCATGGGCTAATTATAATGAAGAGCCTGAGTAGTTTAATCTTCTGGTGGTATAATTGTCAATGTAAGCAGTAACAACAAGATACAAGAGAGGCAATTCTTACTCTCCCACTGCCTGTGTTTTTCCTCCAACTGCATTCTGACGCCACTGCAATTGCTTCCTTCTTCTAAAGCACCCTATGTTTGAGAATAAATAACACCAACTAAGCCAATTTTGTGCTGATGTTCAAGCAAAAAAATTTGAATATACTGTTAAATTCTGTTGTAAAATGTTTTCATTCTCAGTTTTATTTAATTTTCTTCAGAATTCATATTTAACCTTCAGTATCTTCTCAAATCCTTTACTGCCAGTGGAACAACTCCTTCGTATGAACTGTTAAAAAAGAAAATTCAAAAAATTATTTTTTTTAATTTGCTGATTCCTGCTGATGTTTCCAAGTAGTTTTTTGGCAGTTACTGATAAAAAAGCATTAGTTGGACAAAGTTCTGGAATGGAAAATAGCTACAGGCACACACATACACATCATTTGCAAGCAGAGATCCCACAGCTCTATGATCTGCATTTTTATGTCAGTCTGTCCTAGTCCTGAATATGGCAAGCTCCAAAGATATATTCTTCTGTTTAGTTAACATTTAATTATTACCTTTTAGACAATCCTTATATATCCCTTAACAGAGCACTATGGATTTTTTTGAACTATAAACATTAAAGAGTTTTATGTTGCTGTAAATTCTTGGAGCAATTTAGCGCTTTCATTCTGAGCATCTCACCAGACTGTAAATATGATTGAGCCAAACTTTATTGTGTTTACATAGCTGAAAAAAAATGTTACAGTATGACAGGTGATGAGATAGAAGCATGAGGATTTTTGGAGTTAGATGCACGCAGTCATGGATATATTGCTGTATACAGGTCTCAGTGAACTATTGCTGCAATTGCATTTCATTCCCTCCACCAATGAAAGCTCATGTGTTCATTGCAGGTTAAGCCCAGGTACAGGTATAGTATGTGCACAGCACGCGCAGGGGTGGGAAGTGAGTTACATTGATGGGATAGATGCGCTTAGGTATTATTTGTCATTTTGGGTATCTATCATAAGATCCTCAAAGCTTTAACCTAATGTTGAGTGTGATTAAAGTCATAGGATTATGGTTTTGTTCCCAGCAGAGAAAATCCCGAAGCACCTGACTCACTTTTGACCACGCGTGGATTTGGCAGTCTCAGCAGAGCTGTGCAGTGACCCATAGGGTCAAAAGGCACTGATGTTCATCATTGATATTTAGCCCTGATGATACTCAAGGATAACTGTAACTCATCTGTATTATATTCATTATATCATTAATATTCATGATGAAGCTCCTCTTAAATGCCTTTCTTTCCATGCAATCTGCTCGTGAGACAGTTTTCTTGTTTGACCGTGTGTGTATTTTTTTTTTTAACTAAATGCAAGAAAAAGGGAGATAATATACAGGTGACTCCTTCTAGTTCATTGTAATTTGTTTCTATGCTTTCAAGTCAGAGTTATTTCCTGTACTGACAAACTATTTTTCGAAATTATTGCTTGTAGCACAGATCCTTTACATCTGTTGAAGCTGCTAGAGGCATCATTATCAAAATTGTCTGTTATGTTCCAGTTGAGGAATCTACACTACCAGTTGTGATTTTAGAATCATAGTGTGCGTGGTAAATTTTTCAGATGCCATCAGGCGAGTCCTGTGAGACTGGTAATTAGGAAAATCAACTTTTTAGTTTTGAAATGGACAAATGTGATCCAAAAACATCTAGGAGGAACTAAATAATGGACTATACGCATTAACACACTTGAGGCTATGCACACTCTGAATGCATTTGCATAATTAGGGTTTTTTTGTATTTTTGGAGTCACTGTAAATCCTTGAAACCATCTAAGATACTTACATTTCTTATATTAGCACAGCATCTGAATACTAGAGTATGAATATGTTAATCCTCATCAGACTCCTGAGAAGAAAAGTATCATCTGATCACTATTCTGGATGAGAAAAGACAGAGATATTAAATATTTTCCTCAAGGTCAATCATGAAATGTGTGACAGAGTACTTCCTTCCTCTTCCATGTTCCAGCTTAATAGTCTAATTGTCAACTCATCCTCCTTTAATTCCCATTTTTTTATGCAGAAAAAAATCCTTTTTCACTGAAATCAGTGTGAATCACAGTGAAGCAAGGTTTTGTTTCCTTCTGTGTTGAGATGGTGAGGAACCCCCAGACTGCTATAAAAGTTCTAGTGTGAAATATTCTGTATGATTATAAAAATAAGTAAAATATCCTTTGATCTTTTGACTCTGAAAAAGAGGAAAAAAACTAACACTAATATGTTCACTAATTGATTGAAATTAGAACCATTTGATCTGTGTGAGGAGGACTGCCTCTGAGGCAATTTCTTTTGAGTATGAACTTTTAAATAAACTATGCAGCTTGGCCACAGTAAGTGTAAATGAAACAAAGGTACTTTACAGGCATACATTCAGTAAGGGAGACTTACAATGAGAAAACCTCAAATAGAACTCTGCATGATGAAGTTTTTAAAAAAAAAAAAAAAAAAAACTCTCAGAAAACAGATTTATTAAGAACTGTAGAAAGACCCACAATCTTTTGAGTTGAGTATTCCCATCAAAATGGCCATTTAATAACAATCTTTTGTTGGATGCTGGGCAGAGTGCTGACTTCCTTCTGGGGACTGATTGAAATAACACTGAAGCTAATCAGTAATCAGACTTCTTATCCTCTATTCAGGACTTTCTTTCGGCTGGTGTCAAGAGGGCTGTAGCACAGTGACCCTGAAACAGTCCTCAGCAGATTGCATGCCTTTATAAACTAGCTGTACTGAATAGAGAAGATTGAATTGTTGGAAGTAGCTCACATCATGTAGTCAGCTTCAGAAAGTCAATATCCTTGGTATGCCTAGAAAATCTTGAATTGCCTATCACCCACCAGCTTTCTGTAGTAACCCTTTCAATGCAGCTTCACAGCACCCTTTCTAAATAGAACATGAAACACTCTGCGACTCAGCAAGTTGAGCACTAAGGCGTAAACTTTTGTAAATATTTTAACACTCACCTGAAATAGGAGCCTAAATGCTTTCGAGGTTCTGGGTTGTATATTCATTCTTAAGTTAAGCCACCTCAGTGTTAAATCTAGAGGGTGCTAAATGAGATTTAGGTACATTAAATAATTGTTTTTGATACTAAGAGTATCATAGTTCTTCAAGTAAGGTGGTTTGGTAATGAGCACTGAGTGGCAACATAGATATATTATTATTTTTTTGTATTTCAGAACCAAAATCGATGAATGGAATAATTCAAAATATTAATGATGTGTTCAACCTTTGCCAAATCCTAATAGATCAAATGCTAGTTAGATTTAATGTTAGTTTTGACTAAGCTATCTCAACTCACATTTTATAGAATAATCAGAGAAATAACTGATTTCCAAGTACAATATTTGACAAGTGCACTTAGCTTTTATGGCAGGTTTATATAGCTTTTTAAGCACTGCTTTAGAATACCAAGAATGCTCTGGAATAATTATATGACATTCAAAATGTGAAACAAAATCAGAAAGCTGAATTGTGTCTTTACTTGTGCATGCGCTTTGAAAGGAGAAGGAGGTAAAGAAAGCTTGTATGTGGAGCTCACAGGTGACAAACCTAAACAAATTTTCAATGATAATGACTGGGCTGTGTTAAGGCACAGTAAAACATGTTATATCAGCAGCCAGGCTCAAGTGGGACAGGGACTGAGGCCCTGCAGATGGCAGGGGGGAGGTCATAAGAAATGATGTTCAAGGGACTATAAAATGGGCTCTGTATCAAAATCCTGCTATTGTTTTTCCTCCTTTTCATGCTTGTATGAGTGAACATAGACAGAAGGAAGCTCTTATATACCATGCTGGATGAATGAAAGCTAGTTTAGCACTGGAGGCTGAATAACTCTGTTCCATTTTGTTCAAGCTAATATGCCCTACTAAAAAAAGGGCAAGATGCATTAGGGAATAAATGGAGCCTTGGTTTCATCCATTGCCTAGTGCAGCAGTTGGACAGAGTGATGAAAAAGAATGTCCTGGGCTTTTTAAGGACTAAAGTGGGATTTCCTTCTGAGGACAGCTTTGAAGGGATCATATCCCGAGGAACACTGAAAGCTGCTATTGTCTCTGTGCTCTTGTGGGCAAAGCTGCCTGTAATGCATTATTAAGGAGCAGAGCTGGGGGAAACTCTCCAGGCAAAAGCTTTTCTCTGTGAAAAATGCATCTGTCTGAAACAATTCACAAATTCATGTTGAATTTCTCCTAGTGTTTAAGCTAGAGAAATGGTCAGAAAAAAACAGAAAATACTAAGGACTTCTGCTGCAAATTTCCATTTCAAAATGATGCTTCCATTCAAAATGTGCCTCAGTTTAATAAGGAGAAGCCCTTCTTTTGCAAAAATCAAACCAAATGAAAACACCAGCCATTTATCAGCTTGAGAAAGTAATTCATTTAAACAATTTATTTCAAGATCAAGAAAGGGAAGAAAAAAATGACATCAACATGAAATAACTGCCTTTTTGAGTTTTGATCACTCAGCTGTATTCAGGCCTGTGTTTAAAGACTTAGGCTAGCTCTACTTCATGCTTACATGATCAGATAATAGTAACTTGCTTCATTTTAAGGTGAAAAATATTACATTTGCAAGAACAATATAAAACTCCTGATTAAAATGTCCCTATATTTCTGAACTTTTCCATTACTTTTGGAACTTATATTAGATGCTACTAACTCAAGGCTGCCAGCTGCACAGTTGTTAGCTATTTACAATAAAATCAGTCCCATTAATTTGCTAATGAATTGATATTGACTTTACTTTTTGTGAGCTGGCAAGGTTTCAAGAGTCATTGTTACCTCATTTCCAAAATGAACATCAAGGCATTTCGCTCACTGCATAAAATGCAAAAATCAATTAAAAAAATCTAATTGGTATAATACCACCTGGTTTCAAATTACATTGATGGCACCAGATCAAAAACTCTTGATCCACTCTCCAATTAGGAATGGAAAGTGAATGATTCTTTCAACTTACTAATGTGTTGCACATAAAATAGTGGTAAATAAAAATCTAGAAGCAAATTAGAAAAAATAATAAACATAATAAAAGCACAAGAGCTAAACTGAAGTATCCAAGAATAACAGTTCTTATGGGCATTTTCCCTTTCTCATAGGAGTCCCTTTTCTGAGCTGTATGAAGAGGTTGCATAAAAAGGATAAAAGAATGTGTAGAAAAGAAAAAAATGTCCCCACCAAACCAGTCAGCAAATAAAAAATAAAAGGTCTCCTCAGGGTTAATATGTTTAGAGAAAGCTTTTTCAACATTTCTGTGCAGCTAGTGCTAGGGGGCCAAGAGGGAAAATTGTGCTAGTAAGAGTTTATGGAAACCTTATCACATCAGAGGTTAATTTTGATAGTCTCAGAAAACTTCTGGAATTTTGAATGCTGCTTTGAACTGTCCCTTAACAATGACAGGTCTGAATCTTGACCATTACCACAAGCTGGCTAGGCTGTAGCCACTGGATGATGAATGGCAATAAATTTCCTGAGAGGACTTTGAAGCAGTATAATCATTCTGCTTTGGCAAGAAAACTAAAAGAATTTCTGCAAGACAGGACAATTGTTTTTTACCTGGATCTACTGGCCATGAACGTGCCAGGACATCACAGTGGAGACAGACACCTTGGTAGCGATTTCCAAGCTTTGTGGTCTGCGTTCATCCCTCTTACGTTTAATCGCTTAGCTGAGGATGAGGCTGGTTGTTGGTTATTCGCTCCCTGTGTGGTTACTGCTGGGAAGCCCCCGTGGGGTCTGTCTCCTTGAGACCTCCTCTAGAGAAGCTGTTTTCTCTCCACTGACTAACAAGGCTTGGACACCCCAACCGTAATGCAGATTTCATTTCTCTGTCAGCCTGCCATGCAGGCTAGCAGAAAACTAAGTAAACAATCTATCTTTATAAAGCAGAATTTCAGTATGGTCTTGTTTAAATCTTGAAATGTTTAGATGCACTGAATAAGTACACCAAGAACATATATATTTTTTGCTGTTTTACACCTGGTCAGTAACAAGGATTTTTTTTTTTTTTTTCTCTGTCTCCAAGCAGAGATATCTTCCTCCTGTGTAACCATCTGTCAGACTGTTCCCTTAATAACTTCTGAGTCTACTGGACAATTTCAAATGTAAGATATTTTCTGTCAAGCGCCATGACAGTCAACCAAAATAAATGTCGGGAAGGCAGCAGTGCAATGTCTGCTGTGTTATTAGACACCCGAGAATTCACACAAGAGCAAGCTTACAGCATCCCACAACTTTGTGTCTCCTGGAACTAATCAGTGCATTTGTAAACACTTTTTCAGTGACCAGAGTGTAGAGTGCTGTTCGTACAGTTCTTGGCATAACAAGCAGAAATATTCTCGTGGATTTCTCTGATCCCAGAATTTGTTTCAGAAGATATTTTAGTTTCTATGACAGACAAACACAAGATTCACTCACAATCAATCACAAACGATCTCTATAGACTGCCTCTCCTTTTATTTCCTCATTTTTCCCTTATTTTTTTCTGAATTTACAGAAATCACTGTAATTAAAAGCGTTTATTGTTCCAAAATATTAAGATGTTCTGATTTTTAAAAAAAGCTAAATATTTATACAGGTCTACAGGCACTGTCCCTTTTTTCACATATACAGTACAACTTTGTACAGATACGGCTGCATGTTTCAGGGACGAGTGTCTTCTCAATTGCCTTAAAAATACATATGTCTGCATGTGTGCATTTTGCACCTGCAAAGGCCATCAGACTACATTACATCATTTGTGCATTCAAGGGCCAATATTTTCCTCCCTGCGTGCGCTGGATTTGTTCAGTTAGTCTGCTCACAGCACATGAGCAGGTCTACCTGAGCATCTGGAGAAAAACTGAGGTGTCTATAGATATAAAGGGCAATCTGGGGCTGAAAATGTCCATTCCTTTATGCAGATTACAAAAGTCAAATATATATATAAAATATATGTATGTATGTGTGTATATATGTAAATTGCCACTTTGAATTATGCATAAATTGAATTATCTATATCAATTTTTGGTTAATGTGTTCTAATGATGTTTAGCAACCCTACATCTTTCTATTTTCTCCAGGCATTTTTACACACTTCTTATGAAAAATCTGCAGGCCTAAGTTTTTACTGAGTTTAGTGTTTCTAAATTTGATTTGGAAAAAGCAACCAGTACTGTATTTCATAAAACATTATTTAAGTGTGGGACATTTACTCTTTGATTATCTCCGTTGCATTTTAAGGGCCAATTCTGATCTCAATTAGATTGGCTTTAATTGTGCACTAAATCCACACATCAATAGCCAAATAGCAAATGCCTTATTGTTCAGATTTATAGATTTCTAAATGGAAGTAGTATTTATTCCACTTTCTAAAATACTAATAGCAATTTCCATCATTCCTCTAATATCCAGATGATACTGAAAAATAGGAGCAAATTTGCGGAAGGATATAAAAAATTATTATGAGCCTGAAGGAACCATTAAAGAAAGATTAACAAAAATCAACATCTTTGGTGTTATTACAACACAGCTGCAGGAAAGGATGATGCTTCTCTGCTAGTTTTTTTAGTCTCTAATTTTTAGTAGAGGAGAATATAGTAAGTGTTCCAAGAAATTGGAACACTTTGAGTAAACAGCAGTAGGAAAATATATGAGAAATAGCAGGGGAAATTTATTAAAACTGGAATTTATATATATGTAGAATACTTTCCACGGGGAAGTAGTTAAATAGCCACTGAGCCACGAGGGATTAAAACCTGACTGAGAAAGAAACAGTCAGCATACCAACTGTCAATGTACTTCTATAGCTGAGATTTGCTTATCTGCGTTTTGAAACATTTTTCAAAAATGAAACATCTTTGAAAACTTTCAGTTGAATGTTGTGGCCTTTTTTGTTTTTAAAATGGATACTAAGAGATGAATACTTATTTTTATATGTGTTGTTTTATATTATATT
>VZSV01000014.1:1453342-1476698 GCA_013398735.1 Nothocercus julius
CTGCTCTTCATTTAATGGTATCTCGGAAAAACTTGTCAGTCGTTTCTTTTATCTTAGTGTCTAGGAGAAAAAAAAAAAAAAAAAGGAAAGGAAAAAAAAAAGATCCACTTATCTTCCTAGCAGTTTTTATGCACCCTTATAATTAAGCAACTCTGTTGAAAATGGAGATGTTATAAGAAGTTATAAACTTAATTGGCAAAGTATTTTTATGTTTTGTGCTTACAACTGACTTTTTAAAGTGACTATTAAGTTGTTATGCATAACTTTGAAAATTCGGGCTTTTTTTACTTATGGTAGTTGTTGGTTAAAGGCTTACAGAACTTCTGGATTCAGTTTTCCTGCTTTGCCCTTTGTAGCATTATCATTTAGTAAATTTACCTGTGGCAAGCCATAATCATTGTGAACAGAGACCTTTTTCACTGTTAGCAAACATATCAGTATTTTAGGGCATGAAAGTGTGGCACAGAAATATTAACAGAAAAATTGTTCGGTAGCTATCAGTGTCTAGTTTGTTAGACCCAGAGCCCAAGTACTTTGTATTCATTAAGTACGGATACTTAATGTCAGGTTTATTAGAATCATCAAAAACATCACACGGTGGTTTGCTAGAGATCACAACGGTTTTCCCATACACTCCAGCCCAGGCATCTCCTTGGATGGACTCTTGCTGTAGAGGTGGTGAGTATTCAGTTGCCTTCAGCTGAGTTTCAGAGTCCTGAGTGACAGGAGCCTCCTGAATGAAGGTGGGATTGGCAGACATTTTATCTTAAAAATGGAAGACAGTAGTACAGGCAAGCTTAAAATTTTCAGCTGCTTATGACTTGTCCAGAATTAGCCTGAAGTATCTTCCTTCCACAGAGACCACCCCACTGACATATTCTGAAAACTGGAATTTCTCCCACAATTTTAGTGAAAAAGTCTAAAAAGTAAACAAAAGCAATTTAAGTTATTTTTACTTACTGTATTTTCTATTTTTATATTTTAATTTCTATTTAATTTCCATGCTGGGGAAATGGGGAAGGGGAAGGCATGGTAAGGCAAGGCAAGGAAAAGGTGTTATCTAATTAATTAGCTGCAGTTATCTTAAAAATCCCAATGTATCAATAAGAATTTAACTGTACCTTTATTGCCATTGTAATTCTGACTTAGTTACATGGCTAGATTTTTTTTTTTCATAATTAATATTCAGCCTTAGTCTGTGTTCTCTAAATAATCAAACTGGTGTTTAATTGATTGTCTACAGCATCTGATATTCCTCTGTACAGTTCTTAACCTTTGTCAAGTCGTCTGTTATTAAGACATAAAAACTGGAAGTAGAAGGGGAGGTGGGACTTTTATAATCTGAGCTCAGATTTATTGGTATAAAAACAGCAATTGCAGAGGATTGGGCAGAGTTCTGCAACACTCTGGAAAATTAGTGAAGGCAGATGGGTGATGAGATGCCTCAAGTGACTAGCAAAGATTTTTTCCTAATGAAGTATGGTTTAATTATCACATTGTTATTCATTTAAAAAAAAAATCTGTTTTTCTAGTGTGAAGAGAACACTTTGCCACATTTTAGAAGTTCTGCAACTGGAAAATTTTATTTGCTGAAGAATAAATGCATACCTACCTGACAAGATGTATATGTAGCAGGGAAAATGAGGAAAAATGGTAGGCTAGTCTGCACTTTTTTTCCTATTATATACAATACTTCAGATTTTTTTTTCATTCTTCTCACATTAATACAAATCAGAATTAAGATAACTGAAATAAGGAAATTGATTTATATAATAAAAAGGGGAATGGCACTATTCAGTTTCCAGTAGTGTTAGGAAGACTTTCTTTACAGAGCTCATGGTTGAATGATGTTATCCACTCTCAGACTGAATCTTCATCTTGTTTTGGGGCATTAAGTACATATGTTCATTATGGAAAGAGCAGCATGCATGAAAAAGTTACAGAAGTTGGGTTATAAATAAAGGATGTGAAAGCAAGAGCTGAACAAAACACATATAAACAACACGTGAGCTCTCTGGGCAGGATTCTTAACATGATTCTACTATTGATGACCATCATTCAGCAAAGAGCTTACAAACACAAACTTTAAGTAACATGAGTTCTTGGCGATGAGTAGCAATATTCACAAGGTTTGGCTCAAGCAGATGCTTAATGCTTCACAGCATCAGACTATGAACGAACCCCGCAGAGGAAATGTTTCGACTGAAGGAAGTATAGTACAAATGGGATTTTGGGGAACAAAGTAATCTTTAAATGCTGCACATAATGTATGCTTTAAAAAAAAAGTGGAAAAGAATATTGAAATTCCACTAAGGAGTGGAAACCACCTATTCTAATGTAGATGTCTTAAAACTACACATCTGAGAATAAGCTGGTCAATCTAAATTCCCTTTATAGACACTGAAGAAAGAAATAGGCAACTCCAGAGAATAATCACTTTCTAAATTAGGTGGCTGAAGTGTCTTTTTCTCTAGATTAATTTAGACTTAGATGAAACCTATTCTTTGACATTCTAAAAGTTCCTTTTGTTTTTTTGGCTGACAGTACTTTCTTAATTTGCAAATCCTCTTGGTCTCAGGATGTGCATGTTTATAAGCTTAGGATTCACCTCAAAACTTTAAAAGTCTAAATGAAGAGAATTTAATCCTGCCTGAAAATAATTCCATTTCGGAATCACTGGAAAAAAAATGTTGATGTTTCTTTGCAAAATGACATCTTTTTTGTTTAAAAAGCAATCTTTTTTATTTTTTTTTTTTTGAATAGATGAAAGAAATAATTCTGAAAATAAAATAATTTAAATTGCCTTCTAATTAATCTATTTTCATTTCATTGGAACTCCTCACAATCTCTCCTCACAGAGAGAATCCACTTCCACTAGTGATCTCTCCAAAGGTGTTTTTTTTTTTTTTTTAAATGTTTCCCCATGTTTAGTGACAAGAAGGTAACATTAAGACTACATGGATCTTTTTCATAGTAAAGAAATTAGTCAGCCACCTTTGGAGTGGGACTTTGCCAACCACACAACGGGATGGCTGTGCAGGCTGAGCAAGTCCCACATAGCTGGGGCCTCTGGCTGGAACCCCGAAGCTGAGTAAGGCCAGGAAAAACTCCTCCTACCAAGACAGGGCTTCCCATTGGTGTCTCTGCTCACATACCCTCACTTGGGGTGGTACCTGCAGCCATATTCTGTGCTAAGGCTGGTGGGAAGAAGCAGCTCTACATTTACACTGCTTTCAGATGACCTGAAATTCAGCTTTTCCCTGCAAACAAGATAAGGAAAATAATTCTACATTTGTGCCTTCAGTTCCCTGGAGTTTAGAGTGTATTAATGGCTATTGGATTCAGAATAAATAAACTGGATGGAAAAATCATTATGTGAGTTCCATTTTCTGAGTATCAATTTAGTTTCTAAGCTATTCAATAACTTATCCTTAATTTTCAACCCAGAGCATCTCTGAAAATAGTTGAAATTTGGGGCCTCATTGCCTTTTCTCCTCCTTATAGAAATGGAATGTGAATGTGGTAGCTGAGCTTATTGAATTTGACATTAGAAGTTGATTCATCTTTTAAAAAACATTTTTACATATTGAATTTTAGCCCTTGAGGAATAGCAAACAATCAAAAATGCATTGGGAAAAACTGAAAAAAAGAATTAACTGAGAAAGACACATGAATAGCCCCCTTCATCTCCACAGCACCTTTTAAAAGAAAAGCGTGTGCATAAGATAATAAATAGATTTTAAGGTAAGGCTGCTGCAACCTTATTTGCCAGAGCTATGAACTGAGGAGAATAAGTCCTTCAGAAGTTTATGAGAGTGACAATTCTTTGCCTACATATTAGATGTTTCTCTGGCATGCTCATCCTTTGTGTTATATGGGTATGTACTCTGTGGGACTACTTCGCACAGTCAACTGTTTATACGATTTGTTCATGAGTATGGGGGAAGCTGTTTTGCTTTGGATGTATTTTACAGATATACTCTACAGATATACAATGTTTGGATGTGTAAACGTTACATGTTTATACAAACACATACCTGCTAAATCTATATAAATGTACATGCACGCACAGATAGACACATACATAAGATGTACATATGCACCTAAGGATGTGTCCAGTTAGAGTGAAGAAGAATCACGTATACTAGAGCCACCGCTGAATCACAGGGCAAAAGTCCAAAGGCTTGTCAGCTTTAGTCACAGTGACAATCTGCACTAGGGGCATGTATGACTGTGCACTTACTGCTTTTTATATTCGTTGTCTACATGGTATATATAGCTGAGACATATATCTAGGGATGGAGACTCTTAGCTGCCCATGCATTATGTTTGTTGAAACTTGTTATTTGCATGTGTGCTTATATACAAATCTTTTCAAAGATGAGGCACAGAGACAATGGAAATGTGAAGTGGTTCCATAATATGGAGCCATAGAGCAGTCAAATGAACATGCATAGCATTATGAAATACTACCAACTTACTGTTATTTTTGGAGAGGGAAGGAGGTGGACTGAGGCACCTTGTGGAGAAAAAGAAACCTCTTATGCTTTGAACACCATGAGACATACTCATGGTTGACATACAACCGGTTGTTGTGGTGATGTTGTTTGACTCATAGGAGAAAAGTTTCCAAGAGACTGAGAAAGGAAGCAAACAGGCTGAAAAATTAAGTTTCATAGATGTTTCCTAAGTATTAAAATAGAAGCATGGATACTCAGAGAACGTATCTTTCCAAAATCTTGAAAACACATACACACACATGTATGCAGATATAGACAGGTATGTACACATGTATCCTAAGACACATAAACAGATCCCCAAAAGTTATTAGGTACACTGATACCCCTAACAGGGGAATTTTCTCTGCTTTTCTCTTGCAAGCATTTCAGGGAATTCACCTTTCATTTCAGGAATTCCACCAGAAGAGACCTTCCAAAGGCAGAGAGAATTTAGGGGCACAGTAAGAACAAACAATTTTGTTTGCAATTAGACACTATTCATCCTAGAACGATTCATGCAGTCTGTCCTATGAGCAGACTAGGGAAACACTTCATTTACCTACTGCAGTATAACAGACAGCTCTTTTCCCTCCTGGTGTTACAATCTGTCCTCCCTTCTCTTTCTGAAGGAAGTCATTCTCATTACATCAAGCACCTCCTTCCTCAGTCCTAGGCTGAATCAAAAGCACCCGGCAGTGAAAATTCACCAGTTTTACTTTTTTCTGTTATCACTATTCTTCGAATTAGTGACCAAGGAACATTTGTAAAGCAAGTTAGAAAAATAATAAAAATGATGGAGCAGAGAAAGGAAATAAAAGCCTAAATAATAAACAAGTATGAATGGAATGTCAACAGCACAGAGCTACAATGAAATTGATATGTGAAGTCTCAACAGATGAACATCGGTTACACGTTGAGAGCAAACTCTGAAGAGTAAATTCTGGGTAAATGTATCACTCAGAAAATGATTTAGAAAGAGGTGATAACTACTGAATGAGAACCTCATACTGAAAGCCCGTACTGTAACATATGCCTTTAGCATCACTAAAGTCACCAGAGAGCCTGTCTTGTCTTACATTTCAGGGTGCAAGGCAGGCTGATTTGCTGAGCTGGTCGAGAGGGTCCAAAAGTTGCAAGAGGATGCTAGGTCAAGGAAGAGTGATGTGGTGACAGTGGAGCAGCAAGTCTAAATGAGTCTTGGGCATTTTGGATAAGACTTGAGAAACTGTATAGGCAAACTTGTAAATAGAAAAGCTCTTGGACTTGAATAATGCGTATCAGGTGAGTTTCACATATCTAAAATATGTTTATTTGTGTCAAATCGGAATCAGGTGCCCATTATGCTGTGAAAAGCAATGGTATATTTTGGGAGAAGACAGCATTTACCTAGTTTTTACTCATGAATTAGCATATTATGCAGATGAGCATAAATAACAAAACTCTTATTGGTTTCATTTAGATGTTGATGTGTGCACACTAGGGCATCCCTACCAAGTAACTGTTCATCTGAGAGCCCCAGCGTGGAATTCTATGGGACAGGAGAGACTCGAACACAAAATCTCTTTTATAACTAATAACTCTGGCTTATTCCATTCTCCCTCATTCACCTAATAAACAACAACAAATACACAACAAAAAAAATCAAACAAACCATTTTTGAGTCTTCATGCATTCCAGGACTACTATTTCTTCAGTAAAAGAGGACAATGAAGACTTGTAAGATCAGAGACCTGCTTATGTCCTGATGACACACTTCGCCTGCTCTGCCCCAGTGTGATACGCACAACCAAAACATGAAGTCCATCAGATTTGTAAATGATTTCCAAAAATGCAGAAAAAGAACAGATCTGAGGCACAAAAAGCTGTTCATTCTGTGCGCAGCTCTGAATGTTGCTGAAGTACATGGATCAGAGGAAAAAATAAAGGAAGGCAAAATATAGTACAAAATTTCAGGCCACCAGAGAAGACTGATTTGTGACAGTTCCTCCTGTGTGTTCTATCTTTCCATGGGGGACTGGGCAATATGAGAACTCTTGAATCTGCAAGCTCCCTGGGTAGCTTGGAGGGGACTTTAGGACACACTTATGACTAAGTTGAAAGAGGAGGGTTAACTCCAAATATCAGCCTTTATCGTAGGAAATAGAACAGAGGAGGAACTCTTCTGCTGCTTTCAAACATGTGGGAATTGCTTTGCTTTGACTGCCTTGTGTTCAGATACACAGTCTTGGAGTGTTATTTTCCAGAGCTTTGTTAAATTTGATTTCGGCAGTGGACAATACTGAGGGACAGTGTGGATGTTTGCAAACAGTGCTGTACATGTCTGTGAAAATAACAAAGGGCTCAAATTTCTGATGCTTTTTTCTTGCCGTTTCAAAATATAACCCAAGCTCCTCTGGTTACTGTTTCATTGATAGTTACAGATAACTCCCTAAATCAAGACACTGAGGCTTTAGTGATGTCCTGAGCTTTGAACATGTTGAAGGGAATGCATACACACCTGGATCATAAGATAGATTTTCTGGGAGCAGTTTTTTTTTTTTTTTTAAATAGCTGTTAATACGGTTTGGCTGAGATCTGGACAGGATTTCCTAGGAACTTTATAGTCACACCTGCAATTTAGACAGATGAGAACAATCAACATAAACAACAAAAAAGACAGAAGGTAATCAGTGTAATGGGCACTGAGTACCTGAAAACAAGGTCTTTTTGGCTTCAAAATATAGAGCAGATTGCATTGTGTACCTGAAGTACAATTGATATTTTCACACTAAAACAATGTAAGTACATTATCTCTTCAGGAACATATGATTTTTAATGGCCCTAGAATCATGTGAAGGTAAGGGATTTTTATTGCCAGAGGAAATGTATAATTCATCATGCCCAGAAAGACAGGATATTTAAAAGACAAAAAAAAACCACAAAAAAACCACAGCATTTTGTGAATATTTAATGATAGGTTGCCGAGAGAAGATGAGGATGAAATCAAGGATAAAATAGTGTTGCAGAATTGTACAAGTCATAATTGGAGAGGTCTGCAAAGCAATGTTTTGCAGTTTGTTATGAAGTTCAGAGCTGCTGCCAACCGGTATGACTTTGGCAGCTTGAGCATAATATTGCCAACCTCCAAATGCTTCAGGACTGTGAATCTATCCATTACAAACCAAAGATACTGCCTCTCCCTACAGACTTTGCCTTCTTTATATCTACAGCCCATAGTGGTTGCATATATGCTTAGTTTCTTTCTATGTGCATGCTGCTCTTTATTTTCAAGGGTGTTGTTTCTGCAGCAGCAAGGACTGGATACATCCTTTTGGGAAAGTAAGGGAGATGAAAAGAGAAATCTATTTGAGTAAAATGTAAGTAGTTAGAGATTTCAGTATTTTACTAGAATGCAAATGATAGAGCTTTCAGAAGAGCACTGAATAGGAGAGACTAGCAATCAAATTGTGATAATTAGTGGTATTATGAATGGCTTTATATATAGGAATGATAGACAAATAATTAGAATATTCCTTGACATTTGAAAGAGCAAGACTTAGTTTCTTCTATTCAAGTATGTAAAGAGCATCTGGGTCATCTTAGGCAAATTGCATAAACATAATTCACCAGGAAAATTTAGACCATCGTCCATTAAGACAAAGTATTTACTAGCAACTGTCTGTTCATTCTTGGCATCTTAGTTGTATCAACGCAACTGCCTGAAGGGCAATGTCCTGAAATCAGATGACTTCAGAAAAGAAATGGAGTTTTTTTTTTTTTTTTTTCTCTTTTAAAGAGAGTCAGATCACTCCTGATTCTGATTCACAGTGAGGTCTCTTAAAAATTGCATCAGCTCAACAGACAAGAAGAGCTTGAGTATGATAGAGCCTCGACACCTTGACAGTGTACTATCACAAACCACTTCACATTATGCAAATGACTTAACTTACCTAATTGAAGTTTTCAGAAACTTTTTCAACATGTTTGTCATTTCCCTTCATCAAGGTACCCAGAACTCAACAGTTTACCACATAAACACTCAAAATATTCATGAAGTGTGCATTCCTCATCTGGAAGATATTTTCTAAGCACATGCAGAGTGACTAACGAGCAACTATGAAGAGTAAGGTAATGATAAAAGCCTAACTCCTGAACCTGCATATACACTTAGGTTCAAATATCTTCCATAGCAAGGGATATTTAGTTCCTGAATCCAATCTTTTCAGAGAATGTCCTATCCAGAAAAGGGCAGGATAATTCTAAGATTACACAGTCTCCCCTGATGAAGCAGCTACTATTAAGGATTAATTAAACATAATTTTGCCTGGATAACAGAGAAGGTTAGGATGATTCAATAACCCAGGCACTTTATTGTAGCACAAAGAGGGAACAATTGTGTTCTAACGTGTCCAAATAAATCCAAAATCCAATGCTTGAGCTAGTCTCCTTTAAGCTCAGGGTAGTTTATAGTAAACTATGACTCTGGTAAGCTAATCTCCTAAATGATTTAAGGACAAACTAGAAAATATACAGGTTGGGTCAGGCAGGGAACAGGAACAACAACATTAAAAAAAAACACAAACAAACAAACAACTCACCAGCAACATTCAGTATAACTTAAATCAGCATGAAAAGACTCAAGCACTCATGGTGAGACTGACTCAATTATCAGCTGTAATAGCATCAGGTGGCAGACTCTGGTAAGCAAAGTGTTGCATAGTGAGAAAATTCTATTAGCAAACACCAATTTACACCTGTGAATTGCTGTGAATCTTTGTTAATGCCTTCAGTATGCTTTGTAGCCATTAACTGATTAATAAAGTCTTAAAGAGAAGCAAGTGCACAGTATGTGGTAAGCAGGTGTTACCACTTCATTTTGCAGGTGGATGGAGGGGAAACTAAGGCAGGGAACGATTTGCTCATGACTTGCCTGAGGCCAGTCTGGGAGCAATCTGAGGAGCTGCCAGATGAGTGGGATGTGTCCTGCAGGAGGCTGCAGCCTGGTGACCTCCCCAGTTCTACCAGCAGCTGTAGAGGTGCTGGTCCACTACCCTTTTCCAAAATGTTGGCTCTGGTACCTTTAATGCTGCTTGCATAACTCATGTGCATGTCCCCTCCTTCAGACAGTCAATGTGATCTGTGCTGTACTGAACGTTTTAAGAAGGGCTTTCTGACTCTTCTCCTTTTGGTAATGACCGTCCATAAGCACTTTAAGTTGTCGTGCCCCTCACATGCCCTGCTACCAAAATAACCTGTCCCTCATTCTCCTTCCCTCTTAGCTTCTCAGTTAGGTTTGTTTCAGTGGCAAGCTTGTTTAGAGTGATTGCTATATGAAAGTTAATATGATTTTGCCCAAATAAAAGAGAAAGAAAGAATGCTTCTATAGCTCAGTGGGCAGATGACGCTGCTTTTGAAAGTCTGCCTAAAAATACCAGAGAAATAGTACACTGTGACACAGAGAATTAAATGGAGCCCATCTCCATTTTTTCTGTATGCATCACCACACTGCTAAGCTTTTTTATTTTCTTTTTTATTTCTCCTTTTCTGCTTTAAAGCTTTGGAGAATGCTATTTCTGTGCGGCAGCCTTGCAAATCTGATGGCGTCTCTTGCAGAAATTCCCTCAAGTCTGTTGCTACCTCTTATGCCTAGATCCTCACTGAGAGGCTTGTGGGCACTAGACCAGACCCATTACTTTGCATGAGCTACTCTTAACAAATGGTAATAATGAGATGGAATGGACGTGCCTTCACTGTTATTACAGACATTACAAGATGTACTTTCTCAACTACTTTGTATATAGGAAAAGATTAATAAAGTGATATTAATGCAGATTTCTGCGTACCAAACAGATGTGTGCAGTATCACAGTACTTGTGCTGACCTCTGTAAAATGAACTGAAGATAGATGCTCAAAACAAAACATTGTGAATAAACAAATGAATATTGTGAATAAACAAATGATCAGCCCTTTTCAGAGAAAGCTGCCAGGAGATTAGGTGGTTACTTACATGTTTCTGCAGTATTTTGTTTCTCTTGCATGCGATTAGTCCCAATCCAGATTGTTCTCTCTTTCTGGGTGTCTTTTGGGCATCTTTGTCTCAGGTAATGTCCTTCTTTAAACAGAGACCTGACAGTCTCTGTTTAAACAGTCCTGACCACTGCCACAACAGCTCCGGGAGCCATAAACATCACAATAATTAAAGGCATATGGTGTCTGTTAAACATTGTAATTTCCAACTTTAACAGTTAAATCTATTCTATTTTCTTGAATCTATCTTATTAAGGTTGAACTAAGTGGTAATTTTTCACAGTGAATCAATGAAATTGCTATCAGAGAAGAAGGACACTGCCGAAACTGAAGCCCAAAACTTAAATCTAAATCACAGGTTCTGCTGATCCCTTGAATGTGCTATATCTGTTTGGGCTAGACACTGTATACTCTGTGCTTCAGTTTGTCCATTGGAATAATGAAAATATATATATATATCAGAAATTGCAACCTGCTTGTGAGGCTATTTGTTGATGGTCAAAAGTCATTTTCTAGGCAGTATGGGAGTTATCTTCTTGGTATCTGGTATTTTCAAAATGCTTTATACAGAATGCTGTTGAAAAGGTAATTGCTTTATGCATGTCCAGCTGGTGCAATAGTAAGATGTTATACTTCTGAATACAGGTGGCAGGTGGGTGAAATAAGGGAAATTCTGACTTGAATAACAGTGACATCTCCCAGTTGAGAGACAGTTCAGTCAAACTAAACTCAGAACCTAAAGTAAGTTGACATGGAGTTAGTCAGGACTCCTGGATCCTAGAATAAAAAAAAAAGATTAAACATATCTTTGTGTGGAGAACAAGGCTCTACACATTGTTAGGCAAATATTATAGCAAATATGACACCCTCTAGAAAGTTCACAATAGACAATTTGAATGTGTAGAAGGGGAACAAAAGATCTGCCACTCCACACATTTTCTCCAAAAGCCTATGTTGTATATCCTAAAGCAGAAATCTTGACTACAGTCTATTTCAGGTTGAATTCAGTTCTCTCGCAGATGAGGTCAGTGCTTCGCTTCCCCTTCCCATCGCAGAACTGGGGGAAGGAAGCAGAGAAATATATTCAGGGTTATGAGTACGTTATAATCCAGAGGAAGTTTTGCTCTGTATAATTGTGCTTGTAATTTGTTTTTGCTTACTGGAAATTGATTTTGAAATTTCTATTATCATGTACTGTAGAATGGATGAAAACAGCGGATTCTCACATCTAGATTTTTCCTATTCTACCTTGATATGTTGCTGGATATGGGTATACCTGTATTTTGTTTTCTATGGGTAAGTGTGGGCAGAAAATTTTCAGGTCAGAAGTGTTTTGTGTCCAGCCAGCTCTGCATACAGGCAAAGGAACTCGAGTCTGTGCCCAGTCCATCAACATGCCCATTACTTCTAAATTGTTCAGGGCAGACTCTGACTGTTCAGCGTTTAGCAGAGTTTTGTGAAAACGGGTCCTCTCTGTGATGAGAACTTGTGGGATCCACTGCCTTATAATACTGAACAAATAGGCCTTGTTCTGCCTTTGTCGAGGAGAGGAAAGGAATTTGGCAGCTGAAACGGAGCACTGGGAAGCCCATGACACTGAAATAATAGCTGACCACTTACTGCACACACAAGGTTGCAATTCTCTCTCCAGGACTTGTTTGATGACTGTCCTCAGTGCAGAAACGGCAGCGATCAGCCCAGGGAGAGGACTGCAGCTGCATACAGACTCGGTGGGTGGCTGCTACCAGTTGTTATTCTGATTGAGAAGGAAAGCTATTTTTCTTCCCTAAGTTGCATCAGCGGAACCTTTCTGGATTTTAAAGGGATTTTTATATCTGCATTGTGTACTTCTAACTCATGCTGGCACATTTAGCTAGTGTGAAGGAAATGGCTGCTATTCTTAGCTGCCTGCCCCACACCTCAGCTGTTGCTTGCTAACCCCTCAGCAGAGGCAAATTGATGGATTTTATAGCTCCTTCTGAACTGGCCGGAATCTGATGATTTAAGATAGTGTCACTCATCTGTTTCATAAAATGCACTAGATTCGTGAACTGCGGTGGTAGTAAATGTTAGCAAAAGGTGGGACAGACAGCAGAGAGGCAGAGGATAGCAAGAAATCATCAGTTTGGACATGGAAATTGGCTGAATTTTCTTAGAACTTCTAAAATGGCTTCCTTGTGTCTTTACATGTAAACACGCTTGAAACGTACTGAAGGCAAAAGGATGGATATTTAAATACTTCCCAGCCTTCTCAAGCAAGCAAGGCAAGCTAATATTATCAAAGGAAAGAGCAGTCTCAGAACATTTCTTTCACTGGTAGCACCAGTTTAGGTGGCTATAACCCCCACCCCAGCTACTTTTTCTTACCTCCATGTCATTTCCTTAGTTAAGCTGGAGAGCTGCACAGGTGAGTGCAGCAGAGGATCAATTTGCATTTAAAATAATTCCTGTCAGGGAAATAAATGCTGTTGTAACTCTGCCCTCAGTGACAGTGGTGTGTGGTGACAGAGGGAGACAAACTATTCCCTCTGCACAAAGCTGCTCTGAAATCCAGCACCCCCATTTACAGGAGCCAGGGGTGACAAAATACTTTACAGAAACCTGAAAACTTGCCTCTTTGCTAGGATTTGCCAAAGAAAAATAGTGTGCAAGTAGAGCACAAAAATTAGGAGGCGTATATATTTGCCTGTGTGAGAGACAGAGAGCATTTCTGGAAATAAAGACAGAGCAAAGGAGCTATTGGTATGTGACAGAGTGCTCTTCAAATGTAAGCCTTTGCTAAATGCTCAGAGAGCCCCATGAAGAGTACGTCTAAATATCTAAATAGATAGAATTAGATTCAGGGATCTTTACCGATCACTGAAATGCTCTTATCTCAGGAGTCAGTAGGAAAATGGAAGCCCTGCCATGTCAAACCTGTAGGCGCATATCGCATGCTGTTAAATAGCAACAACAACAGTAATAAAAATATAATTAATAATAATAATAATTCTTTACAATTGCTAATGAAGGAGAGTGCTAATCTCCCACTGGTAGCAAGAGAGTTCTCTGCTTCTGCCTCTGCCTCTGCCACTGCTGCCAGAAACATATTACAACTTATAATTAATTAAGAAGCATGCTGGGTGGGTTGGCAACACACATTTTAAGTAATGTAATAATAAGAAATAAAGGCTTTGTTGGTGGAAAGGTGACAGAATAGATTCTGTAAGAGATGCTGCTAAATGCCAGAACACTGCTAGATGATGATGACACTTGGAGAAGCACAGTAGTTTTTCCAAACAGCTTAGAAGAGTATAAGTATTTTATCCAATATTGTCAGTAATGACTGCAAAATTCCAATGCATCCCCTTCCCCCATCCTCACATCTTCTTTTTTTTCTCTTAGAGGCAATTGCCTGATGGAGGAAACAGAGACTAGTGGTTACAGCAGAGGACTTGGAGTTTGCTATTTTGAGCTCCACCACTAAATCATTTCCTGACCTTGACAAAGTCAATCACAGTAGCTGTGCATCATTTTTCATCTGTAATATGGAAACAATCACAATTACCTCCTAACAGCGGCAGTGCTGTGGGACTGAAGGTCTATAAAGCACATACTGTTCACAGAAGGAAGACACCTTGGCGAGGACGTGCCTGAACTACTGCAGTAGGTCGGGGTGGAAGTTCAGGGGCAGAATTTATCCTAACTGTTGTCTGAACGTGTTTGTCACTGCCCAGGCCCTGTAAGCCAGAGAGGGCAGAGCGCCTGAAGCAAGGAGGGGGCCAGGCTGAATGCAGTGCTCGGGGCGGCAACAGACCCATCACTGCATTTATGCAGCTTCTGTTCCAGCTGCCCCGTGTGCTTGCACCATTGGGCTAACTCAACAGACAGGGAGACAGGTTTCTGCTTAGCTGGAATAATCATTTCAGCTGAGGATGGAGGCTGGTTTACACTGCCACTACTTTCAGTGCACTCTGCTCTTTCCCCATAACTGGTCTGGTCGGTGATAAAGAGCATATTACCACTTCTCATAAAGAGTATAATGCTGCCTGCCTCCTTGCTGTCTCCTCGGATATTCTGAGCTTTGCATCTACAGTCCCTTTTGGAAGTCACACTGTTTTGTACATGATGGATGTTTTTATATGACTTCCAAACTCGTTGCACATAATATGTTTGTTCCCAGCCAAGGGAGGCCTCGTGTTGGCATTACGAGACAGATTAGCATTATGGTCCCTTTGCTTGGGAGAAATCTCACTTGCTCTCATCAAGCCCGTGAGGAAGCGATGGGCTCAGCTGCTGAAAAGCAATGCTGGTTCCTAGTGATGTTGCCATGTGGCAGAGCGTGGACAGATGCTGAAGGGCAGTGAGTTCACTTTGTTTGAAATCTGGAGATGCTAGAGATGATTGTACCTGCTTCTGGTATGCGCGGGTGTTAATACGTAATTTTGTACTGCTGGGTAAATAGTGCATCCGTATTTAGAGGTGGCCCTTTCCTTCTCCTTGTGTACCAATGAGAATTTCTAAACATTTTATGAATAAAGCTGCATGCACATAGGCACAAAGCCAGCTTTTGTAAAGCTCAAAATATATTTGTTAGCAAAGAAAGGCACAATCTTTCTCTCCAAATACCAGAAGCTTCTTGAAGTATTGATAATGGCACTGAAGTACATGTTTATTTTAACAAGAAGGTCAAAATGTACATGTACTGGAACAATGCAGCTATTAAACTTTTATTTCACTCTAGCTTAATCAATGATAAGGAAATAAGTAAGACTCTCTTCTTTTTAGCCGGAGAGAAACTGCTGCCTTGATCTATAGCTCAGTCAATAGGCTGAAATTGTGAATAATAATGGAGCATGTTGAGAGTTAACTTGTTGATCTCAGCTTGAATGCAATAATCGTAATTAAAAAAAACAGACCTAATATTATTATCGATAGTACCCCTTGTAGATGGTGGTTAGGTTTGATTGCATTACTTTTATAAAGAACAAAAAGACAATGTGCTGTTTTCAAATTACAAATGATCCATTCAGAAGAATTAAATTATATGGGACTTTATAATGTGCTTAAGAGGGAGGTATTAAAAATGTGGAAAACTCCCTCCATGTTTGTTTATTGCAAATTTTATAAAGCACCGTGCAATCACGCTCTTGTTGTGAAATTGCCTGCTGCCGCAGAGCTAGCCAGAGTGAGCAACAAACTCTTTGACTGCCGTGTTTAAGAACGGCTACAGCCAACTACCCAGCAAAGTCGAAGCTGCTTGTGCGTGTGAAAATCTTGTGGCTTATTGTACACTAAAATCTTTCCGAATCAGAAGAGTGTTTTGTTCTTTTATCTCTGGGTGCAGGAAGTAGCTATCATTAGCAGTTATTGGAATGATGTGCATGTATCCAGGGACTTGCATACCGGTATGTCTTCATTTATGAATTTACTGTAATACACATCTATAATGTTATGATAGAAATTATAGATGAGGAAGAGTCATTTTGTTTTCAATCTCCTGCTGGCTATGGTAGGATGGCCAATAAAATAGATGTTATTTATTTAGGCTACGGGAAAAGGTTTTTTTAATGGTGGTTTTTTTGTTTGTTTGTTTTTAAAGTTGTAAGGGAATTAGGGATTTTTGAGCTGTATTTTGACAGCAGACAAGCATTTAGGATTTTCCCTGACTGAGGCCCTGATTTTATCAGTGAGAGTGAACAAATCAGTTGTTTATTCATGACCTCTGTGCTTTGGTCATTTCCATGTCATAAATTGTGTGAATACAGTGTTGAGCCCTTGATGACACAGCCTCTCTGTCTTGTGGATCAGTCTGATGTCAGCACAGAGCAATTTAAAAAAAATATGAAAAAATCAAAAATTACAATTTCTAGATACGTCACACCAAAATTAAATTCCAGACTCAGTGAAGATTTCCTTGTCCAAATTAAGGCTTTGAGGACTTAAACCGGAAGTAATTGTAAACATTAAAAATATCCCCATATCATTGTAAAACAGATACATCTCATTCAAGCCTGGAATGCAAATGCAACCTGCATGTAGTATTACGCAGATTATTGCATTCAATCCAAGGACTAAGTGCACTTACACTTAAACCACTGGATTTTCTTATACACATCCCTATTTGGTTTATTACAGGTCTGACAGCTGTGACCAAATTAATTTCTAATCAGATTTGTAAGGATTTTTTCCGTCTATGCAAGGCAAGAGCAGAGCAGCTGGCAGCTAGGAAGAGCATCTAGAATCAAAGCAAAGCCCTCCTGTGGTAACATGGAGCGGACTTCTACCAAAATGAAATTGCTGCCTTGCTCTGCCCTTTTAAATAAATATTGCTCGAGCTAGGCAATAAGTCTAGCTAATTCCTCCGCATGATTCTGTATAATCTAGCGTCTTACCTATCTATATCCATTTTTATGTGTTTATCTGTAAGTGTTGTACTTCAATGAAAATTCTGACAGGGGACACTGAAAAGAGGAATGTAAGGATAAAAGGAAAATTGTTCCTACAAAGAAAGGATTTATTATATAATAGCATTAAAGATATTTAAAAAGGAGGGTATTGTGCTAATTCAGGAGTTCAGAATTGCAGAATTGATTTGCATATCAGCTTGATATTGGGGCAAAAATCAAAGGATTATAGGAGAATTCAGAAAATAGGCATTACAATAGGCAGAACTTAGTAAATAATATCTGAAACTTATGATCTTGAAACAGTCAAATTTTTGGTTAATCCTGGAAATGTTTCACTGAAAAAATTCTGTGGACAAACTAAAATTCCATGAAGAGAGCTGCATTTGGTGGGGAACTCTGTTTTACTAATCCAAATAATCAAAGGAGAAATCATGAACCTTGCCTACGAACGTTACAGTTCATAGTGTACTTCAGCATATAGGATTCACAGCTTCCTCTGCCTGCTGGGTTCCGAAGCCTCTCTGGTCCCGAAGAGCAGACAGGCACAGTCGGAGGAAGCGGTAGCTCAGCCTCTTGCACAGTAGCCGTCTGCTGGATCACTCAAGCAGGTAATGGAGACCTGGATTCATTTCCCTGCTTTGCCCGATTCCAAGCTCATGTCATCCAGACAGATTATGCTCAATAGGAAAAGCAGTGTCCCAGTCTGTCCTGCTGTTGCTTCAGGTTGTTTTTATAGGGGCAAGCTGCCTTCTCCTTGCTTGGAGAAGGGAGCAGGACGGGCTGTTGTGGCTCAGCCATGGCAGAACTAAGGTACTCTCAGGCTTGGCCGGAGGGAAAGCTGGAGGCACCTTTGGAAATTTCAGCATTGCAGTGAATCCTGACTGAGGCTTTCAAAATACTGGTTTTGGATTTGACAGCTGTTTATTTGTAGGTCAGTCTTAAGGGACTTGCTAAAGGTCAGATGGAGCTCAAGTGGCAAATTTCCCCGATGTGTGCTCTCTCCCAGGGGTATTCGGTTCCAAAACTTTTTCATATCCTGTCACTATCTCTTTCCATGTGATGTATTTCATAGATCTTAACATAATGGCCTGCAAGGAAACAAAGCTATAGACTCAATATACAGTGGATGCTAAGCTCTTTTCTTTAATAATTAAAACCCTGAAGCATTATTGCTGTAATGTATAATTATGATAACTTTAGAAAACAAGATTATTGCATATTGACAAACTTTTAAAAAGCAAAACTGTGCAATACAGTTACCCGTTATTTTTGACATTGCAGAGGTCTGTCTTAAGCTGCTGCTTATATCCTGATGGGAAGTACATTGGCAAAGACCCAGTTAAGCCATTTCACAATGTCATTTTCATAACTCTGAACAAATTTTCCCAACAAATGCAGATACAGCCTCATCTAGATTATTAAATTAGTCTCCCCTAAAGGATCAATAAAAAGAAATACAAGTGCATAATCAGAATTTATGAAATTTATAATCCTTTTAACTGCAATAATAATCTTTTAGAAGCCACATCTATTCAAGACTACAGGCAGAAGAGAGCAGGCATGGGTATGCCTATGTACAATGGGATCAGTTTGTTTTCTGGAAAAGACACTGCAAACAAAGTCATAACAGTTCTAGGAAACTGGGCAACATTTGGAAATACAAAATTGAAAACCTACATCGTAATATACAATATAACTTTAATTACTTATCTAACTTAAACTAAAAATAAAATGTGCAAATGTCTTTCAGTCTTCCAGATAGTTGCCATTGCAACATCCCTTGGAATTAAAAATACACCCATTTCAGAGCAGTGCAGAGAGACAGGGACTAACTCCACTGAAAGCAGGCAGGGTTAATTTACTTGCCTCTCTACACCCAAAGTCTAAATCCTTCAAACATTTGCTGACTTACCAATTAATCCAGGATGCCTAATAATTGGAGACATGTATGTTTCTGGTATTACAATATTTAAATTTAATATTTAACTGCTTCATTAGATTCTCACTTTGGCTGTATATTTAGCTGTACAGACTACTTGTTTTCACTCCAATGCATATGATCTCAGTTGAGAAATACACTTGAATAACTTAAAAATTGTCTCAGATAAAATTTGACTTCCTTGAGAATTTAAAGATAAAACAGATTACAGCAATTTTAAATATCATTTGATATAATGTTTTTCTACGCTGTCAGCAAGATTATTTTAAAAATAGGATTCTTCTCAATATAGCAAAGTAAATATTTCCTACTATTTCTATCATTTTGTTTTCAGAATATAAAAATATAAAAAAGGTAGCCAGGAAAGGGGGTTGACAAGGCATAACACAGCAAAGCCTGGTCAGTGAACAACAAAACCTTCTCTAGTTCTTATGAATACTTCTTAGTGAGCTGATAATCTATAGAAAAAAACATTTACTGCTGTCAGCGAACCTCAGAAACTGCAGGTACTGCAGCAGAGGGGAAAAAAGTATTGGAAAAGTTTTTGACATTGTATACATCTCTCTTTTGTTTCTGTCATTGAGAGCAGATCTGATAGGTGCCACCTCCTTGCTAAGAAGCTAGGTCAGTGCTGATGATCCAGATGGTAAGAATCAAATGCTCTTGTGGCACATATTATTCCAATAAAAGAAATAGGCAACACCGCCACCAGCAAAAATAGCAGTAGCATAATAATGGACAATATTTCTTTGTTTCTCTGTGCATTCACAAAAACTTTAGGTTCAGCTACATTAAAGTTCTACAGAATAAGTTTGTCCAGCAATCTAAAAGTACAATGTTTTGACATGTAATTAGAACCAATCAGTTTAATTCCCTGTTACTTGAAAAGCTTTCGATTATACTGGCATGTCCCTTTATTTTCTTTCTGTCCCAGATACTGTCTCTTGCTGTTTAATTCCCCTATCAGAGAATACCATAGTGTTCTTCCATTATCTCCGGACTGGCGATCTGTTCTGCTCTGTGCTTTTCTGTTGTGTAGCTGGACTGATGACATTTGACTTGCATTGTTGATCCGTACAAAGTGAAAAACAAATGACAATTTGTTCGTTTTTGTTTGGATGACTTCTTGCTTACCCCCTGAGAATTTTAAAAGGGCCCTTGCCATTACTGTAAACATTATTAGCAGCAAACTACTTTGGTTTGATCTTACCTTGCATTAGCTATCCACTCAGCTGTGATTGTCCACGTCTTTTTCAACAGATATATTTCAGGTGTCTTTAAGCTTGCCATTAACAAAATAAAACAAAAAAATGGATAGGTGGAGTTGTGAGAGGATTTTCAAAGCTTCAGCTTCAGTAGTGTAGCAGTAACACAAATAGTTATGAACAGTTCTTCATTAATAATTGAGAAATTATTATGGGAATGCAATTGTATACCTGTTATTTGAGAACAGCAGCTAGAAGATAAGGGAATTTAATGCATATCCAGTAGGATTTATATTTTATTTTAATGTAACAGAAACAAAAGCAGTATTCACAATATTCTGAATATTAATATCATCTGTCCATCTAGAATGTAAAGAGAATTGAGAGACAATCTGTTGGTAGTGATTATGAATTCTTTGCTAAAATAATGCACAAGCACTCAAAAGATTGAGAACTATATGAGAGTAAATTTTTTTTAAGTAATCACAGATCATTAAAAATGGAAAAGTGCTTCTTAAGAATTAATCAAGATCACTGATATTAATTTTAATTAAAAAGATTGGAAAACTAGAGGCATTCTAGAGCCCAGGATGAAATCCAATACTTTGTCAGGATTACAAGCAGTAAAGGCAGTGATGGACTCATTGTAGTTTGGTTAGCCTGAAATTTAACCTGGGGAACAAATGAACAAACTGGTATTTGCTGCTACTGTAATAGCTGGAGTTGAACTACAGCTATTTGCTTTTAGAAGAAATATACAGAACTATTTAAGAAGATTTCAGTGCAGGAGAATGCACCATAATCTTTTCAAATTTTTTTGGTGACTCATTTTTCTTTTGCCTGTTAATGTGTATCTAATGTCTCAGTGCATTTGTCTAGTTTTAATTTCCATCCTTTCATCTTCTGGATCTTTTCAAACATTTGTCTATTAAGATGAAGAACCCAGTATTTGCAAAATTAATTTCCTAGCTAATAACTAAAATTATTCCTTTCCTTCTTTTTCCTGGCTCTCTCCTATGAAACATCCATAATTTATATAATCTGGCAGAGTAGATGTGGTGAAATCTAATCATAGAATTTATCTGTGGGGCAGGATTGAAAAGGAGAAGAGAATTCACTAGCTTTAACATTGGATTGTGTAAGCTCTCACCTCCCTATTAATCTTTGACATTCCTGGGTTTTAGATGTAAGGAAGCCTTTTTCTCATTTTATCAGAGCACTACCTACCAAGATTTGGGAGTATTTTAAATACTCATTGCTTCTCAAAATAGAGTTTTCTGTCCTATGTGTTTAGCTCATGTTCTTCATCCCTGCATTATGATCTGACATTTTCATTATCAAAATATATATGGTCTACCCTTAAAAAATCAGAATCAGCCCATCTGTCAACTTCATTTATTAACCATTCCTTATTTTGGGGGATAACTCCTTTTTCTAAAATAGATTTCACATTTTATTACAGATTAATGATATGAAAATCATGAAAAAATACATAGCCAGACATAAATCCTAAATAATAACTGAATGGAAAATGGTTAATAATCAAGACTTCCTAGAACATGTTAATATTTTGTGTCTTAAATTAAATCATCATAAAATGTTAGTTGTATGGGTATTCAAGTCTCATGAGGCCATTTCTGGGGTAATGTTTTTCCAGTTTGAGCACTTGCAGTGATTTCTTTAAAAAGGAAAATCATGGTTTTGAGGGGAAAAAATAAAAAAAAAAAATAAATAAAGCTGTGATTTGATAGAGAGTTGTGGCTTATCACTTTATGCGGGTCTTGTAAATAATGGCAGCTGCCCCTTGAAACACAAAATATCCTGGTAGGTAAACCTAGTTGCATTTATAAACCTTCACAGTAGGGAAAGCCTTCACTATTACCTCCTCAACGATAAGTTACAAATACTGCCATTTTTCATGGAAAATAACTAAATATTTTACAGTCTGGATCTGGGTGTTTTCAGCCAGTACAGATGGGCTGTGAAGAGGAATTGTGAAGAAGAAACTTAAGATATAAAGCCATGTTTTCACAATCTAATACAAGGATTAGGAGATGGGTTTATTTTTTTATTTATTCACCTCATCTCTGGCAGAAATCTAATATGTAAGAAGTCAGCAGGTCTTAGAGGATATCATTAGGGCTATCTTGTTGCATTCAGAAGAACACTACAGAATTTGGTGTACAATTGCCTGTCAGAGACCATGACAAAATCAGTTTTGTATATTCATTCTGATTGTTTTTCTTCTATGTAAAATTGCTGAATATTTTAGGATTATTTTTTTACACTTACTATCAGCCACATAAGTAACAATGTGAATATATGGTATCTATGCAGTATTTTTTCATTTATTTTCCAAAGTTTATCAGACCACCTTGCTTAGTATTTGGACAACTGTTTGTCTATATTCCAGGATTATTCAATTTAAATGCAGACAAAGCCCAGCTATCAACATATGTCAGCTCCTGAAACAGGGAAATTAGAAGGAAATTCTAAGTACATAGTACTGGGAGAAACTGAATCTTACAAAAAAAAAAAAAGAAAACTTATAATTCTGGTTAGGGAAAACTAAGCCATACCCATGGAGTGGCCTGTGTCCAGGCATTCATTCATCAGTTTAATGGAAAAAAATACAATATAACCTCAAGAGCTCCATCCTTTCTCTTCCTCATAGCAACTGAGACTGAGGTTGCTGCCCTCTTGTTCACGTGAGATGGAGTTATCATGTCTTCCTGCACCATCCTGTCTTTTGAAATCAAAGCAGAAGAATAGCTTGTTACATTAATATAAACATTTCTGTGTAAATACAAAAGCAAAAACGTTTCAGTTTATTTATGCGTCATTGACAGCAAACAGGTATTTTCAGGCTAAGTGCTCGTGCTGCTGCTCCCTGGTTGATGCTTGTTCATTGCCAGGTTAGTGTCAGCCAGTTAATTTCCTCCACTCTTTTCACTTTTCTATTTCTCAAAAGCTTTCGTGTATAACAAGGAGAGCTTTGTTGTACGATGTCGATGAAATAAAATACAGAAAACAAACTGACATGCTTGTGTTGAGTTATCTTCTCAGTCTTACCTATGTGAGATGTATTTAAAAACACTATATCACTAATAATATTTTCTTGAAGAATGGACTAAATTTAAAAATTCTGACTGCTTTAAAGTATGCTGTCGTCACAGCTGATGATGCATATCTGATGTTAGCACATCCTGGCGATAGTGATCTTACCCCACCGCCAGAAATATGGACCCTCTGGATAGAAAATAATAGCAGTTTAGTGGAACACAGCAGTATGACACACTCTAGTGAGAAAATGAATG